>JACJUY010000350.1:22191-100691 GCA_014220935.1 Platorchestia sp. MABIK
AAATCCTTTTAATTTACGGAGGTGCTTTGATTTATCGAAATTTTAACGACTACTTCGCTCGCCATTTTTTTCTCAGCAGCCTCAATCGATGGAAATTGATGGTAAAAAAAATTGAAAGCTCTTCATAAGCAAAAATTACTTCTTAGAGTCAGGTAATGAAGAAAAACCTCGGCTGTTTAAGATTCCTTAACTCAAAACTCCGATCCAAAACTGACCGAGAAGCACCAAAGTTTGAAAGTTACTTTTGTTCATTCAGTATATCAACGCCGAAATTGAAAATAAGAACGGAACCCAGAAAAAACTTTGGTATTCTCCATCCTCCTTTCAGAAGAGAGCTGAGAAAAGCACACAAATACTCCATAAATACTGCTGTGTTTGTTGTGGGCACGATCTCGAGAGCAGTCTTCCCGGTGTCCAGGTCGGCGCGAGGGGCCATGCATCAGCCATCGTCTGCCGTCGCTCCACTTTGGCTTCGACGAAAACAACTCACACGGCAATAAATTTCTCAAATGGTCAGAGCACGAATTGCGGGATTTAAGCACCAATAAAATTAGACAACTCTGCGGCGTAAGAAGGTAATGCATGCGCTCGGCCGGCCACGGTAGCGTTGAGTTACGATGCTTAATAAATCCGGAGTTGCCGCCACAGCACCACCTGAGAACGCCGAGTTACGGCCTGAATAATGCCAACAGACAGAACGATAAAGCTTTCCATGAATAATGTCCGCTGGCCAGTAGAATATTGGATTCTTTCAAGGTGTGATTGTTTTTAGGTCTGCTTTCCACGCACTAAAGCTCGATGGTGTTGCTTGCCAAGTTCTTTCCAACGGCTGACCTGTTTTTGCCGAGCAAAATTTATTGCCAGGCCTATATCTACGGCAATGCTCATTCCCAGTTGCCAGTCTTATTCTTTTAGTTCTGACTTGTCGAGTTTGTTTATGTTACCACCGCACTTTTCCTCTTCAGATTCCCAATTTTCTCAAGACTTGCTTACGTTACGAAGTTTATGAATGTAGCTGAGCTCATATGCAATTACAGTTCAGGTTTTCGACGATGGCGCTCTCTTTGTTATGGCAAAGCCCGTCTTGTTGCCGGCTTCTTCCCGAATGCTAAGCCATTGTTTGCTTGCGCTTGAGAACAGCAAGCTTAGGCTGATTGGCCTATTCTTACCGCCGTGGAGATTCGATTGTTTTTTCCCTGCTGCTCGTTGCCAATCTCAGTTCTACCTCTAATCTGATTTCTTGCTACCGAGACCAACTTGTGATGTCGGTTACTGCCTTGCAGCTGCAATTTCCTGTGTCACGCAACATTTTCAGTTGCCCTGAAGGCCTCAGCGACAGCTGTAGAACTCACGCTTCGCGCTGAAGGCAGACCACGTTTGTGTTTGTTTCAGCTTAAACATTGCAACGAAAGGTGAGGAAGACGTCCTAGTTGCTAAGCGTTTTCATATCAATTCAGCGGAAGGTGATAAAAATGGTTAAATGATTAAAACTGAACCACTTGAGGCAAAATACTATTATATAATGGAATTATTCAAAACGTAAGCAGGTCTCGTAATACAAACTATACAAACTATTTCCATGACACAGTAGCAGATTTTCAACTAACAAAAGAATTTTCCAATTTCGATTCGACTTTAATGTAATACGCAACATTGCAAATATTCGATGTTGAATCACTGATGTAGTGCTACTGTATCTTCCTCCTCAATACCAAGAGCATGATCCGTATCGCATCCAGAGAGTGAGTTGCTCTTACGACTAACAGCACGCTATGTATTTGAATGGCTATGCTCGTGCGTGAGAGAGTGACCACGCGGCAATCGCATACGCCAGGTCACACTGCCTGATTACTCACAGTATTACGAGGAAAGCGGATGAAAATGACGGATGAAAATGGCAGCTCTAATTTCATTTCCCTCCGCTAGTGAGGTACGGTCTGTGATAAATTTCCAGCGCCCGGACGATGACACCGATCGAAATCCATCGTTAACTGTGTCAACTGTACAGACCGGGCATCATGAGAAAAAGTTTCGCTGCGCATCGCTGGTGCAGGGAATTCTAAAGTCGGCAAAGCGTGCAATATGACGAGCGCAGTGCGCAGCTATTCCTCGTGTCGGACGATCTGTGGAGCAAGTGCAGCAGTGCATTGTGAAGAGCTGTCATTTCACAATTTGGAACTCGGTAGCCTTTCTCAGTTGGTCAGCATTACGCAAATCACACTGAGGCAGATTCGCCGATGGCTGTCAAACACTGGTGCTTATCTCAGGCGGCAAACCGCTACGACACATGGATACAAATGTTAATGTCAAATGCCTCAACTGTGATAGTGATTACATGGAAAAAGAGTGTAATATGTGTTGCGTATGCTAAAAGATCAATTTTATGTGAAATTAAATTTTGTTTGTTGACGACCTAGAGAAACTTAATTTGTGGATGCGTTGCATGTGTCCAAGCAAAAATTTTTTGTTTATCCTGAAGGCTCCAGGTTGCGCAGAAGTGCTGAACTAATCTTACATTTCATGAGACAGTTGACAGCACAGTCTACGGGAGACGATGCGTCGAAATTTTTGTTTTTCTGTGCAACTTTACTCTAATCATGTCATCACATGGTCTTCTGGAACACCAAATTGCGATAAGTATTTCCGAATACCTGCGCACTGTACGGAATAAAATACCAAGTGAATTTCTCACTACGCAACAGGTACTGGAATTAAATTCACAGGCGTGTCCCTGCGAGTTGTAGCTTGTTTGCTTCTACGCATAATGCCTCGGGCTCTGCGAGCACAGTGGGAGCGCGTGATGAACAACGCGACTCTTGCATTAGTTACCGCGTATCAAAACAACCCCTCCATTAGTGTTGAGACTTTCCTTGTCTTCAGTTCGTTGGCAAGATTCACGCCTCGGTAAAGATGATAAATAGCTTGGAAACTAATTAAATATTAATGCCAACAGGATTACAATCAAATTACGATACAAAAACTTTTAAATACACGAGTCATTAAGACTTCCGTGTCTCTCAATTTCAGTAAAGAACTAATTGCGAAGTTAACAAGTACTAGCAAAACTGAACTGGTTCGTTGGAGTAAAAAGTAAGGAGGAGTGAGAGACGTAATGATACCTAGAAAAAATGGAATTTATAAACAACAGAGAGCTTACATCAAACACTTGATACGATATTGACACATAAATCAAAGTTCTAACATTAAAATAAAGAGGAAATTATCGACCAGAGTTGCGTTCACCAGCAGCACGTAGACATCACTGAGACAGAGGAACAAGCAGGGTGAATGTTATAAGCCTCTCTGCCACAAACTAAATACGAAATGAGCAAGGGATTTCCCTTTAGATTTTCTTGTAGTGTACATTTAAATTTCAAGTTTATAGTAATCGGCGTTTTTGCGAGAAATGTTCGAGAGTGAGAATTCAATAATCGAACTTAAAAGTTGTGTACTTAAGGCAAAATTTCCCTGAAAATAATGATCTAGTTTAATAATGAATCACTTTGAGAAGAGGTGATGATTAAATATTGTACAAAATTTCTTGAGCATAAACTTATAACCCAAGGTTACGTTAGCGTGGATGAAGAGAAGGAAGACTTAGTTACCGCACGCATGTACATTTGATAACATTATTTCATCGTATTGATCAGCAAATCAATTTAAATTGCTTCGGCCACAATAACATAAATTTGCGAATTCTTTCTTTGAATGATATTTAGCTCATCATGAAATGTCGCACATTAAATATTTTCCATAGTAAGCTTGAATATATAATAGTGCCTGTAGGTAGTGGTTATTGTATATAACAGTGTATCCTATCTCATAATCAATAGAATAGCGGTAAGTTTACGATCTCACTACGCGAACATTTTTAGAGTGCAAAAATACTTTCAGTAAATGCTTCACAAATATCCTAAATTTACTGTAAGCCCTGAAAGAAATACAATCGACATCTATCGAAGGAACTGAATAAAATGAAAGAATTTAACTTCGATTTACAGAGAAATTGCAAGCGAACCCCCGGCAGAAACGAAGAAATGAACCTGAGGCTGGACTCGGATTTTGAAGGCTTGTTATTGAGCTCGCATTTCAGGGATCGATAAAGATGACTGGTTTGGTTGCAGATCTTCACAAGATTGTCTTCCACGAGAATTCGAGCGTTGCTTCAAGATGGGATTGGGTGCTTGAGGCGTGATTATACGAATTAATTTGTTATCTCTCGAGTATAATGATAATCCTCCGCCCGATACGGCAAGGAGATGACATCGACATGCAATTCTGAGTGCGCTTTCTGATGTCCTGACTGTTCTGAGTGGCGGCAGACGCGCCGTAGCTGCGAGGAAACCGCCTAGGGTTGTAACGTAAGATTTTATTGGTGTTTCAGGAAAAGATTACAATAATCTCTGGAAAAACAAATTTTTCCGAAATGAATTAATACCCTACCAATGAATTCCTACCGTGAAATCTAATACGATAAGTACAAAGCAGTGAGGTTAGATAATGTCTTGAAAAGCAACGTTTGGAATCCAGAGTGTGGCTTGGTGGAACCTCCATGGGAAACGTAGATAGGAGCAGCTATGTGTTTATCATCCATCAGTTTGAAATTATTTCGTTTTCTGAGCCTTGTTCTCTCAGTAAAATTCCGTTCGATGCATGGTCGTACTTGAGATTTTACAAAGCTGGTAACAATTTAATTATTCAAGTTAGGACTAAGCAGCTCTAGTCGTTGAATCGAACTTGCAAGTGGCGCAGGTACGTTCTTGAATAGAAGCGGTTCTAATTGAACCATGAAATCCCATTTTTAGAAGAAGGGACCTGTGATCAATTGAAAAGTATCAATTTATTTGGGAAGAATCGTGTAAAGAATACCAATCAAAATAGCACAGTTTAGAACTACGAAATTAGTTAGAATGGCTTTGAATACGAGGAGCAATGGTGAGGGCAATAACAAGTACGACCTCTAGGAAAAAGAAAAACATAAGAGCATTTGCAGCTGGATCTACGCGCAGTGTCTAGTGGCCGCTCCAATACAGTGAAAGTTTCATCAACCACCAAAGTCGTGAAAACGGACTATAGGTCAGATCTATATTCGTAGCTAAAGGGCGCTGTTTGCCTAAGTGTCCGGCTTGAAGAAGTCTGTTCTCTACACTTTCTTGGATTTAGTCTGTAAAATCAATCATTTGACATCACAAGAAGTGGAATTCATAATTTGACAATTAAGCATTTATTCAAGTTCAATGTTTATTTCACTAGCAAGAATAAGTGAATTCATCAGTGTACATTAGAATTGTATGCTCTTCAAAAGCATATTCGCGTGCGAAACGAATGTTGTACCTATTTGATCTCTGCATGCAAATATTTGAACTTGCAATTCATTTTTTATGTCCTCTATTTACATACAGCACGCTTCTTGAAGTCATGAGATTATATTTAACAACGATTCAATGCCTTCATTTTTGCTATTCAAAGGCGACTGTAGAAATTGCTCCGTTTCCTTTCCTCACAAAGATCGGGCTAACTATAATGAGTTAACTTTAACTCAACTCGGAAACAAATAACATGAATTGATATAGTACAAAATAAATGTGGTTACTCGAAAACATTGAACGATTAAAATAATCGATGTTTTAATGAGTTAGAGTTCACTGAGGCGCCTTGATTCTAGGCGTATCTCACTTGATTTCTCAAGAGAGAGAGCTAACCGCTCACTTTTGCAGTGAAATTCTTTGCTGCGTCACTAATTAATTACTTTCCCATTCCAAAACATGCTGGCAACGTTCAGATCTCGTGATATTTAAGCAATAGTTGACCGGAAATGAATTATTACTTAAACTTCCGAATTTTTATTTTCTAGAGCAAGAAACTTGGATTCAGTGAATATTATTTTTTCAAATTAAATATGATCGGAATGATATCTCACTGTAAATTAAGCTTTCATGTCGAAGAATTTCATTAAAGATTTTTCCAATTACGTACGTCACTTGAGCTTTGCTTTGACCATGTTTACAAATTTGATTGCAGTTACAGATAGAGTAAATCTATTTTGCCTCGCTGGGAACGCATTTAGCGTCTAAGTTAATGAGCCCATGGATATTTTGTAAGCTGAAATCAAAGTGAAACGCAATAAAATGAAACTTACAGTATTAATGATCAAATAAAATTGACTGTAAAATTAATCCAGTTAGAAGAGCTCAGATTTCGACTTGGACAAGTCCGGCAGCAGTTATCGCGGGTCTAACGGCCTCATCATTTTTTATGAGCAACGAATGGAAGAAAAGGTTTCGCTCGCTTTATTGGCCTTTATTTTAGAGAAAATTATTAATCTTAAATTATGAACATGAAGCCTTTGAAGCTTTCAAGTGGAGTGCCTTCGTTGACATCGTTGATCTTGTGAATGGAAGTCTACTGTGCCATGCGTCATTAGTCAAATATGACAGGGTTACAATGTATGAAGTAGATAAAAGACGAGCTTGTTAGCTCATGATATGGTGTAAAAAAGAATGCGCTTCGTAACTAGTTGCGTACTGACTATCGCATGTCTACTTTTTCATTAATATTCTTGTCGTAAAGCAAATATCAAGGTGTTGCCATTTTCCTCATCTCGGATTTTTTATAGCATTGGAAAACCTTTGTTGATGACTTTCAAAATTAATGATTTTCTTTTAAAACTTTCAAACTACAAATTTTAGTGAGTATATGTACATCAGGCTTGGAACTATAGCTCAACGCTGTGAACGTATCAAACTTTACGCTGGTTTCTATTAGTTCTATGAACTGGAAAATCACCTTGCCAGATTGTGATTAATCAAACCGTCCGAAGGTGTTTGCCATCCCAGCTGGAATAAACTATATTACTCGTTTAGGTGGTGAATTTTCATAAATTAGGAAACCAAGTAATAGTTTATTTTACCCACTGTTGGGTAAATTTTCAGAAAAGAATCCCATCAAAGACAGGCAACCCATGAAGCTCCGTGTCCCTGGTAACCTTGTCATCTTGCTCGTTGGGTCGCTTGCGTGTTTGTCACAGTCTCCGCACTTTGCGATTCCTAAAAACATCAGACAAAATTGTGGATTTTGTTAGAATTGTAGAGAGACGACTTGTTATGAATATCCATTTTAAGGAAAATATCTATAATCGTCCTTCCATGAACCTCGGCATAATTCATCTGAAAAATTAGTCATGGCAACAACATGACCCAACGAGTCATGCACGTGTGATCTAATCCATAGCAACAAATACCGTCACGTTTATTTGTAAATCCAAAATTATATAAACCGTCGTGTGTTTATTTATAAGTTCTTTTGTCAGTATCCATCGCATCTTTTTTCAGAAAAAGCTGGACGTGCTTGATGAGTGTACATATCTATTTGATATGGATATTGCCACCGAGCTTGTACAATACAATATTTGAATCAAAGCTATTCAGGAAATATGCAAGGTGCATTCAACCCTTAATCGGAAATAAGTCCATCACACATTTTCAGTTGTCCAAATAATGAGATTGCCATGCGTTTTCTGTCATTCTATTTCTGCGATTCACGTGCATTATTGAGCGTTATTGAATGCCGTCAGCTTTGACGACTCGTATACGCATGTGTTTGTACAAAGTTTGTGTCGGGAACATCCGAATGTATTTATTTGAAAGAATTGTAGATTCACCGCAGCACAGGTGAATGATTCAACTATTTCGTATCAGGACGAGTGCTGTAAACGTTAAATCCTCCTATGTAGTAATACAGCGTTTCGTGGATTGTTATTAAATATTTGGGTCAGCTTTCTTCTTGTAAAATGGGTACCTGAAAATTTCGCAATAAACGCAAATTTCTGTTTTTAAATTACATGCTATTTACATTGATTGAAATTACTGTGAAAGCTTTCTTAACGCAAAAATAGCGACATCGAAAAAATGAATACTCATTAAAACATTTCATTTCACAGCATTATCGCGATTGAGTTGAATCTATATATTTGAAATATCGCCGTCCTTTTTGACGGTGGCAGTGGACTAGTAATGAAAATAGTTGGATCCACAAGAAACTGAGGTTATTATATTTAAATAATAATAGTAATGATGTTTATTGAAATCAACCTAACACAATGGTGTTATACATACAATACAGAGACATGTATATACTGAAATATTTATACATTAACAACGAGATTTCAAGCCCTTTATTTGTCTAGGAGACCATTCAGGCACAAGTAGCAAAAGATGGAAGCAACAGATTTTAGACTTATCTTCCAAGTTTCCTAGAAATGAATTACTAAGAACTAATAGAACCACACAGTAATCCAGTGAAATGAAACCCTTTAAATCATTTAAATTTTGCTAGATCACGCTGAAACAGACCACTAAACTTCAATGAATGGAGCAACGGGGGCGTAGTTGCACTACCGTGGCGTCTCAACAAAGTGAATCATGAAAACACACGCGATACGGGCTGAGTTGTTCAAATGCGACCGAACCATTCGAAAAAGCCGCCAGTGACAAACGCTAGGGGTGTGATAATGCAAATAATGTAAGTGATGAAAAGGTGAATCTTAAGCCATTGAAGAATCTCGACTTCAAACCGCGCTTGAGCGCGTCCAAATTATTTAAAGATTTAAGACAGATAGGGAAGTTATGGCTAAATGAAATACGCCACTCAATTTTTTTTATTATTTTGAATGAAAGCTTAAAATGCATGTGCTTGATTAAATCCATCCTTTACAACTTTACTGTAAAAATTTTGAAAATTTGAAATATCGTATAGTGCATTATCTTATTACTTATTAGAAATCTTCAAATTTTCCCCTTAGCCTGTGAGATGCATGTAAATGAATGTAAAATTTTAGTTCTGTATCCCAAATATTGATCAATATAATCTGTGATAAATCAAAAAAGTTGGTTTTTAATTTCATACATGTGGAAAAAAATTACGTGTAGCCTTCTGTACGTCAGACTTCGGATTATCAAGTTATGAAAAATTCGAGCATTTACCATCTGCGTGAAAGTAAAAACTAAAAAGATCAGAAAAATACAATTTCGATGGCACCAAAGTCACCGTTTTAAGCGAATTAGCAAGCTGCCGCAAAGTCTAGATAATAAACTAATTCACAATGCGCATTTGCTTTGACTTACTTCTGAAATAATCTGGCATGTTTCGTATTATTGAGTCAAACTCACTCATCTGAAAATTAGTGTACGTCACTGTGACTAAAGCCTCGTTAAAGACATCCCATCTTTAACCCAAAAAATTTGAGCGATGGCTGAGGTCACACCAGCGTGAGATAGAGCAGCTCTTCCATCAAACTCTCACTCGGCACTGAATGCTTTGCTCTCGAGCCTGTGAGGGACTGCCTGCCTGTAGTGTCGGGAAGTGTTCAGAGAGCAGCGGATGAAAAAAGATAAATAAATCATTTGTGCAGCGCTTGGAAGACACTCAATAGAACATTGGCCAATGGAGGAGGAAGAATGCGAAACGCTGTTGGCAGAACTGATGTCAAGTTAACGAACGCACTACGTGGTATTCTTGAGAAATAGAGTGAAGAGGCTAGTCAAAATTGAAGGAACAGCAGTTCTGTGCTGTGAAGATTGAGGCGAGGGAAGTAGCGTGGAATTATAACGTTTTGTGTCTGATGGAGGACGTTCTTGAAGTCTCTTGGTGGAGTGCGAGAGGAAACGTAAAAAAAAGAGCATTGGGATTAATGTGTAATTGCTTCAACGTCAGAATTACTTTAGTAAATTCGTTGTCTTTATAGTGAACCCTGTCAAGGTATCTTTCCAGTTCAAAACTCAGAGAAACGCACACACGTTTAAACGCTTCTTCAATTGTCAAAAATTTCCTGCTAACTGTTCTAGCTGGATAGAAGTGAGTGTATTCATTTAAACGTCCAAGGTCAGTAAATGCATGATTATATCATTGGGAAATATTTGTTCTGGTATTATTTATTTTCATATGCACACAAAATGACTGACAATCCTCGAAGTTATTTCTTCCTCTTCAGTCGAGTTATTGGGGAAGGAAGATCAATAGCGTTAATCATCCGTTGGGAAAATAGGAGTCTGATTTTAGACAAGATCTGTGATTGACTGGCATTAATATTGGATGAGCGCTCGGGAGGATCTGAGACAAGTACGACCACGCAATCTAGTTTTGACTGCGCAGTTCAGGTTATAAAAAATATGAAGATTTTTGGCTAAAGCGCTTTTTTCACTGGCACCGGTGCTGTGATTGCCCTATTACGGAAGTGAGTAACCAGACGTAGTTGTATGTTTATTGCTTAGTAGAATGCACCTAAAACCTAATGAAGTTCTCGATGTGCGTATCTGGTGGAATAAGAAGTGGGGATGTATGTCGTAAAGTGACTCAAAAGCCAAAATAGTTACTAGTTGGTTCAAGTTTATATTATAATTCGCTTTCCAAAATGCAAATTGTTTGTACGGTTTTCAGTACTTTCAAAAATCCGTTACCGTTACTCCCGGAAAAATACTGATTAAAGTTGATCCACAGATAGTTCTGTTTCTTAAACACGAGTAGGAAGATTTTATGCTTAAAATCAGCCATTAAAAATAATTTCATTTAATTTGCGGCATGTGAAGTCCTTAGCTCACGCTCTCAAGTTAACCTTTGTGAGACATGAAATACAGCGTAGAGGCTTAATTCATGCAATAAATCTATGATAATTCATCATCTCTGTTCGGTTTCGATCGTCTCGGACTTTGAATGAGTTAGATGAATGATTGAATGAATGATTCAGTCCCGATTTACATAAAACATCCTACTGGCATTTACGCAATAATCTCGAGCAACGCTTTGAATGCAATCTGATGGCCTGTTATTGATGTCAGCAAGCACTCAGTAGCATATTATCTGCAGGTGCTTCACGTCGCTCTGGTGATGAGGTAAATTGAAATCAATCTTTGGTTTCGTGAGATCTTGCTCGAGAAATCATGGCTCATGGCCGTTAGATCATGTTCATGAATGAGCCAGGACATAATGAGAATTCGGGTAGATCTTATGATGGCAAGACATGAGGCACTGGAGATCTATGCATTACTTTATTTCCTAGAACGTCTCTCATGTACACAAAGATTTGGCTAAAAATGCCACTGTGCAATGTTCACTGCGCCTGAGAACGAGCAAAACAATAATTAATTATCACCAGACACGTATTTATCATTACGGTTATGAGGGGTCAGAGTCACGATAAAATTACGTCATTGCCCAGAGTGGCACTTCTGGAGGCTCTTAATTGAAGGCATAATGTCGTGTCATTTTGACTCCATAAAAAGTCTGCTCTCTCGTGGTAGATGGGATGACAGAAAAACTCCGCTCTGAGCCGATGACCAAGCATAATTTATGTTCATTCTTTGCCGCACGTTCAAAAGAAATATGAGCTACAAGTGCGGGAAAATGCACGGGGTGAAATATTGCCGGTCAGTGTAGAATAATGGAACGATACCAAGAGTTAAAATTGTGACCACCAGATTAAATCTCCTAAGCATAATTTTCGGCTAGTGGATGTGTTTTCATTTTCAACTTGAGCTTTATATAAAAACAGCAATGGCAAAAGAGTATCTGAAAAGTACGACCAGTGTCTTTGATTTAAAATTCTTCGCTTGATTGACTCGATACTACTTAGGAATGGATACTGGATAGTTATAATTAAACAAAAAAGGCTTGTTTCAGTTCTTGTCTCTAGACTAGAGCGTTTCTAGTATGGCTTGGCTGATCCACGTGGACGGAAGTCTAAAGTTCATTTATTCAAAGTATCGCCCTCGTCATCGCCCATGTATAGGAGGGGATTGGATGCTAGAGTTTAACTTAATTTAGTTATGACTTCCAGAGAATTAACTCTTCCGAAGGAGTCACACGCCGTTGGTATTCAACTGACATTCTTCTGGGAAAATCATGAGTCGATGGCATTCATTTGGCATTCTTCCATATGAGTCTTGCGTGTTACGGTGCTGATTTTTCTTCTCTTGTTATTCCATTAATGTCGCAACAGATGTTATGATTTTGTTCAAGTTATTTGCGTTTGACCACTGTTTTATGAGATATTACAGTTCCATGCTTTGATAGAAGATGTGATCTCATTGTTACAACCTCAGATGTTATATGATTCTTCTGCAGGTCTTGTATTACGTTCTTATACGGATCATTTCGAAGAGATATTTGGTATACGCTGCCACCAGACTCAAAAGCGAGGCAGTCAATGTAAATTTGATAACTTTTACGAGTCATATTTACTAATTTAAAGGGTGATATGATCGATTGAGTCATTTTTTAAACATGTCGAGTAGATAAATATAGCCTTACTTTCAAGGAAATATTTTTTTGTACGTTTAGTTTCCATCGATTATCGTTTTTCTGTCACCTCCATCACTTACTCTCTCTCTCTCTCCCTCTTCTCAACTTACAAAGGAAACTGAAGATTTGAAAGAACATCTATGTCATGATTAGAATTGAAGAATGATGGTACTCGTCGTATCACACAGCTGCTAAGAGAAAAACAAGATTAGACCCACAGTAATTATAAAGACTTAGCTTCGGACTTCCATCATGGCGGGGGCGATGTGGAGATGGAAAGAGGTCGGGTCATTATGACAAATGTCAATTAGCTTTGATCGGATGTGGAATGGTTTTCCCATCCATAGATGCAATTTTTACAGAAAATGAAGCTTGATATCATATATTTATTGCCTGAGTAAGACACGCTCGTTCTTGTTGAATAACCACAAATAACGGAGGCATTGCTATGAGGGGATGTCCCTCTAGTACGTGAGCTATTTTTAAATGTTCTCACGTCTGTGCCTCCTCCCTGACTGGCTGAGCGTAAGGGTTCCTAGCGAAGCTCTTTCTACATGACCGGGAACAACAGCCGCTTTATGGACGGCCTGGACGAATTTGAAAGTTAACTGGTAAAAATATCCACAGTTCTTATGAATTTGAGACGTAAATCCTGAAACTTATTTCGATAAAATAAACAAAATTATCAAATGATAAAATCACACAGACATAAAAGTATATTCTTTACAGTGAAGCAGCAACTCTATGACGTGGCAACCCTCTTAGGCGGTGGGTGGAGACGTGCACCTAGAGGGAATCGGATATATATATATATATATATTAACAATTGCCCTCACCCTCTCTCTCTCTATATAGATATATGTAGAGGGTGAGGGCAAGTGTTCAACCGAAGTCGAGGGTAAGTAGCGTCGACGCTTCTGCGATATACACGAGCTGGGGTGCCGTCGTTCTTCGTATTAGATATTTATGACAACGTGAAAAATCTCATGAAGGATTCATAAACAAATTGTACAGATTTATTTGTCGTTTAATAAGGACATATCTCTCACGAGTCAACATCGGATCTTTTTAGGGCATAATGAGGACATACGCGGACCAGACGCATTCTTTCCTCTTAATGTTCCCGATGTTCATATTTATGCGGAGGTAGTTGCGTGTAACAGCAACATGTGTCATTAATAATTTATTTGTTTTCATTATTCTGTGGAAGTGATCCGTCTCTGACATGCAATTAGTATTCTTCCGTGTGAATCGAGCGTCGTTGGCATTCGATTGATATTCTTTTGTGAAACTTGTGTGACGTTTCCTTCCATTGGTATTCTTCTGTAGGAGCCGAGAGCTGTTCGCTGCACTGCCATGCTAGAATTTCCGCCTGCAAAGCTACACCAAATGATTCTAATCTTATTTGCCATGCTAAAAGCATTCTGTTTTTTATAACCCCTGGCAAAAAATGGATGCTAATATCAGATTTCGACCTTCACAACTGAAATTTGAAAAGAAATATCAGAATTCTGCACTGCAATCACATGTTTAATCTCTTCAAAGAGTTGTTCTAAAAACCGCAATTTTTCAGAACTTGAAGAATATATCCACCACGTAGCCCGCTTTCAAAGTTTCTAAACTCCGAGCACCTGAGAAGATGCTGGGCAGGAGATAAAGGATTTTTAGAGAAACATAAAATCTTCGAGCAAAGGAAATTTGAAATGTCCATTTACGACCACATCGGTGTATTTGAATGCGCTCAGCTGGTGTCTCCATTTTTCTTTGCATTGCCGAGTACCAACATTCGAATATTGAATGCGTGCTTCAAGATAGATTCAGTCATGCGATTCGAATAGATTCCGAGCTGAATAGAAGCCATTCAAAGTTTTCCTAATTTCTTGTTGGACATACTCAGCCATGATACGCTGAATAGGCCTCGCCTCGACATGCCAAACAAGCCTTCTATATGGACAAGTTAGTGATCAAATTAAAATTGTCGTGTTTGAAGTTAAGCTTGCACAAAAAATCAAAATGTGGCACAGTAATCAAATTCTGCACGTCTGCTTCCAAAGCTAAAGTCTCACACTCCAGTGAGCATGACGAAGATAGGTAAAGCTCATAATGTTCGTGTCCCACAGATTATTTTTTCCTAGAACACGTCATCGTCGGAGCATCCAGGACTTTACTGACGAAGCATTCAAGTCTTGGCCAAGTTTTTCCATCTGCTGTCGAAACGTCAAATTTGCTGACATTGTGTGCCACATTGTGGGGTCAGCTTTGTGTTGTTGGAGGAGATGAAGAAGATGAAATCGTATCTAGTTGATGAAAGACAAGGAAACATTCAAAGGAGTTGCTAGCACATAGAGGGCGAAAAGACTGTGCATTACGACATCTACATGAATGCCACTCTGAACGGGATGACATAGGGTGCAAGAAGCCCTAAGTATTTCGAGTGTGTAAGATGCTCTAACAGTTCACTAAACGAGTATCTTGTACATACACTCGTGAAAGGATCATAAATTTACGTGAAAGTTAGACAAATCTTGAAAGTAAAAAAAGGGTTAGTGGAGCTTCAGATACATGGCTGGTAAATAACAGAAAAAAACGTTTTTCTAAAATTACGTCATCTCGATGCAGTGAACCAACTGTGGTCTAAAAATATGTATATTAAACACGAGTACGATTACTCTAAATTTAGCCAACTGAAAACCAGCCGAAGGATATACATTAGCTCTGAGAAAATTCAAGTACAAATAACTCACCTTGGTCGTATGAAAAGCAGCATTTGCTGCTACACTCCAGCAGCACCAGCAGGAGGAACAGTTGGGACGTCATCAGTTGGTGTGGTTACTAGGACATCAGCAGTTTTTGCAGTGAATAAGTTCAATGGACAAAGAACTTTCACATTTTCATTTAGTGTCAGCAATTCCCTTACAATAAAGAATTATTTTCAGTTTAAAATGAGGCCAGTTCAGTAGTAAATGTTCAAGAGAATTATTTCAAAATTCACAGTTTTCAGCACTTCATACCCTAAAGCACGTTTATAAATCAACATTAGTTTTGGTATCAAGCCCATTTGAAAAACAAATTTGGGATAGCAGTATATTTCACAAGATACTTTCTGCAGATTTTCAACTCCTTTATACCAACGTACTAGCTCCAAAGAAATTTATATCTGCCTCTGGAGCATCTTGTTATTCCTGAAAATGAAGAAGATTACTTTAGTAGAGCAGTATTTTCCTTTGGCCATTACTTGGAAACGATCCTCTTAGCAGAATACGTGACTTATTTCTAGCAGAGTGTGCAAAAAAAGATATCGTCTAGCGTGAAGCCCGTGCGTTGCCACACAAAAGTAGCTTGATTCCAGCTATAAAGGCTCATCTGTAAAGGTTTCCGAAGAGGATCTGTTTTATCTAATGGACTTCAGAGACCTTCGTGAGGCCTTTCTTTTCGATGTACGCAAGATCATCACTGATGAAGTTTGCTACATATTTGTGTACGTGAGGCTTCCAATCTCACAAACAAACATGACATTCTTAGGTGTTTGTGTACGTGAGGCTTCCAATCTCCCAAACAAACGTGTCATCCGAACAGGTCACCACGGCAGGGCGAACCCAACCAGCCCACTTGCGTTGCGCGGACTCGGAGCGCCACATCATTGGCGCACAATGGCTCATATCGCGCATGAAAAACTCTCCATGAGGTTGTCTCTGCCAGAAAGATTGACCCACTTATGTTCCCAAGCAGGACCTGCCCGGCATTCACTGGATGAGAAAAGTTTGGCATTCTGCTCGACTGAGGCGCAATCTTTGGGTTCCTTCTGCGGCCACGGCGTCTAAAGCGACATCCACAAAAATCCAACGATCTTCGCAGCGGATTGTCTGCCCGAATTTTTGGCATCGTGATCAAAGCGTGGTGTTCGTTACTTTTGATTGAACAAGAGTTTTATTTACAAATCATGCTCAAATTCTTTTCATAGGAAAACTTGAGAGAAAAACGCTTTAGAAGTGAAGTTTCTATGAATTTATTCTATGAGACCATAAAGTGAATAGAGAATGACAGTTTTCAGGCCTTGAGAACTGCCCTGAGGCCTAGTAGGGAGAAGATTTGGGAACAAAATTGGCCTATTAATTCTTGTACTTGTAAAATTTATCTCCACCAAAATATACCGTGTTAGTACTACGATCAATGTAAGCCTACCTTTATAGACAGAACTGATGTTATTTTCTAATTAATGATGTATCTTTTCTAGGTACCAGAATGTTCATTCTTATGAAATTGGAACAGCTCACTTTTTTAATCCCAAAAGCTGTTATTGAACAGTACAAAATTCTCTCCGAAATTGGTTGTATAAAAGATTGCACAAATGAAGATATTTGCCAACATATTACTAGCCTCTTCAACATCTCCGCGTGAATGTTTCAAAGAGCTTCCTGAAAACCTCAGTTCCGTAAACATTCATTATTGACTAGATCTTTGAAAAAAAGAAATACAGTTATTCGTGCCACCAATTCGGCGTTAGTCGCCTGTTTCACTCTGACTCATTGCAAAGCTACAGGGAAAATGTGCTCTAACGAGACGCTGTCTTGCAAAATTCAACATTCAACGTAAAAATGATCGTGTCCTAGTTGGCTTGTGTTTACTATTTATTCACAGAAAATCTGTCGTGTTCAGAATAAAAAGTATCCCGATTTTATCACAAAAATTTCTTGATGTTCACATTTCGAATATGACAATATACAAAGCATGCACCTTAAAGTGAAAAGTTTTTTAAAGGGAGCAGTGAAAACATCCTACGTTTGACTCGCGCTGAAGCTGAATTATATTAAATTCAATTCATGTGCACGTGAAAATGTTTTCGGAAACGCTATTTCTTTTCCTACTAAAATTGAATCTTCAGCAACTCGTTCCTTTAAGCTCAAACTTTCAGTTACATCATCTTTCCTTCAAGCATCGAACGAAAGCGCGCTGGGATTTGAACACACAGAAGGTATTTTGTTCACGCCAGATGTAAAAACGCTTTTTGAAAAGCGTAAGTGAACACGTGAGATATAACTTGAGAGCACCGCTGCCGAGCATCTGTCATATAGGCGCAAGTAAGCCCCATTGACGAGCATCAAGCGTAGATGCGGCAGCAAGCACCACTGAAGAATACCAGCCGTAGAGACGCCGTCAAGTACTACTGACGGGCATCCGGGCATCATGGATAGAGGGGGCATTAGGCACCGCTGACGAGCATCAGGTACAGAGGTACCATCATGCACCGCTGACGAGCATCATGGATGTAGGTGGCAGTAGGCACCGCTGACGAGCAGTGAGGCGTACGGTGATGAAAACGCCCCAATGGTGATCGTCGAGTTCAAAAATCATCTCCCGAATTTCTAATAGCAGCTGGAGCAAATGGAGATGAAGTTCACAGGCACAGATGAAAACCCTACCTAAAAACTCCCGATGATGAACTGCGATGAATTTTATGTCCGCTTCAAGCACTCATCAGTCGAATTTTTGGGAGAGCAGGTAAAAACTCTTCATGTGTATAGGAACACAGAAAATTTGTCAGTTGGGTCTAGTCTGGAGCTCCGCAATATCCTTGACATGATCTAAAAAACCTGCAGCATGAGTAACTCGTAGGAGGAAACAGCAGCATGGGCGTCAGTAGCGAGTGGTTTGCGGGTTACCACTGGGTGCACCATTAGGGAAGACATAATGGGGCAATTACAGTGCCCAGCCTCTCATAATATGTCTCTAGCGCCGCCCCGACTCCTTTTTTTCGCCGGCCTGAAAAACCTCCTTTGTATGGCCCTTTGACATTTATACCCATCTTTTTGAACATTTGCGCAATCATAACGGTGAAAAAAATTTGTTGCAGTACTGCTGAAAAATAAATGAAGCAGCGAGCGTCTCTCTCGGCGGCTAAAATGGCAAATTGGACCCGAAAAGCAATTTTTGCGCTTGAGAGAGATGTGAATGTTTTAAGCTCAAAACACGAGCTGCAAATGGAGTAGTCCATAAATCTCATCATCTTTTATTTAGACATGAGATTGTTTAAATATTTTACAATGTATTTCTATTAGTCGGTAGTACTCTAGTCAGATAGCTTTTGCGCAGAGACTTCGATTTTGTACTGAAGAAATTCTAACACCACAAGACGACAGGCTCAATATCTCGTTTCAGCGAGAGAAAACCGCGTCTCGATCGTAGCTTATCTACCACAAAATAATACTTCAGCCCGGCCATTCAGAAGATGGAGGACACTACGAAGTGTATCGACCAGTCATCGGGTGGATCGGTGTAAATCGCCCTGTCTTGCGTCGAAAGAATAAGATGCGGCAACGCCGGCAAGATGAACACTGGAAATGCGTGCGAACCATAATAATAGAGAGCTGTTTCTACAAATTGAAATTTGAATGAAGAATAAGAGTGAGTTCCAGAGCAGAGGAAACATACTACAAGCAATCTAATAAAAAAAGACCACTCAGTCCAATCCAGTAACTGTTGAAAGCTCTTACAACCAAGCAAACAGCAGACGAGAAGCCCGAGAGAGAGTCACTACACAGCATTTGCAGTTTTTATTTGTTATATTAGATAGCAAGCTGCAAATTCTGTACAAGTTCATAAGAAAAAATCGTGAACTCTTTGAAAACAAAACTTTAGTCATGACGCTGGCATGAACATTTATTTGGGAAGGCAAAGGTAACATTTAGGGCTCATGACAACATTCATTAGAGTACAAATACATTAGAAGAGCCTAACACGCGGACACAGAGGCCAAAATATTAGAGAATTATCCCTGAAACGCTTCATCCTCCACCCCATAATTGGGCACGACAGGTCGCTGGCTATATTGGGCCAGTTTCTCACGAGAAGATTTAGCAGGCACGTCATCATCACGTGCCGCACTCCGTGACCGCCTCAAATTATCTCAAGAACTAATCAATGGGCCATTAACAGCTCAGCGAACCCTCGAACACAGGCATCGCCCCATCATTTTCCGGCCCAGCCGCTGCATGGTCCTGCCATGAAAATGTCTTGGCGTATTCCAAGTTTCTTCCTGACATTCCGTTCGTGTGCCGTACGCGTCCCTAACTCTTGTATACAAGTGCTATAAAAGGGTCCATGTAACCATCACGCTCTATATTTTAGCATTCTTTGTCTAGCTCTCTGTTCTCGTTTCGAGGCACAGCGATACGACACTCTCGTACCTAAATTTCTTTCCGAGGAGTTCCGCAGAACGTATTTCTCAGGTTTACGGCAGGGACGGCAAGAGCCTCGAGTGGCCATTCAGGCGAAAGCATGTAAAAAGAAGATGACTTTTGTTAGCCACAGCCTTATCGAACTGCCTTAAACAGTTACTACTTCTGAGAAGCCGCAAGCCTTGTTCGGGTAAGCAAGCAATTAGTGGAAGGATGTACTTCACTTTCGAACACTACTCAGGCATTTACATTCTGTAAATCAATGAGGTTCTCCCCTGTTGGAACTTTTATTTGAAGGATGATCCCTGTGTTTCAATTCTATCGTGTGCTCTGTCAAATAAACAAACGAATCAAATGAGGCATCAGAGAAAAATTTGCGCCCTACACAGAAAAAAAACTTAACTATTTCTCCTGAACATTTCGCGTTCGTTTTTTGTTAAACTCGATTCATTTTATCGTGATCGTTTTAAAGATATGACTGCGGTTTTAATATGATAAAATTATCTCAGATAAATGCACTGTCAACGTTGAACTATTTGCTAATTCTTTGCATGCATTGAAGACATGAAGATTTGCGAAGAGTGGTCCTCATTACAGGAGATGATTTTTGATGCAGAGAGCTTCGCGCAGCAATTTTTCTCAATTTATAAAGTACATTCGAGACTCGCAGATGAAAGCTTGCATGGCTTTACTAAAATAAAGAATGTCTAAAACGAGAGCTTGAGTACCTTCGGCTCATTTTGAAAAACATTTTTGATCACTTCATCTTAGCTTCCTGATTTGTTTAACATCATGACGAAATTTCTGTATATTCTCTTGTTCTTCATGGTTTTGTACTGTTGTGGATGAATTTTTTCGGTCGTGGAAAATTTTGCATGATTATGCAATGTTATGTACGGTTGTGAAAGATTTTGTGCCATTATGTAAGACCTGTGTGGCTGTAAAAGTATCTAGGCAAAAAATAATCACGGTAAACGAGAATCACTTTAAATTTAAGTTGTAGATTGTAACCAAGGGACATGCATAAGAAAATTGTTTTTATTAATAAATGGAAAATCAAATTTCCCGTAATCAGAGGCAAACTTATAATTACTAAACATTTCAGACGCTCCTGAGGCCGATGAGCAGGTGACGGGACAGATGAGGCGTCAAGAAAAGTGATTTATTGCTCCAAGACCCTAATACGAACATGATCAATAATGGGCCCCGGAAAAGAAGAGCCAAAATTATTTGATCAGAAGTTTCAGGCTCACCAATCACCAAAAACCCTGTAAATGAACATGATTTTTTTCAAGTTTGCGTTAAACTTACTGCACTTATGCCTCACGAACCAATCCTGCGTATAGCTCGGGCAAACCACATCGACATTTGAATGCTTTTCAGCATATTTCTTCAATGATCTTTGAAATTAATTTCCTAAATACTCTTTGATATTCTTAGGCCCGTTTATTATCTAAATAAATTTCACATGCACTGCATGATTCATAGGCTATTTGTCCTTAAATTATAATATCAAGACGGGTTTTGCAGCTTGCTTTCAAAAATATGAAAAAATGACTCTGGTTTTCATCAGGCTAAGGAGGCAGTTTTCGCACGCTGTGCACAGCGTAGCTCAGCAGCGGGACTACACGAGGGAAAGTGAATATTTCCTCCTTCGAAACGAAATTTTCACGTAAAGATGATCACACTGAATTTGTGAAGAACCGCTGCTAGGTCGGGAACAGAGCACAAACCGCTGCATCGTTGCAAGACTATCATAACTCAAAAATTTCTTCAAGTAGTTGTGTTTATGAGAATGCTGAATTAGTTCTGCGTCAAATTTGTTTATTTAACAATGTAGTGGAGCCCTATTTACCTAATCACGCAGGTAAGTTTTGTCGATTTGAGTAAAATTATTAACGTTATACGATTCAGACACTTTGAAATGCTTCTCCTTGAATATCACGAAATATGAGTTCCGACATGCTCGCAACGATGTGACGAAACGTTCTGTGCCATTCAGATCATCGGAAGAAGAATAAGGTCAATGTAACGAATTGTTTTTCTCATTTCTCACATTTACCCTCACAGATTAGCAATTTTTATAGAAAAGGTTCACGATTTATGTCCAGATGCTTCGCCAAGTAAAAGTTAGGATATTTTATTATCATAACTCTAAGTAAACAATATTTATCGGTTGAAATAGACAGATTTCCCCTCAGGAAAAAATGTTTTCTTGTAATTTTTCCAGACGTGAAATGTTTTTAAAAATTGATGAACTACGAAATAAGGAAAGAAAATAATACGTACTGCGCATTCGTGAAAATTTTGATAAAAATGAACTCATTCTTTACTTTCTTACCGAATGATGATCGAACGCTCGAAACGCATAATATCCCGAGTTTTTGTCCTCGTTGTGCGATTTTAAATGCAAATCTTCCACACGATATTCCTCGTTTTCTCATTTACATTCAAAATAAGGTCAGCCATGGACCCTCCATGATTGCTCATCTGTGAGCAGCAGAGCGACCAGGGCTCGGCGCAATAACCGAGAGCGCAGAGTTGCCATGCCGTGCGCTGCACCGAGCGCGGCTAACTCCTGTCTCTGATCTAGAGAACAAAGCCGGCGACCGGGAGTTGAGACGCGCTTGCAGATGCTAGAGTGATGGTTTCATTGACGGCCGCGAGTGAGGATGAAGAGAAACGCCTGGCCTGCGTGCGTAAGTCTCTGAGGTTGCCGTGGCTGCCAACATTTACGAGAGCGGCGCAATTACGGGGGACGACTGCTGGTGACGCTGTGGCTTTGTTTGCCATTAGATAAGATGCAGAGCTGCAATTAAGCTACGGGGCGGTTGCCCCCTGAGACGCAGAGTCAAACAAACAGCGCTTCAGAACAGCCCTTAATAGCCCCATCTGGGAGCAGTCTCGCCTTAAGCGGAATCCTTTAAAACCATTACGGCGAATCAGATGCAAAAGAACACCAAATTTATGGAAGTCATTATATCACCGTTCTCAAAGGTCTCTAATGGAGTAGTAAAGGGAACAATTTTCGCGTGAAGTAATATGTGGCTTTTAATTACAGGTATCACTGATTAAAAATCTTAGGTAGTTGATGTTAAACACGGGTTTCTTACCCTGAAAGCTTAACCTCGCTTTCACGCAAAGTTTTCGGGTAAACTTGAATTAAAGACTCTTTGAGTTGTGCGATGGAGTAAGCCGAGTGGCTGGGAGATCTGAAGCAAACTTGGGAACTGCTTGAATATCGCACTCTGTGGGAGTCCCGAACTGCCACACTTAGGCCAAGAAAAGTTTGGAGACGCAGTAAACAGAAATTGAAATTAAGTGGAATAACATCAACAGGCCCAGGCATGAAGATGTGTGGTATGACTCGTTGAGTGCTTCCCACTTCCCAGTAAACAGATTTGACGAATTTTTATGATTGGCGCGGCAGTCTTTTTCTTGATGGATGTCTCTGCTTTCTAAACTTGAAACACTGCGAAGAAACTTCAAAGCATAGAAGTAATCAATAAAATAAAAACTTATAACGAAAACTTGCTCCATTTGAAGGAGAGACCTCCCACCCCTCATCGATTTTAAGGCATGAAAGAAACCTTTCGGGGATTTCTTTCCTCCATCCATCGCACACAATGCAGTACATTAAACAACCAAAGCAAAGACTCTCAGAACCGAACATCTGAGTGAGGTTGTTCATTTGAGGCACCACGTCGAGTAATTCCAAGAATCTCCGTCGCAATAATGACCAGTGTGATCCAAATTTATTTTGGCCAGCACTTCATTGATGGATTGGCCCGCGTCGAGTCCTTCATCGTTGAAAGCTGAGATGAAAATTCGTGGGAAAACAACGTTACGCGAACTGTTTTGCCAATGAACGTCTTTGATGACTGAACATACCATATGTGGTTTTAGAAATTTTTTAAACGAGGTTTTTATCACAAATAACGAAAATCATCCGTGAAAGTTTTTGAAGCAGCCGGCGAAATTTTGAAAATACTCATACCATGTATATATATGGAAGCCCCTCTTGGAACACGTCAAATTGCCGGCGAGTAAAGATTTTAAAAATCAAGCCATAAGAAACACAGTATTCGAAGTTGAGTGCGTAGTTTACGAAACCACGTATTTTGGTGGAACAATTTTATGACGAGCGTACAATTTCCTTGTTCGGTAATATCTTTTGTGTTGTAAAATACTCAACGTAGCTCAGTTGATGCAGGAGGAACGCGGACCGGCTTCGAGAACTAGCAACAAGCCGACGATTATTTTCAGGTATCTTAGAGAGAACACTGTGATGCTTTGACAGCAAACCCTGTGACATCGTGGCCAATAAATCCTGTGTTCATTTGAGCAGCAAATCCTCTGATCCTGTTATCAATGAATCCTGTGATCCTTTGACCCGTCAATCGTATGAACCAATAACCATTAAGTCCTTTGGCCCAGTCAGCACCAAATATGTTAATGGCAAATCGTTGGCGAGTTATCAATCCCGTATGATCACTGTGGGCTATAAATCCTGTGTGAGCATCAAAACCTATGCGAGCAATTAATTCCGTATGAGTATAGTCTACAGTGAGCTGAAAATCCTGCATGAGCAGTAAATCTTATCAGAACAATTAATCCCGCACGGAGACGTGGTACTACTGTGGCCTGCAAATTCTACGTGAGCAGCCAATCCTATAACAACAATTGATCCAGGATGAGTACAGTCTACTGTAGGCTGCAAATCAAATCCCATGTGAGCAATTAATCCTGAAAGAATAGATACTGCTGTGAACAGAAAATCCTGTGTGAGGAGCACATCCTGTGTGAGGAGCACATCCTGTGTGAGGAGCACATCCTGCGTGAGAAGTACATCCTGTGTGAGGAGCAAATCCTGTGTGAGGAGCACATCCTGTGTGAGGAGCAGGTCTCACTGGAGCAGGATTTCGAGGCCGCCTGAGCATCCTTCACAATTTCTGCCGTTAGATGCACTCCGCTCCCACACGGCCGAGTCAGGCCGGGATTATGAAAGCCTCCGCATCGCACAGCAGCTCACCGCGAGAACGCTGGATTTCCATGCAAACTGTCATGGAGATTCAATCGTTTAGATAAGCGTTGTGACACTATTAGACGCTGCGCTGTATGTACTGCATACGTGCAATGTGCTATGCTTTATGACTGTTTTTTTTAACTTACAGACTTACACTTTGTTATTTATAAAATACAGGGTTTAAAACATCAGCAGAAATAGAGAATTTTCCGTTCGAGTAAATTCGTCGATTTCAGTAGTAATGCTTTCCATGAATAGCATGCAGTATTTGAGGGTGTTCAGTTTGATTGATCCGGATTGTGACAGCAGAGGAAAGCTGCACTTCTGCCTCTTCTATGCTGCAATAAAATATTTTATCTCTTGCACAAACTCAACATCATGCGTTTGCGCATCGCTTTTGCAAAGAAAGCATAAATCGTTTTCCCATGATAAAGTCAAAATTTCCTTATTTTTACAAAACGCGAACATCACAGCATTTGCTCTGTGATCTGAATTTACGTGCATTCTATCGTCGGATTCCCCTCAATTGAATCCCTCTTTGCTTAATTAGAGGAAGAACTTTCAGAATGAGTTTGGGGAGGCACAAGGGGAATGTCAGCGAGCGCCATACACAAATGATTTGCAAGCTGTACGAGCGGTGCCGGCACAGCGTCAGCTTCTTTCGCTCATGATTTTGAATGAAAATCACATACAGCTTCTGTAGCAATTTGAGAGTTTAATCTGCTATTCAAATTAGCCACTTTGCGGCGTTGATTTAGAGGAATGTTGAAATAGTCGAAATTTGCAGCTCTGAATGAAATTTCTCACGAGGTTGTCGGAACAACTAAATTTATAAAAATTTCATGAAGTTTCTCGTAATACCATCTTTCTTTCGATCTAAGCTTTTAGATTTAGGCTAGTGTAAATTACAACTCATGGTGATGACGTGTTTTTTTAGCTGCTATTTTTTACATTTAAGTCGAAGGATAAACAAGTTGTCGAAGTGTGTCGTTAAATATTTTCCTTGTATATTTTGCCGACCTCTTTACAGGTGCACAGAGATGCGCAGTTCCTGCGAGTAAATTGTTTTGAAAAAGTGCAATAATAAACATATAGAAAGGTTCTTTTAGTTTTCCTTTGTATATTTGTTCTCTTCTTTGCAGTTGCACAGAGTTGCCCAGTTCCTGCGAGCAAATGGTCGTGAAAAAAGTGATACTGAGCATGTAGAAATGTTCTTTCACTTTTTCCTTTGTTTATTTAGCCGACCTCTTTGCAGTTACACAGAGTTGCGCAGTTCCTGCGAGGAAATGGTTGTGAAAAAAGTGAGACTAAACATGTAGAAAGGTTCTTGTAGTTTTTCCTTTGTATTTTTGGCCGAGCTGCTCACACCTTAGCTGCACGGCTCCTGCAAGTCAGCGCCTTCAGCAAGCCTGACTGCTGCCCATGAACAGCTCTAATGGGTATTTACGGTTTTCGATACTCCGATACTATCTAAAATGGAGCCGTTGAACATCTGTTTGCAATTGGCTCGGGGGAGCGAGGGAGCAGTACGCGCTTCTAATTTCCTGAAATTTGTATTTTTAAGGCGTTGAAAACCACTTAACAACCCATAAAGGATCTAATAAAGTGAACTACAGAGACAATTTGCTTATCAGTTGCGAAATTACGCTTTGAAAAAGAAAAGAAAATTCGGTCGGAAAGCTTGTAAACTGGCACTGCCGTACCAGAAGACTCTTTAAAGGCAGTGAATGTTGATCAGTAAGAAATGATTCTGTAAAGTTAAAAAAACTACCTATTAGTAAAGATTGCCTTAAGATGAAAAATTTCTAATTTTTTCTTCTAGTAGAAAGCCTGAACCGGTCCGAAAACTGCTCTGACAAAACATCTGAAGACAAATATCGATTTCGGATCATCTCAAATATTCGGTTGTTGTTCAAATGTTTTTGTGTTTTGAAGTTCATGCGGCGGAGTATAAACGAATAAACGGCAAACTACACAGATTTTCGTGTGTAGTGACGCGGTTATTGGACAAGCTTAACGATCACTTGACTGAACTTTGTGCAACGCTTATGTGAGATTTGGGAACCCGATAAATGGGCAACCGTCTGAAAACATAGAATAATGTGTCCTAGATATTTTCAATGCAACCCTCGTCCCCTACACTTCACACTGACGTCTGAATTGAAGGCAATACAAAAATTATTGTAGCAACTACACTTCGGAGGGTAATCCGTAGCAACTACAGTTCGCGTTATGGCTGAGTGTTGCAATCACTTGCAGAATGTAAAACTTGATGTGACGTTAAATGAACAGATGTTCGACCTCGACCGAAAATTTCAAAGTGCTTATTATGGCTGGCTGAGCATTGAAAGCAATAGCAAAAATAACTTGATACGACATTAAATGAACCTGTACTCAACCTTGGCAGATAAATTTCAAATGAGTGCCACACGGTGGTTAAATTAGCTAACCGAATTATCAGAGTTGCCATCACCGCTCAAAATTGCCTCCACAGTTTTCTTATTTTTTCCATTGAATGTGCGATGGAAGGTCTTCTTTGTTTAGTACCCCATGCACGAGTCTCCGACTCAGTTGAGAACGCATTTCAAATGTGCGAGCTAAATAAGGTCACAATCCTGTTACTGCATGCAGGCGTCATGTTGTGACACAATTTATTTGAAATTGGAAGCTAATTTTTCGTGTACGTGAATAATGATAGTCGAATTGATGAGATCTCGATCTGTACCCTTTTGCTCGAGTGTAGTTAATTGGTTTGAAAATGACCAACGCTGCCGCAATTTTGGAATTTTATCTGCTTTTCAAATGAGCCACTATTATGGCGTAGATTTTGACATATGTACTTCAAGTATAAATAGTGATAAATTGAAGCTTTAAATGAAATTTCTCATGAGGCTGTAGAAACAATTGAACAAATCTTTATGTTATTTCAAGATGTAGCGGTTCCTGAAGTGCATAAACACTTCTAACATCGATTTCAGCGATATTGGCAAGGCTGATGGCATGTGCGAAGTTTTCTTTGAACAAACCAATACTCTCAGCCACAGCTACGCAACAAATCATTTTTCAGTTTATGTATTACGATCACTATTTGAATCAAATTATTGCTGTTTGATAACATCAATTTACCCATCCGATGATTTAACCTGCATACGATTTTATTCCAATATTCTGTGCTCTGTGTGACTGAAATATCCGGCATATTATTCCACCCTAATATTCGGTACTCTCTTCTCACACACTTCCTGCGCTAGCGAGTGGGACTGACAGCACGGGATGAGCTATACACGCTTTATTGGATATGTGCATCCAGCAGCAGACTCGCATGAAGTTCTGTGAGGCTGGAGTTTTGGATTTATACACTAGGAGCGGCATGTCGAGAATTCTTTGCGCAATCATTGCGTGATATGCCAAGCTTTACGTGCTGTGTTAAATAGAGAAACAAAATTACCTCGACAATAATGAAAAAGTTATCATTTTTAAGATTTAACTTTTGCATTTGATCACTTTTGCATCATGCACTATTTGTCTGAGGTTGTCGAGACAATATGTTGTTAAGTCATAAATGAGTCGCGGTCGATCTTATTAACTGTTTTGCATGAATGAGTGTTCTTAATTAGCATTTTGCAGTAGCTGTTTTCTCAGAAGCACTGCCCTGGTACTGTTCTCTCCAAAAGATACTCGATTCTGAATTTACTCTAAAAATTCAAAATCAAAAGTCCAAATTATCAGTTGTATGCAAATTGATTACATGGACAAAATTTGAGCGACTAACAAAGTTTTGAGAAAATAATTTAGAGATATTTTACGTTTGCTTGTGATGAGAACTTGAACGATTTTGTGTGTTCACTCTTGAATTCAAACCTGCGTAACATTTTTCATCTAAGATGAGACGCTGAAACTGAACACACTTTTCGTAATGTCACACGCTCAAATCCTCCACGTCTCGTCCCTATTCCAAATTTGCGTAGCCTTCACTCCTCGAGCAAGCTTTCGCAATCTCTTCATTTTCATTTTCATGACGAAAAGAAGAGCTATATTAATTACGTGCCACAAATCCTCCCATCAGAATTCCACAATTGGTTCATTATATCTGAATCAAAGCAAAAATTCTACCCGGAATCGACCAAGCCTAAAAGCTTCAAAGCATTTCCATGTAAAATGCGCCTCTAAAAATGATCGCAGCAGAGACCGCTGCCGCTGGAATCTTTGATCTAATTTTTTGAGAGCAGCGCAGGCGTTCTAGACGTTGGCTTCATTGCGAATCCAGGAAAATGATTGAAGCGTTCTTTAGGCCTGCCCTTCCTATTTAAGAGAGGCTGGAAAGTACATCGATCTCTGGCGATGGCGCACTGACCGACGGAAGCTGGGCGGATGTTCAGGTGGACGTGATTGCGCTTAATGCTTGAAACACCGAGCCTTCGTAACTACGCTTCATATTTCACACAAACAATGGGAAAATGAAGGCCAACGAAGCTGCTCAGTAGTCGGAGCAGCCAGGGTGTGTTTGCAAGATGAAATTGGAATTACGGATGCAGGCAGGAAAGCGCTCCCACTCTCGCAGCCTTGGATATTGAAAAGCCATGAGGTCGAAGCGCGAGAGGGAAGTTCCCAAGAATCATCCACTAAAAATTTAGAATTGTTCATTACTTTTTACGGCCAAAGTTCTGTTAAATGAGCAAAAACAGAACGATTTTTGCGTGACTTACGCGAGCAGAAAATCTCTCAGATTGAAAATCATTTTATTATCGATGCTCAATTATTGCTGAGCTCTGGAGACTGAACTTTGGACAAAATATTAAAGTCAGAACCTATCGAAACTTAGACAGAGTTAATGATGAAATATCCATACTTCTTCCGCGTAGACTATCAAATTTTTTAAGACAAAAGAAAAGTTGCAGGAAGTGATGTATGAATGCCAAGCATTGACGCTGGGAAAGA
Source organism: Platorchestia sp. MABIK (assembly GCA_014220935.1). Taxonomy (NCBI): domain Eukaryota; kingdom Metazoa; phylum Arthropoda; class Malacostraca; order Amphipoda; family Talitridae; genus Platorchestia; species Platorchestia sp. MABIK. The sequence goes on from JACJUY010000350.1 coordinate 51,625, forward strand.
TTTGTGTTTGCTCGTGGTTAAGGTTAGAAATTTAGGATTGAAAATTCCACATTCCTGTGCACATCAAAATCGATTTAGGACAAGATAATTTAATAGAGATGGAGATCGGTGCATTGGGATGCTTTAACCTCATTATCTTGTGGCACCCTGACTTTGATTCAGATTAAAATTGTGACAAACTTGGCTTCAAATTTTTGTTACGCCTGACAACTGTGCACCAGGCAGGAGGCAAACTGGCTCCCGTGGTGACCACCGCGTCAGTCAAAATGCGCTTGGTGTTGCTGGTGTCGATGTCGGCCGGCGAAATGAAAAACGGTTCGACCGAACTGAAAAGGTACTTTCACGCGTTCGCTTAGAACATATCTCACAGAAATGTTATACATTTATTTGCATGCATTCAATTTGAAAGAATTACGACAATAAAACAAACCCGAAGCTGATGAAACTCGCAAGCGGAAATCAACATTCAATTCCCGAAGTGAACGCTATCTGAATGGAGAATAGATTTTCTCACGGTTTCGGACCTCGAAGCAATTAAATTAATGTAGTGGATCGCCGTTGAATACAGATTGCCAGAGCTTAGCAGCGAAGCAGTTCACAATTAATTCTGAAGATTTGTAGTGGTGCACAAGGTCGAGTTCAAGGCTAGTTTAAGATTCGCTCTTATTTAAATTCGATGTACTTTTATTGGCAACTTCCATGAGCGACTAATATGGTCACATGTTCCGATTACTGAAACTTCAGGCAATGTCGTGAATAAATGACAGGAATTTTTTCTGTAATGTATTCTTTTTTTCGGGATCATGCATGCACTCCTCGACATGACAAGCGGTACTTCAACCTCCAGAGCTGCGAATTTGACATCCAACGAACACACAGCTCCATTTCATGCTCAAGAAACCTTGCAAGGCAAAAGAACTTGTCAGCTTGAAGCCTCATCCTTGCCTGATGGCAACACGAGTTCGACTCCGGTTTGTCCGCCGCACCTGACTGGATGGCCGAGCACCCTCGTTGGACGGATCTCCGCAGCGCGACAGCAAACTTTGCCCCATTTCTGATGAAGCCTTTAGGTGGAGGCGTGCGTAAGCAGGCTGTCGTTAACCTGCTAAGCTCGCTGAGTTCACAAAGAGCTATTAAGGTGAGTAGAGCAGTCAGGGTTCATATGAAAGAGACGCTATTGCTTGCCGCCGTCCAGGGCAAGTCATTAAAGGGAGTGCTCCGGCCGAATCGACCTGGGATAGCCAAACACTTTGGTCAGCTGAGCTGAGGAGATGCGAGCTTGCGCTGCATTACCAGGACAAACATTTTTAGGCCTGGAGATGTGAGCATGTCGAGCATTTGTGGCTGAACACTTATGGAAGAAAGTTGAGCTCTGAGCCCTCAAAAAGTCTTTGTTCGAACTCCCATGTGCGTCGGAGCTCCGTTTATAAAAACAGAAAGATTTTCCGCAACTTCAGTAAGTTATTTCCGAAATCTGCCGCGTATAAGATGGGTAAGCTTCTTTGTTGCATAACCTTGCCAAATCCTGGAAGGAAATTCCGCTCGATCAAATGCTGCTGTCAAGTCTGAAGCGACCTTTGCCATTCAGGATGAATAGCTTTCATTATGTTAAACCTTTGCATGACGCACGATGCCATCATGCTTCACAAATTCTTGTTGCTTTACATAGATGCGTCCAGTCAAGTTCACAACAAGATGCAATAGATCTCAAAAATACATTCCTGATGATTAAGGACTAAGCAATGTCATATATTCATAGATCGTTGAAACAGATTTGAACTTGGAAGTAAAGATTGCATTTTATATCAGAAATTGTGATTCTTAGGGTTGAACTCAATTTGAGGTTTAAGAAAAATTCTAATATCTAAGCATCTAAATTCAATCAAGTTCTAATTTTACAACTAACCAATGTATACTAATCAAAGTGATACACTGATAAACTACCTTCATCAACTTCGATCGTTGTCTGATTTCCGATGAAGAAGAAAGCATTGAGGTCGTAGTGGACCGTAGCTAGGACGACAAAACTAACACCCAAACGAGACTCTCATCCAATCCAAAAGTTTCTCAGAGTTTGATGAGCCTAGCGCGCATGTGAGTGAGCGTACGCTACTCCTTGAGTTGATGTTCTCCTAGAAAACGTCGGAACCTGACGGGCTTTGGTGGAATTTATACGCAGAGTTCTGTGCAGCAGAACTCTGCGTATAAATTCCAGTAATAATCTGTGTATACTCTGCTGCAATACTCTGCGTGCATTCGTACTTCACTGACCACGCTTGCTTCTCAATACTCTGCGGACACTCTGCTGCAATTCTCTGCGTGTATTCGTTCTTCGCTGCCCACGCTTGCTGCGCAATACTCTGCGGACACTCTGCTGCGTAAGAGAGCAGGAATCCTGAGGTGAACAGAAAATGATAAGCGAGTTTCTAAGATAGCGACGTCAGTACCTGAACTGCAGAGATTGTGACTTAAAAATGAGTGGCATCAATCTAGGGTAAATGTTCCATCAATTTAAATTTTTTCATGGGATCGTATATTGTTTCATTTACACATTTACTGAACTGAGTTGACTCATTCCGATACTTGGGTCTTGATCCCCTTAAAGAATCTGAAGCGACGTTCTTTGCATTTTTTTGGTATATTAAAATAAAATCATGGATGTTGTAGAACAGTTAAGACAACTCTGGAAAATTTGAGAAAAAACGATCATTAAAATGATTTAAATGGACAAAATAGTTTGGATGCGAATCACGAAATTTTTTCTACATTCTGCCATCATTGCCGTTATGCTGACGCTATTTTCAACTATCATTTACGGTGCTACAACCTTATTTTCTAACCATTTCCCATTACAGTTTCATTACAGTTTTCGTGTCAAAGTTTGGCACCATCTGAAATCTGTTTTTTTTTTACAAATTGATATCAATGTTACCTGAACAATGAGCGTCCATTCTACATATTATTACATATTACATTATGGCTTTTGAATTAAATAATGAAAACTTACACCAAATGAATTTCAAAAACAGCCGTTTAACTTTTACGTTTGTATTATAATAAATATCAAGATATGCATTTTCCGGCATGTACTGCGTGTGTTTCTGTATGTATATATTGTATAAATAAGCATAATATTTTTATATATAATTTATTCTACAAACATTTGTCGAAAATCAAAGGTTGAGAGTTTTCGGTTCGTACTGATTGATGAACAAAAAGTGTTCAAGATTTGTTGCCAGTTAAAGCAAATTTTCTAAATGAGGTCTTAATACTTTTCAATTAAAAAAAACACCTAACGAAATGAAAGTTATGGACAATTTAAGAAAACTCTGCATAAAACCTCCAGAAGACGACCCAATGTCGTCACATGTAACGTCACCTAGCCAATGATGAGCTGTAGAACGCTTTAGTCAATCCCTTTAGAACTTGAAGTTAGGTTCTTTCAGGCTAAGCCTTTTTATCTCATGTCGAGTCAGCATAAAGAGAATTCCTGGCCGCTAAATGTACGCCTCCATTTCTTAAAGCAAGGCCTCATTTTCCAGAGTTGCCCTAATGTACAATTTCATTTTTACTCTCCCCGCAGAATACTTTGAACTTCCTTCTGTTGTACTTCCACCGTCAATCTCATGTGGCATCGCTTGCTAATGTTTGGCATCAACGAGAGAATGCGAAGAAGTAGGTTTTTTGAAGTGCTGTAACTTTTACGTGGAATATCCTACGTTACACTCTTGAACGTTCTTACCTCACTTAACTTTTCACTTCCAGCTCATGATAGAGCTTCAAGTGCGGCAGCAATCTCCGACTCAGCAAAGCAGAATGAAATTTTTAGTTAATTCTGTGAAGATTCGATTAATTGCGAAATTTAACGTATGACTAGCAAAAATGGCAAACAAGACTCATTGTATATATAACATTGCATACAAGTAAGTATTGCATTTGGCCATTACTTCGAAACGAGAAATTTCACAACCTGTGCGTGTCACGTGTTCTACATGAAGTTCGATCTCATTCATTCAAGGTTTTGCCAAACGTTGCGCAATTTAGGGCTTAGGACTTCTATTGCATTTTACCTAACCATTTTCACCTCACCTATTCGCATGCATTGAATTATGTCTAAGCATAGAAATTTGGTTTGCCTCAAAAGTTCTGTTATTTTCTTCGTAAACGTTCGTGTTGTATTATATTTTGTTATTAATGTTCTAAAATACCTATCATTGATCGGATATCCTTTACGTCAGGATTATGCTGGTAGAGATAATGTTATAGTGTCATGTACTGAGCTTGTTTTTTCTGATTAGTGAGCGCTTATTTTACAACTATGAACTTGTGCGTATCTTTAGAAATTTAGTTGTAAATTACTGAGCAGAAGACTTTTTCGTATCACACGCACGATAACATAGAGTTGTTCTGCCTCAATAGCCTTGGTTACTGAGTTAGCGGGAAGCTCATGCGCCAATGTTAGGAAAGTTTGTGTCCATCAAGGTGTTCCTTTTACACCTCTCAATGTTTTCTTCTTTGTGCTACCTGTGTTTTAATTTCAAATTTAGAGCACAATAACCAAGAGAGTTGTTCCTTCAGTACTCATTTCAGATTTTTGAATATAAACAGGGCTTTGATAAATCTTTCAGCATAGGACCTAATATTTACAACTACGTTCAAATTGCAAGTTGCCCTGAATTTCATGCATCAACTTTTCGCAAATCCTCTTTTTTTCACTTTACCGAAATTAGTTTACCAGCAACTTAAAATCACTAAATAGACTAAATATATTTATATCAGATACAAAGCTCTTGTCTTACACTTCAGGGCTCTGATTAACCTCGTGACGACCATGTGAAGCCCTCTGTCTTGCGCCATCGAGAACCTCTGGTGTGGGTGCTAATGCTGGTCGCTGCAACTCACAAAACTTCTGAAAGGACGCCCAGAGCTGATTTTGTCGGGAATGAAGTTGACGGAGATCCCCTCATTCGTACGTAATGGGACTATATTCAATGCCGCGGCTACGTGCTAAGAATTCCTCATTTTAATCAAACGCACAATTCATGGGCTTGAAATTGGATGCAAAGTTAATTTTGAGTTCATTTTATAGTAGCGCAAAACTTCAAGGATCGCTCAAATAATGCTCCTTTGCGTGCCGCTGTGCTCGAACTTTCCATGAATGCTGCTGAAATATTCCTTTGGCAGCTCAGGGTGGGCTTTTACCTTTGAACTATCCATGGGAGGTAAGGAACAGGAATATATTCCGTTGATTTTTGTAACTCACTTTTCTTCGAAGGGTAATACTGTAAACGTTATACTGATGGCTGCAATTTCGTATATTCTGTACGGAAACAGGATTCCAAAAGTCGAACAAAACTTATTTCGTACGTATAATGAGCAGAGTTCAAGAGTAGCAAAGTTAATCAAATATCAAAATTCAATTATAAGCTATTGATCTTTAGCAATTGAAGCCGAGAAGCTCCTGAAAAATTTAATCCATTACAAATTAAAAAATCAGCAATAAATATGCTCCAAATATTAATATTTTAACCAATTCCAAGAACTAAAAAATATCAAAGCTCTTCAGCTGAATATAAGATTCGCTGAAATAACAAATTTGCCTTCTTGAAATTCGAGTGTCCGAGAACATTGAACTTGAGATACATGGTTACAAAAAACTACGCCTCATGGACATTTTTACGCCATTTGCCAGGTTCCATAACGGACAGCGCGGCTGATGTGTGAGTGAGAAAAGTTCGCTCACGACCCAATTTACAGTGGAGAGGACAAACACTGAGCGCAATATCCCGCTGAATGGGCGGCCGTGCGCACACCTCACCAAGGTAATTGATCGCTAATGCCATCATCAGTTGCGTCCTGAGCTGCCAGTGTTCACGTTCCGTTCCAACTTAGCCGCAAAATAAACGCACGGCTGAAACATCAGTGCGATGCGTTGTGTTCCTTGTGATTCATAGACGGTGTTGAATCTAATTATTTAAGGAAAGCTCAACTGTGACCGGTGGAAGAAATTTTGCACCCGTGTTCATTTAATCGACTTGCAGGACAAAACCCTCAGCGGTATTAGATTCGCTCGCTCAGTTGCTCTTTGAAATCTAAATAAACTGGTGGGATCTCTCGACCACGGTATTCATTTTCTGTGCTAGACACAATTACTCGAAAAAGACATGATTGTCGTCTACTGTTAGGTCCAGCGGCTGCCCAATTTGCTGATTTTTACTATCCTTGAGAAAATTTACAGCCCCCAAAGCTCTGAATATTTCAGCGCTCAAAATATTCCTGTAAAAGATGAATGATTTTATATTGATGATTTGAATGAGTTATTCCGAACGGAATATAGAATTTTAATTGTTTCCCTCCCAGTTCATGAATTCATTAATCAGTCGAATTCGCTCGTCATCAGGCAGTCTAATTTGCTTAATTAACTAATATTTGCCATCGGAAACTCGATCGAATAACGCAGCGACTTACGAAGAGATTGCTACTACGTATTCTTTTGAGTTTCTTTCTATCCAAATACTGGCATCCCAGGATTAATAATGGCTCTAAGAATTTACACGCAGTGTCAATTGACAACATTTTTCGAATTTCTATCTACAAGTACGTCCATCTGAGAGTAAACAACATTTCAGAAAATGCACACTCATCATTAATAGTTAAACTGACAACTTTAACATGAATTGAGCAATTTGTCGCATTTTGGTTTTAACGGCTAGATCGAATTAAAATACAGTAAATGCCAGATTTGGTAACTGATGATTGCTCTTTCTTTACGGAGGAAAAAGTAGACGAAATTTTTAGGCAGCCGTAAGGACACAAAGTATGATATACAGTGCCAGCAGGATCAAGGTATTGCAACAAAATCACTTCAGGTCGTAAACAGTTCTGTTTTCATGAAGCGAACAACGACGTAAACCAGAAAATGCGGTCCCTCCAAAATCTTCCGATTAAGCTGTAATAGGATGCCGAGCATCCTCGTTCTCTCAGCTCGCATGTTAGCTACGAGCAAATATACTCTACTCGGCGGTCGAGTGCAATCTTCTACTCGAGGCGTTAAGCGGTTCCGGTACTGCGTTGGGACCCTGACAGCACACGTGCAATTTTCGATCAAATTGTGCGGCGTTTGAAATGCTTTGCCTGTGTTACAGTTTATCAGCTAGGACAGAGGCGTGTAGCCCCATTCACTAAACCTGAACATTGTTCGTTCGAAAGCCAGTTCCTATTCAGGGCTGCACGTGAGTTGCAGATGCAGCCACGTGGAGATGAGTCTTTGGAGTTACCTGCCCCAATGCTTGCGTTCGACTGTTGGCAACAAACCTAATGAAGGCACAAAAAGCTCGCTCCAAACTGGAGCAAAATATTTTCTTTGTGGCCTCAGACGCACATTGCAAACGTAGCTGCTCTCTATGGCCGACCTTCGATGAATGAGCTCCCTAGATAAACAAATTAGGCTTTCGACTGTCATGGAAATCTGCTACTAAATTTGTGCGCTCGACGCTGGAGTTTCGTTTGTATAGGCAGCAAAAAATGAAGTTCTGTTGTACGTTGCATCTCACTGTGAAAATTATTGAACAATGGATTTCAAATTTTTTACAATAAGTTATAATAAAAATAGAGCGTAGATACTCTTCATGAAAGAAGATATTTATTTGAGCCATAAAAAGCTTCACTTTCAATGCTCATACAAATGTTTCTGCTAAATACACAAAGTTAGTTGAGCTTTCTGATCAATTTGCCCATAGCAATTTTATGCATTTAAACCTTGAATGATGATGGTTATAAGGATCGTAAATCATTAGAATCTGTTCAAATTGCTTATCGTTATCATTTGACTTGAGCCGAAGTGAATTTATTCCCGTTTGCTATGCAAAAATCTGAAACTAAAAAGCTTTTATTTTATTGGAAATATTCGAAGCGCAATGTTTTCTAATCTCCGTTAGGAAAAATCATAGGCGTTTAAAAAATTTATTGGATGATATTTCCTCTCCAGGTGTTGATAAAGCTAACTGTTAAGAATCAACTGTTTTCTTTCTGGTGAAGAATTTTAGATGATTCGCGAAATGTTCTGGGAAAAATAACCCTAAGGTTCTTTTAGGTATGCAGTTTCATTTGACTCATTATGATATGGTAAAGATGAACATCATTTTCATTCTATCACGGTGTATAACTATTCTACAAGTCTAGCGTATAAAAGTACTCCCTCTCTTGAATAACTGTAAACATAAGCAAAAGGTTGTCATGTAAGGACCCAGAAATGACTGAACTTATTCGGGTCCACAAATAGTCAACTTGTCCATTGTGATAGATGTACATAAGTATTGATTCTACAAATGCCCCACTTGTTGGGTGTTAATTATTTAAAGTTGGTCAAATCACTTAAACGATGACCCTAGTGGCAGGTCTGACCAATTACGCTAAATTACTAAGCCCAGTTTTTGCGGTAACCAACAATGTGTACGGAAGAGTAACACCAGCATGTCCACTCTGCTGCGTGCCTTGTTTGTGGGCATTGTCTCAAAATTTACGGGGTGCAGTATCGTAATTGCATTATTATCTGTGCACTTACGAGAGTGTTTTACAAAAATAATAGACGTCTTGCATCGTAACATGTGTGTAGTCTTCAATTCGCAGAAATGGAGTTAAGTCATGAAGTCACGTGAGCCGCTCTATATCATGCAATGCGGAAGGTAAATTACTTTTGAGTTGCAGGAAAGTTGAGCTGCAGCAAAAGCGGGGATGTAGATACGAATAAATTCTAAGACCTACCGTACAAGAATTTAAAATTGAATTTGTGTATTGTTATCTCCCATAAGGAGACAGCAGCAAAACAATTAAACAACGAAAAGAGCATGACGGTCCGTCCATTCGCGGTTGTATTCCAACAGCTGAAAGGCAAAAAAACTCTAACGTGAAACTTGAGACCGTCTGCGGAAAAATCTTGCACTGATTTGCTTCTTCCAGACTTGAAGTAGAAACGGCTCTAGGCTCGGTAGTTCTGGAAATTTATTGCAAATATCCCGTGACGCTGCAATCTCCAAAATAAATTGTAGCCAGTAAGCTGAACATTTTCTTGGAGCCTCGCAAGTGATGCGTCTCACTCTATCAGTTCGCCAGCTTTCCACTCGCTCATTTTGGTCGGAAATTGGCCTTCCAGGATCATCACTTTGGAGCATCTGGAACACAACTCGACTGCGGAGTCCCTCTCAGCTCCAGCTCTCCACAATCTGTTGCCTTCTTTAATTATATCTAACGTCCACCGGAGAGCTACTCGGGGCTGCCTGTAACTGAGTTTAGACACACAGTGACTTAGTCCAGGATTCCAGCCTGAGACAAGACTTTGTCCACCCAAAAACGACGCCTTTGATGATAAAATTGTGCTGCCGCTGGGAATGCAATCTAGAAAAAAAGGGACAACAAATTGAATATACTGTAGCTCTTGGACTGTAGCCAGTATTAGCTGTCGGAAACTGTAGTCTGTACAGCAAATTGTTCCTGAACATGGCTTGTTAGTTTGTTGAATTGGTCCTTGTTTTTGTTCGTCGAACGAGAATAGAATATTTTTTTGTTACGAGCATTTTAGTTAACTGATGCGTACGAGGCAGCTAGTGGTGCATTTACGTAAGCTCATGATAGACTACATGCCACGAGAAGAAAGCACATGCATTTAACAATGTGCTGTAAGCCTTCTACAGTAATCAATGATCCTTCGTTTCCAACCAAAATGAAGTTCTTCATACTTAATGAATTACGATATTTTATCGATTTTAAAATACATGAACATTTCAACAATTGTTTTAAACATAAATGTAATGATACCAAATTTGTAATCGAAAAAGGGGAGGGGAGTTGGATGCTATTCTTGAATTTCTTGGGCCGTGGGGTAAAAAAGGATTTGAATGTTTGGAATTTTGCAAGAGTACAATCTCTGATTTGGTAACTATTTAGTTTTACAGCTTCATTACCCATTAAATTCAAGTACAATTTGGTTAAATTTTCAATTTATGACGCACCTAATGAGTGTAAATCAAATATTGTACAACCGTACTTGAGGAGTTCACCTACCATAAGATATTTTTTAGGGCGAAAGAAATTTCGACGAAATTCATTAAATCATAATTCCTGAAGTTTCGAGCCCTAAACTTGAATTTCATTCCACTACAAATGCAACTTCTGGTCAGATGTTACGCCCGATTGCGCTCCCATATTTCGGGCCGATATCGGAACATAGGAAAACGGATATCATGGCATTACTGACTATGTGGTTTTCTGGAACAAACTGTAGAATGATTCTGATAAAGGAGTTCTGCATCTCATCTCCGTTTCGATTTAAGGCCAAATTTCCTGGTGCGCTGCAAGCAACCCTGGTATATAATTTTAGTTGTGCTCATTGGGCATCAGAGGATGTGAGAATGGCATCCCATACTCTAGGCTCCAGTGTATAGCTGAGCATTGAGGTCGGTGTTTTTGTTTTTGTAATTTATTAACTAGTTCGCGTCGTACCCCTTTCGAAGACCCCGCTGGCAAGAGTAATAGTCCCATTAACATAAATAGCTTTGAAATTTTAGGAATAACCAAGTTTACTTTAGATCTGAGAATTATTGAATAACTTTTTTCCTAATGAAACTTTTTTGGGAAATAATCTCAGCTCTTATCCGTGAAATGTTTATAACTGGTGGGCAAGCGTTGTTGCTATTTTTATTTTACATGACTTCATATTTCAGGAGTGATTTTTATTACTCCCAATTCCATTTGCTTGTGACTTTGATAAATTTCCTTCGTTATCGTTGTGTTCTTTCCGCAAGCCATTTTCATTTCTGACTTCATTACTGATAATGTAAAAATTTGCAGAACGTTCTATTTCAAAATCTAAATTCTCATCGGTTTTTGAAACAAAATAAACGTTAGACAAGATCTTCCAAGTCCTTTCTTTTTACCTTTCCTAACTGAAAAGCACCACACGAGCTATAGAGCACCACACCAGCTGTAGAGCACAACACCAGCTGTGGAGCACCACACCAGCTGTAGAGCACCACACCAGCTGCCGAGCACCACACCAGCTGTAGAGCACCACACCAGCTGTAGAGCACCACACCAGCTGCAGAGCACCACACCAGCTGTAGAGCACCACACCAGCTGTAGAGCACCACACCAGCTGTAGAGCACCACACCAGCTTCAGAGCACCACACCAGCTGTAGAGCACCACACCAGCTTCAGCGCACCACACCAGCTGCAGAGCACCACACCAAAATACCACTCCCGCCAGCAAAGACGCACCGGATTTCCGGAACGGTCGCATGACGCCTCCGATGACAGGACATGGACGGCAGAGCGGAGCATCAGCTACTGAAACGAGGTCTTTATTTGCGTGCTGTTGTGCCCCCACCGGGGAAAGTGAAGAAGTTGTTTTTAAATTTGAAGCCCTAAAGCCCTACTTCACTCGTGAAATTGATTTCAAAAAAGCAGTTTGTATGCGCATTCTTTTCTTGTTGTTGTTTTAATCACTTTATTTTGGTGTAGAGTAACTTCAGAATGAGCTTCATACAATTGATTTTAATTGCATAAAAAACGAAATATTGCTGTAATTGTGTAATTTTCAGACATTCAATTTCCAAATTGGGAGTTCAAACAGACAGACCCAGCAAGCGAGAAAGCAGGCACCAAACAACGTATGTGTTTCTGACAGCGACTGTGGTTCAAACAGACAGACCAAGCAAGCAAGAAAGAAAGCAGACACCAAACTACGTATGTGTTTCTGACAGGGACTGTGGTTCAAACAGACAGAGGAACAAGCAAGAAAGCAGGCACCAAATTACAGATTTTTTTCTGTCAGGGATTATGAACTGACTTGTTACGTGAGCGGTTGGGCAGCTCAGCAGGAGGCGTGTGAGGCCTCTCACCATCGCAGTAAGGATGAGGCCAAATAGCACTCCAAATTGAGTTAGGGTCGGAAAAGCATGCAATCTAATGCATGCATGCCAATAATTTTAGACGACTATAAAAATCAATGAAAAATATTTTGAAAATGTGTTATTTGCCCTAAAAGTAATTTTAGACACATAAGTTTTCATTTTATTAGTATTATTTGACAATCATTTTTGAAGAGTAATGTATGTCTAATGACTGTTGTTCCAGCAAAAGTCTCTACGATTTTCCATGCTCAATTAAGCGGAAGCTGGAGTTGATCTATGAAAATTAGGAAAATGATTAACGTCAGAGTCACACGAGCGAGCGTTTGATGTTTGACATCACAAGCGCCGGAGGCGACAGCAGCTTGAAAACTTTAGGGTTGTAATAATTAGGTGCCGTAGTATTGAAATTTTTATTTTGGTCCAGCATGGAGCATATTGCGCAGTTTTAGAAAAAGACATGAGTTCAGGGAACTCGAAATATCTTTAACCAAGAAAAAGCGGTCTCATCAGGCTTATAATTTGTCTTAAGCCCTTTCGACTCTGCTGGGACATGTACGTCCCACAAAATATTTTAAAGGAACAGAGGGCTATATATGTCCCAGAAACGTGTCCTATCATATCAAAACACAGTTTTTGGTTCAGCACCCGTTTGCGCCACTTTTCTGCTATCTATTGCATAATGTCAGAGAGCAACAGCGCCAAGTTGACACACTACTGTTGATGATGTCATTTTTTCTAATTTTTTAAAGTTTTTTCTAAGTATTTTTACAGATTTTTCCCGTTTTTTATAGAGTAAATTATTGTTGTAATACTTTTAAGGAAATATCCATTCAAGAATATTTGAACCCTATTGTTCGTGACTGTCTACTGGAACATAATCATCCCAGTACACATAAACCAACACGTCTGCTGGAACACCAGTGTGCCTATGCTATAATTCTTATAATATATGTATATAAAATATTTTTTTTTCTTAATCTGCTTCCATTGGGAATGGAGCTGAGGCATGCTTTTTTACCTGTCTAAATCAATTTCGTGAAAGCCAACTCGCAAGGGTTAATGGTTCGGATTTGAGAAAATTAGGACGCATGTTAAATTAGGAATAATTAACCAATACTTTATTTCCCCCAAATAACTAATCTGTATAAGGCCAACTCATCGGATTCAGAAATCATGTTGTGCAACTTCCCGACGCTGTAAAACGTTTTCTTGGGAGTTTAGATTCCTCTCTCCCGCTGTAACTCTGCACTGTTTCAACTCTACCTTATTGCAATGAAATGCAAATGGAGACTGGTGCACAAATCGCAATGCATTGAAGCCAACAACCACACCGTCAACCCATCTAAAGATAAAGCCTGCCTTTTGTCTCTGTTATCATCGAGGGTCCGATGGCAACATGGACGGTCGACGGCAATCTGCAAAAATGAAGCGATCTCTGCTAGCAATAATAGATTTCAATAACAGAGGTGGCAACGATTCAATTAATATTCGAGAGAATCTCAGTTGCAAGATCTTATTGTCACGAGGAGTTTGATTAAAAGAAAGTCATAGGAATGTGTACATTGTAAGTTTAATCAGTAGATGGTCCCTGATTTTGCATTGTTTCTCTAGCGGCCAGGAAACTTCATTCGCTGACATTATAAAACTTCATGAGCAAGTAATCTGCAAGTCGAAATTTTTCCTCGCAAGTCCTTCTCAGTTAATAATCCAACAAATCGAAAAGTGCTATCTTTCTCTTCAACTATGCGAGTAGATGACTGCAATATTTCGCCTGTTTCCAACCATGACGATCTTCGCATTGTGGAGTCACTTTTTATTCTTCTACGAAAAGCTCAGCAGACGCTTAGTCCGCTTACCCATCGCAAGTTGATATGCGTTATTCATTCTGTTTCAACTTTCCTGAAGTACAAATTAGTGTTTCATTTTACACTCTATTGCGGGCTTCAGGTATGTTCTTTCGTTGATAATGATTTTTTGAGTCAAGACGCTCCATTTCGAAGATTTGCATTTTTTAAATACAATGATTTAATTTTAAGCTCTCTTCTCCGTTGTTCATGTAATTTAATAATAATAGTGACTTTCTGTCAACATATTTATTCCTTTCACTATTCCGCAACCTGCTATTAACTGCTCACACACGTTTACAAAATCTTCCTACCTCTCAGTGGCGTCACATGAATGGATGAAGAATTATATTCTCCGCTCAACCTCAGCAGGCCTCTGCAATAACTACTCTAATAATAATGCAGACGTTGCAAACACAGACAGCAGTTTTATACGTTCATTTGATGGCTTTGCATGGTAGATGTCGACGTCCCCTCTTTATGCGAGCACTTCATGAAGGCATGGATAGACGAAGATCTCGGTATCGATGCCTCACTTTCCGTTGTCAAAATCTGCGAGCACTTGTCTTGAGCTGAGAATAATCCATGTCGCGGTCAGTATTTTTGTTCTAAGATATCAAAAACAAATCTTGAGTGAGCAGTTGCACCCATTAAGATTTACTGAACAATGAATATGTATATTTTGTATGATACGAGCAGTCTACTTCTACTGAGATGAATCATGACCAAACGAAATAGGCTATTGGGTGCAACTGTGAATTTAACGCTGGTAAATTTAGTTCATCAGATAATTCAAAGCATGATTTTAAATGAAGGAAAACACCATTCATTTCTTAGGCAGCAGAGATGAGCAGCAGTGCTCTGCGGACAAGATTCGAGTTGGCTGCACAACTCTCGGACAAAATTTCAGCTTACGCAATCAACACGACTCAGAAATCCCATTCAATTGTTCATTATTCATTTTATTCTAAGCACGGACCCATTCTTGCTGTCGAGCATCATGGGGAGACCATTTTCTTTGTGGGCTCGAATTAAAAATTGTCACCTTACTTCATATTTGAACTCGCACGGAGATTGCTCCCTTGTGCCATTCGAACCCCTGTTCTTTGCCCCTGTGGATTAGCCTCGAAGAAACGATCCCTCCGCTGTGCCGGGCCTACACTCTTTGCGCGATTGAGAATCTCCAGCTCAACGTCCGTGAGACTGCTGGCGACTCCGATTAAGCCAGGACAAAACACCCGAGTGGAGGTACAGCGCTTTCCACCACGACTAACTTATGTAAAGCAATTAAGCTTTTGCACGCGCCTCTTGAGAAATCTCGTGCACGAAAAACGCCTCTTCAAAATTCCGGAAATGTTGCACACGTGTCAGATTTAAAATGGGTCTCTCGAGGGAACAATGAGGATCGTGTTCTGTTACAGAGGCTTTGCAAACTGCAGAGTGCGCGAGATTACTCAAGCCGACGACATTGCCTGACATTTCCCCAGGAAGTTCCTACAATTCATCGGTTTTTGTGCGACACTTCTACACTGAAATGATGCTTGTCTCGAGGCATAGTCTCCTCCAAATAACGATTAATAGTTGGAAAAACTGTACACAAACACAAGTAGTCATATTGAAGACCTCGATTGTTAGTTGCACGGATTTTTGATGTTCTGATCAAAGTTAATTAACGACGGTAGAGTGGAAGCTTCGTCTTGTGAACAATAATTACCACAGTCAATTATCTAGCAGACTCTAATGAGATGCCGCAACCTTTGAGCTCGGAACGCCACAGGCGCTCCTTCCTGTTCATTATCTCGAACACGTACGGAACTCGGTGAATTTAGAATCAGCCTTTGTACTTGTGCTCACTGTTCTGTCTACCAGTACGTTTAGATATCGGTGAGGTTCACATGCATCTAGTTGTATCTGTGTACTTGTATACGTGATCATTTGTGTACCTGTGTGTATGAGTACTTCTGTATCCGTGTACCTCTTTACTTTTATATCTGAAAGCTTATGTACCTGTGTACGTGCTCATTCTTGCACCTGTGTGCCTAAACACTTTTATGTCTGTGTACCTGTGTACTTTTGTATTTGTGAGCTTGTGTACCTGTGGACGTGAGTACGTGCCTGAGTGCGCATATCTCAAGCTTGACGTAGCAGAAATGTTTAATTTTTCAGTTATCTGCCCTTAAGCAGGGTCGTCAGATTAGTTTTTACAGCCCAAAAAGCACAAACTCGAGGATAATGAACGAAAAGAAGCCGCCCGGCAACCGTGTGCTCAAAGCGTAGCCCTGTCAGCGCCTTACATGCGTTTCAGGGACCTATAGAAAAGTGCGCCAGCGAAGGATTAAAATTCTTCCCTCTTTGAAAATCAAACGATCTGCTGCCTATCTTCCTGCAGAACATCTCGCATTTATAAAAATTGTCTGCCTAATTATAACAGTTGAACGTTAAAGACTAAAAGGACTATACCTTCAGGCCATCAAAACGATCTGCTGCATATCTGCCAGAAAAAAACTTGTATTTGTGAAATTCTTCTGCAAAACTACTTCTATTGAACTTTAAAGCTCAACAGCAATGTATGGATTTTCTTTAGTCAGAATCCACAGGAAGGTCGCAGGTATACTTCAGCCAACTATTTTTGTTAAATAAACGGTATAGAAGAACATAAGTATTCTTTGAATTAAATCCCTCAACTCATGCTGCAATGTTCTAATGAATAAGGCACTACCGGTATGTAAAGAAGAGACCAACTATAAAATAGAGAGGGGAATATTATACCAAAACCAAGCAAACATGAGAAAGCTGAAGAAAAAAATCGAGCGAAAAATCTGTCAAAAAGATAAAGCTCTCACAGAATGCAGATAAGAATTGCCTTTTCATTTCCCGTAAAGGTCTCTTACTACACCGTGCGAGTTGAGTCCAATGTTGCTTGAAATTTGTATACTCACAGGTAAAAATATTCTGATGGGATTACCTGAACAAGAAGCCCATTATTTGTCATTTATATATGTGTGCTTAGTAAATTCAAAAAAATTTACAATTTACGTAAGCAATTTTCTTCGAAACAAAATGCGTGCAGAATTTCTAAAATAAGCAAAACTTTCAGAATTCCCGCTCGGAGGCAAATACCAATTCGACTGACAGAATTTTTAGAACCCAAGCAACCATAAATAGTTGTAAAGACACAAACGATCGCTGTTCATTTTCCTAATTATTCTCTTTGCATTCCAACCTACGTCATTTCCCAAGAATGAGTTTTGAGCTCGGCTTTCACTCTCCAACAAATTGCACACTTCAGCTAAGTTCTGGTAAACCAGCAAATTGCTTGCCTTAACTTAATTTTGCTATGATCTTAAAGTTAATACTTTAATTAAGTGCTGCTACCACATTTATTTCATGACTCCCCTAAACTGCGGCTAAGACTCCAAATTACTTGCTGCAGTTGAATGCTCTCGATGTCGTAAATTGCTTACTTCAGTTGGGCACTGATAGGGCTGAAAATTGTTTACTTCAGTGAAGCGTTGAGAGAGCTGAAAATTGCTTATTTCAGCTGAATGCTGTGGCGAGCAGTTAATCGCTCACTTCATTTAAGTACAGATAGATCTGAAAATTGCTTGCTTCAGTTGAGAGCAGCGGTGGGCAGTGAATTGCTTGCTTCAGTTGAGAGCAGCGGGGGGCAGTAAATTGCTTGCTTCAGTTGAGAGCAGCGGTGGGCAGTAAATTGCTTGCTTCAGTTGAGAGCAGCGGGGGGCAGTAAATTGCTTGCTTCAGTTGAGAGCAGCGGTGGGCAGTAAATTGCTTACTTCAGTTGAGCGCGGATAGAGTTGAAAATTGTTTACTTAAGTCGAGTGTTGCTAAAGCTGTAGAAGGCTTGCTCCTGTCAAATCCTACTGGAACAGTGAATCAACAGCAGTAGATCGCAGGAACAAATGTTTCATTCAGATGCATCCATGAGCTGGAAACATTTCATATCTTCAGTGACAGATTCTTTGAATCTCTAGTAAATTCATTAATCTCCCTAATTTATTTCAAAGCAGCGCAGTACACATTTCAGCCACAATGACGAGCTTTTTCAGCGCATACACATTCAAGATTTGCTCTAATATCTTCTCATTTCTTGTGCGTGGAAATGACTGATATTGTCCATCGTTGGGAGACTTTATTTTTCTAGCTCACTCTCATTCCACTGCCGTGTTCCAGGACAATATAACGTGCACAGCGTCGATCGACAATACTTCTTTTGTCAACGGAAATAAAATATTCCTGACCTCCCCACTTTATAGCACGATTTTATTCGTTGTGATTTTTACAGCGATTTCAAATCAGTTTTCTGAATCATGAATCTTGACTGACACTCCCCGTCTAATGTGAAATTCCGTGAAATATTAAGTCTCTGTCACGAGCAAGCGACAATGGAAAATGTTTGACATTCGCTCGTTAAACTGGAAATAATTTGTGCTCTTACTTTTGGTCGCTGATACCGCTCTAGCTACCAGGCATTTACTCGTTTTCGAGTTAAAGGAGAGCGTCTCCAGGGAGCCTCGATCGCCGCTACCAAAAACTTAGCCGTGAAATATCTTGCAGTTGAAGAGTTCTTTGGCACGAAAGAAATTTTCCGCTGGTTTGATTCGAAAGGCCGGCGGATTTTGCAGCCAATGCTCCTTCACTCACAACACGTTCCAGTAGAAAAAGAGCTGCACTGCTGAACGCTCGTGAGGGCAAGTGTTTCGTGTGGAGCTTTATTATACTAAGGCTGCATGGAAGCATATGTTAGGTAAGTGTGAGCTTTGAACGCATTCATTTCATTTTCATAACGTCGTGAAACTTCAGATCAGTCAACTGCAAGTGCTCTGCACTCTTCATAACTATATTCACCATAGTGCTTTTGGTAATTTGAATTCTATATGAAAACCATGGTATATTTTTTGATCTACGAGTAAGTTTTTCTACAGAACATAAAACCAGAAAATTCACGAATGCATTTCGCTTAGAGACTAATATCCGGCTAGGACTTTTTTTACACGTCAGAAAATTTAAGAACATCTTTGAGTTTATTAAATTGGGAAACTCTAGACGGTCTGGCACACCGGTGTGAGGTAACTTCATCTGGGCCTGCAGGCATGACGCCTTATGTTCTTGAACGAGATGACACTGTTGTCGTGTTCGTAAGTCGTGCCTTCTGGAGCCAGCATACAAATGAACACACAACTCGAGCTGACCGAAAAATTGCTGAAAAAAATTATTTGTGGTCGAATTTGCTTTCAGTAAAATGAGAAAACACGAAAAAAATATTGACTGCTTTATAAATGAGCTTCAAAAGTAGGAGCCAATAGAAATATCCTTTGTCACATCAGCATTGATTGCATTCACTTGAATAAAAAGAGAGTAATCGATGGAAGAAAGATGTACGTATGGGAATCTGAAAGTTACACATTGCAGTAATTCCTTCTCAGTATACATATTTTCAAGTAGTCAGTCATGGTCCTCTACTGACACTCGTAGTAGGAAAAATGTTACTTTGTTTAATGTGTCAACCTTTGCCCTGATAAACCCCAACTAGAAGATATTTTCGCTTGGAATCTTCCTGAAATCATTTCTATTGAAAACAAAGTATTTCTATATGGTCAAAATGCTTAGTGATATTCCGATGATTGAGATTCGTCAAGAATTTCATGGCCTAGAAGAAAGCAAAGAAATCTTTTCCAGCTGTGAAGATAGTCATGACTCGAAGCTATTGTGAGCCCTCCACATGCAAATTGCATCGAGTAGCTACCACTTACTGAGCTTACTTGTCTGTAGCGGCGGCAGCTCTCAGGAGGGTCGCATGCTCGTTGCAATATCAAAAATGCTGGAGCTCTCGCCGGCCAGCAATCGAGGCTCGTGTAAGGTAGACGAGAGTACAGCCAAATGGCGCTCATGTGTCGAATATTTCCCGCCTGTAATGAGTCTCCTCCACGTGAGTGTCGTCAGTCACGCGAGCTCTGCTGCGCTCTAATCCTTCCTCATGAAAGACTCGCGAGGGCTCCTCGGAGTCGCGGCCTGGGCCTTGCTCCGACTCACAAAATATCCACAACTCCGCAAAAGCTTCCTGTATTCACTCTCGCAAATGAGGCCCAACGGACCCATGCTTTTTTGGGCCCCTGATCCCCTTTCCGTTGCGGAGTACAAACGCAGCCTGGGCTCCGACCCTCCTTTGAAGCCAGAGTCCCTCTGCAAGTGCCCAGACCGCGCATCTTTCTTCATGATCTGCCGCTGGAGATTTGCCTACAAAAGCTAGTAGCTCGCTTGTTACCACAAGAGACAGCCTCTAAATATCACTCTGCGTTAAATGGAGCAGGTACTGTAAATTGCTTTCTTAATTCACCAGAGTTTTTCTTTCGCATTTGGGGCAGGGCAGGAAGTTTAAGGATTTGTACTGCAATTTTAACGAGGTAAAAATGCTGAATAGCAAATTACATAAGCTGAATTATTCTGCGATCTTGTCATGGTGCAGCGTTCAGGTATAAAGCGCATAACGAAAAAAATAATTTCATTCAGTCGGTCGGACTTGGTACGCTGAAACGCTGGAATATTTTTAGTAAATTCACAAGCTTTCAAATGATTTTGTTCATTTTCGTTTGTGTTATTAAAGATAATGGCGAAGGTAGCGGACTCAAGGACACACCAGAAAATTGCAAAAACCAAGGGAGTTGAAGCAGTCGTGGTGACAAGGTTGTAGACTGAAAATAGCTTTTGACCATATTAAAATGCGCAAATCTCGTGTAGAAGCGCAAAAGGAACTAGTAAATTCAAGAAACTAAGAATTCGACCCGCGTGGTAAGAAGAATGCTTAGCATAAGAGGTGGCTTGAATTCAACATGACGCTCAAACACGTCGGAATACAGCACTTTTACGCCGTCTAAACCTACGTTTAACATAAAATGATCTTTCGCCGAACTTTTAAGAATGATCGCAGTAATAAATAAAATCACGACCCTCACTAAAGCCCAATAGCCATGCGAATGCGATGAAAAATTTCTCCTCAGATTACACATTTCAAACAATATTTATTCTGTTAAAATGTGCTAAATTCAGAACATTGGGTCTCTGACTCCAGACACATCGAGTAAAGATAGCTTCTTTGTTCTCAGACGTCACAGAATGCAAGGACGATAGACTTGCTTCGAAATTCTACGAAACTGAACAAGGTGTTTTATGACGAGTACAGTATGACCTTCACTGCCCATCATATCATGACATGATGTCCATTGCCCATCATTTCAAGACATGATGTCCACTGCTCATCACATCATGACTTGATGTCCACTGTCCGTCACATCATGACATGAAGTCCACTGCACATCACATTATGATGTGATAGCCCTCCATTGCCGCTCCCCTCTCTTGGACTCAGCAGGACAGCCAGCATTCACAAGAGAATGGCATCGTGTCTATTGCACGCGAAAAAAGTTAAATGTTCCTGGACAGCCTCGTGATATTACTTTTTTCCCCAGGGAGCGCAGGTACAACGCGCCTCTTTACTGTACTTAGCGCGCTGCCGAGGCAGTGAAGTCGACATAGTACGAGTCCTATCCAAACTAAATGGTGTTCCTATGAATGTACTCTTCCTTTGACTGACGAGCGCTCACGTAGTTTTATTTTGGTTCAGGTTCGATCGAGTTTTCTTTTTGTGACCTTTATTTTTCTTAAATATAATGTCCTGCTCTTCGATTTAACTCATTAGACTTTTTATTTATCAATAAACATTTGCTTCAAAACCCAACATGGGCTTACGGCAGTCAAAGACTAAGAACGTATTTTCAAGAATCTCTGCAGTAGCAATTTATATCCGTCTCTTTCTAGCAGGCGGGCATGAACACGTTAAATTTCATCTCTGCATGTGCCTTCTTGACATGAAGCTCAGCACGTGTATCCATCACACGTGGGATTTCAACACAAAACCAAAGAAGGCAGCAATTTATATCCGTGCCTTCCTACCAGACGGGCATGAACACGTAAATTTGCATCTCTGCATGTGCCTTCTTGACATAAAGCGCGGCACGTGTCCAGTACACGTGGGATTTCAACACAACAAAAGAAGGCCCCAAGTGTATATCCGCACGTGCGTGACGAGTTTCTTCCGAAAGACATGAGATTTACGGAATAAAGTTAGATAAAGTTACCGGGCCACATTTCATTACCGAGGCCATGCTCTTAACTTACGTGAATACGAATTCAGTATCTTTGCTACGGACCCTTGAGAGGAGGTGCTGCTTTTAGCTCACACGGGACAGCAATTTATGACGGCGTTAAGTATGAGGGAGCCTGAAATATTGTACAGCGGAGGGATAATAAAAAATTTCTTGTTTTCAAAGAGCAAGATTTAAGGAGTTAAAGAGCTTAAGTGGAGCGTGGCACTATTATTCTTTAAATTAATGGACCGATCGTACGAAATCATTTTTCAATAGCTGGCTGTGACTTGAATTACTATCCGTATGAACAAAACCAACGCCTGTGACTGAGAAAATGAGCTTGATTTTAGCAAAAATGTAGAGTCTTTGGCGTTATTGCATTGGTGGAGTTGTATTTCGATCACAATTGTATTAAAAAATAGTGCATTTAACATTAAATAATGTGGGCTATTAGATACAAGGGCATTCTACAATAAATCTTATCGATGAATGGTACACAAAAAGTACCCTAAGTATGGTGATTCCACCAGCTCTTGAACTTTGCGACTCGCAGAAATTGGCCCTCGGACTCGGCCGGCCGTGTGCCAGACCTAGTGTGGCAATAGAGCAAACAGGTCATTGAGATAAAGAAGGGCTCTGCACTTTAGCGCCCTTGATCACTCCAGGAAGACTCACGCAATAAACAAATTGCAACTACGGCGCAGTAACACCAGTTTCTCGGCACTGCAACCCCAATATTTCGGCGCAGTAACACCAGTTTTTCGCCATTGTAACCCCAATATCTCGGCATGGTAATACTAATACTTCTGCTCAGTAATACCGGTATCTCGATATGTTTTTACGATTTTTCTTAATGATGTGTTGAAATTCATTTTCATAACTGCACTAAAAAATTCATGAAAAATTTTGCCACAATTATAAAGCAGGTATACTCCGAATCCATTTTGCAGAACTGGAGAAATTTTTCTACCATTAGCAGACAGAAAATCAAGGAAAATATTCTTCCAAACGTTAATTAGTTTCAGCCCGAATGCAGCGTTGCCTTTTCACGCAACGAAATCGTTTCTTTGCAAGGAAACTCGGCTGATTTTCTCTTTAATTTAGAAGAAGATCAGCGGAACATCAGCAAGGATCTAGGCACAAATCCGAGCTACAATCTTGGCGCTCATGCAAATGCAAATCACCGACCAGAAAAACCTTCTGTTCAAATATGTTTGCTCTCGGTGCTTAATGGCTCATTCATTGCCCGTGCTACCGTAAATTCTTGAGGACTCCAACTCCCATTTCCAGGGGCCTTAGAGTCCGTGTATTTCGAAGGTTCTGTTCGACTCTCTTGCTCTGAAAAAGATTGCCTAATCTCATCTCTCTTACTTTCTTTCTCTATCTCTCTCTCTGCCGATCATCTTTGAAAAATTGTTTTCTCAGTTAAAAGACCTATTAATAACATGAAAAAAAATTACAGTAGTAAAGGAAAATAATTTGGAGAAAATTAATAATTCAGACCCAGGAACTAACGACAGGTGGACGTTGAAGACGAATGGCAAGCAACTACACACACCTAGAAAGCTGGATTCTACGCGTCACGGTGATCAGCTAACGGAATTATATTGCGCAGCTCGGCTTTGATATGCTGATTCATCTCTTTGCATGCCACCGTCCACGTTTCGTCCAGCCCAGCGTGCCGCCTCTGAGCCTCAGTTGTGAGGTGCACTCTCACACAATCTATGGAGGACTGCTGTGTGACCAGACACTTCGGGGGTAATTTATCTCGTGCGTGATATTGTAAGGAAATGAAAATCCTTGTATCAATTATACCGATCAAAAGTGCTCTATCTTCATTTTTAAATGAAGAAAACAAATGATCTGCTTAAATTTGGGGAAATTTTTTCGTAGTAAATGAATTATTTGATCTGTCAGTAATATTATCGGGCTGCATTGGCGTCCGAAACAATCTTAAAGTGTAATTTTCAAGACATGGTGCTCAAATTAAACACAGCTCACGCTGGCACAACTTACGAACCCATTCTGTCATTACTGAGAGCTGCAGTCGGCTGAAGGTCAAACATTCTGTGCTCCATTCTATCATTCAGTGGGTGTGGGTAGAGATTAAGACTTCTGCCTACCACTCTACCTTCCCATGTCCTATAGGTAGAGTTCGAAACTTCTGCCTACCACTCTACCTTCCCATGTCCTATAGGTAGAGTTCAAGACTTCTACCAGTCTACCATACCATCCCTGTTAGGCAGAGGTCAAGACTTCTACCAGTCTACCATACGATCCCTATTAGGCAGAGGTCAAGACGTTTGACCACCACTCCACCCTCCTGCACATTGCAGTCCTCGACAGTTTATGAAGAACCAAGTGTTGCCCGTAGCACATT
The DNA here is from genome assembly GCA_014220935.1 of Platorchestia sp. MABIK. Classification (NCBI taxonomy): domain Eukaryota; kingdom Metazoa; phylum Arthropoda; class Malacostraca; order Amphipoda; family Talitridae; genus Platorchestia; species Platorchestia sp. MABIK. Next base: position 75,918 of record JACJUY010000350.1, read on the forward strand.
CTGTGCCCTGCTTGATTGTAGAGTTCCATGCGAGTCGTGCGCTGATTGCTATCGATAAGATAATGGTGAGCCGATTGAAGCATACGTGACCTGTTGTACACTACATGAAATATTTTTCATTTAAGATTCTGCACTGAATTTCACATCACTGCAGTTAACGCATTGGTCCACAGTAGAGTATCAGTAAATAACATCAAAACAACATTAAATTTCAATTAAAAATTACAACCACGATTTACATGGAAAGTTTTCTTGCTGACTTCAAGTGTTTTGCGTTGCAGAAAGAGCTGAAATGTAATACAATAATGACAATTTTTCATTCCATAGTCACTTAAAGTGAGTCACTAGAAAAGCTCTGCAAATGACTTAATATTAAAATGCAGACCATTGTTCAGTGCTAAAGTGTTACACTAAATTTGATCGGGATTATTACTCAGAATTTCAAAGTAAGTATGTAGACGAGTAAGTTTGGTAGGAGTCTCACTATAGATAATGTCTTGGTGCACTAAAATTTAATGGTGCTCTCATCAAACTATTGCCAGCGTAAAATGCCAAAAAATTAGGTGTTATTTAATAGCCATCAACTTTGTACTGGCATAATTACGAACAAACGCAAAGTCTGTTTGTCCAGAAGTTATTCACTCACTACAAAATAATCCCTCAAAGCTGAGCTGGAGCAACAATGCAAAACAAGTTTCATTTCAATTTTTTTCTAGCGCAATTATGATTAAACTTCATAATTGAAGCAAAGCCTGCTATCATTAACAGTTGGAATTCAATTATTTTAGATTAGCTTGATTGAGCTTAGATTGTTCATACAAAAGCACTTAATTAAAAGAGGTGTTTGAAATAAACAAATATTTGCCCCTTTGAAATAGAAATGTTTCGAAAAAAAACTTATTAATTTGCCTTTGCATGGTAGCCTTGCGAATCTCAATTAATGCTATCAAAAGGACACGAAACTGAAAACTGGTGAGCAAGACTTTTTTGAAAACAATAAAAATAGAAGTTCCATAGTCTCGTGCGCTGTAAATAGAATTCACTGAAAGAGCCATTATTTACTCTTCCGTATTCAGCTCCACGTGCAAAACTTCATACTCTGATCGTTAAATGAAATAGTCTTCTGAAATATTAAAGATACTCGAAAAAGACGCGCCAAAACCACACAAACTTTAGATGGAATTCACATGACAAGCCATCACTTGGCTTCAAGATTTGTTCCCAGCGGCGAATCGAGAATTATTTACTTCAGTTGTGAAATATAGCGTTTCTTTTGGGGACGGTCCACCCAAGCAAAAAAGTCCGTAACCTGTGGATGGATTTCTCTGAAATTTTCACAGAGGGGTGAAATGCTGCAACAATTATTTTATTATTAAAGTGTTTTTTGTATCTACATCGAGCTTTTTTTAGTATACAAAAAAATAGTTTTTTTCAAATTCTATCTTCTTCTACAATTTTGATGTTACAGAACCAGAAATTCGTTTTTATATACAGTAGTTTATATATCTAAATGACCATAAGGAATAGGGAATTTGGATAACTTTTTTTTAAGAATTTTAAGAATTTTTTGACAAAAAATGTGACTTCTTTTCCTTTTTTTCTTTTTTTATATCGTGTAATTTTCAAAATAGAAAATGTTTCAAAAACTTGTACTCCTTATGAATAGAACTTGCTAAGCCCTATCGAATGGTATATATCCCATTCTTGTACCCCTAAAACTGTGGAAGAAGATACATTTGAAGAAACCAATTAGCAAGTTTCCAGAAAACGTGTTTTTCTAAAGAAAATCTTTTGGTTTTCTTCCTAACCTTTGAACTAAATGTTTTCTACAATGAACTCTTGATCCTTGGTTGCGCTTTTTAAGCCCTTTCGATTGATGTATTTGCCATTGCTGTACCTTTGAAACTCAAGGAGAAAATCTACCTCAAAAGACAATGAGTGTAAGTGTTCAAAACATCAATTTTTCTAGAAAAGTTTTCTTTTTTTCACCAAAATACGTTTATTTCAAAATCAACTCCTTTGTCTTGTAGCTCCGTTAAGGTGGTCAACCCAATTTTTCAACTTTTTTCTTCCGATTCACTTGAAATTTGGCCAGTATGTGTATTTTCTCATAGTGAACATTTTTTACTCGTGTAACTTTTTCGATTTAGGCTTCATTTTTTTTGAAAAATACGAAAAATTTGTGTTTTGGAACATTTTTTGGATATTTCAAACGAATAGAAGTCATTGAGTTTTTATGCTAGAACAAAACCAAAGACTACTTTAGAGTCCTTGAAGCATTGAAAACAAAAGTAAGGTCTCAAATTTTCCATTTGAAACATTTCTTTTTTTCAAATGCATTATTTTATCACTAACTAAATGTACACAAATTTTAAGTTTTGAGCAGTGCTAAAAAAATGGAGTGTAAAATTGAGAAATAAGAGACCATAACTTTGTTAGAAATGTTCTAAGGATTTCAAAACTGTCTTTGTTTTTTCCTAGTATACACACTCACCGACTTCTATTCTTTTGAATGTTGAAAGAGAGGGGTTTTGGGTATGAGCCAAAAACAAAATTTTGTGTTAAAGTGTAATATAATGGACAATTTATGTTATTGAATGCTGTTTTCATTTTTATTTCGATGATCTCCATGCATAACTTTATATTCACACTGTGAATTGTGATTTACAAAAAAAAAATAAATAAATGAAATTTTCTTTTATTACATAAAGAATGAAATTTTACATATGTAGTCTGATTCTTATAAAATTTGACTATTATATGTAACTTTTGAAAAGAAACACACTTTCTTCTATTCATTTTTCGATTCCTGCCTTAGGTTTTTGAAAAATTGGACATGCTGGTTTTTCAGTTCATTTTTATTGGTTTTTGAATGAATTTTAAATGAATATTGAGTTTTTATGCTAGAACAAAATTAAAGACAGTTTTACAATTCTTGAAACATTATAAACAAAGTTACTGTTTCAAATTTTCTATTTCCTGTTTTGTTTTCATTTAAATGGGGCCGAACTGGGGTCGAAAATTCAGAATTTTTGGTCCCCTTAACCCCCCGTGGGAGGGGGGCTCTAGTGTCCGTAGCGCCATAAAATTTTAGGACCGAGTAGTCCACCACCTAAGAGTCCTTTTTCAACAAAAACATAAAAAATGCTCACCGGACCGGCAAATGCCTGGGTTGACCTCCTTAAGCCCTTTTGATTAGTGTGCTCGCCATAGCCGTAGCTGTGATACTGCGGCTGTCGTCGAACTATGAATGAAAGCGTGTGTATACAAAACAGCTGGATTCTTAATTAAATCGTCAAAAATTATTTATCAGCATTCGAATGTATCGTTCGAATGTGAAAGCACTTTGAGTAGCCCATGAACGAGCTCTATTGCCATTGCCGCACAAAGACGCGCCCAATTGATCCCCAATAAGAAGGGCTGGGAGGGGTCGCCCTGCGTCAAGGTCACGCCACCCCCTCGCTCTTCCCCTTCTGGGGGGCGTACCAATCGGGGAAGACGCGAGTTAGTGGTACCAATGGAAGCGAAAGAAAATCCTCTATAAGATGCATTTAAAAACAGAAAATCGGCAATTCTTCCGACTCTCACCTAAACCATCCTCTTAATCAACCTGTGACGTTTCCAATGTCTGACTCGACCGACAGTTACGAATCACGAAAGACGATTGATCTCACATGCCAGGGCTGCATGGTGCTCCCCCTTTGGTGAAGTAAGTTTGAAAAATAACGAAGGATAAATTAGGTCTGTGTAGTTGGCTATCGTTCTCAAAATGACCTGTATTTATTTCCTAAAGTATTTTACGCTACATTTTATGTTAGACGTCGTTCTTTCGTGCGTCTAAGTCGAGGTCCGTTTTGGAGAGCAGCGAAATCAATCAATGACGTCGAAAAAGGGGTTTCCTTTGTGTATGAGAGAGACGCGCCTTAAAATATGAAAGAATTCCAAGTAATTCCAAGTGAACGCCATCCTTCACTGAACTAATGTCAAAGTTGTTTAATCTTACCATTGAGGTTATTTCTTCAACGGAATAAGCCATAAAACATGTTATATTTTAAATTCATAACTTGGGTTGCGAGATGAAATTTCGAACATTTATATCGAATCAATCGCGTAAGAGAATTCAAAGTGGAATGATGTACTCAATTGGAAGGCTTACAAAAAATAGTGAGCTCAATGTGTCAAGAGCGCAGGAGTCACGTTTGACAACTCGAATTTTGTGACTTCAGCAAATTGCCAACACTCCATCAAAGCAGGCCGGACCATAAACCTTAAATTTTGCGAATGCTTGAGCAGGAATTGTTTCTGAAAAATTATGTTCTCAGTTTCATCAAGCTTTAGAGAATCGACGCATGAAGCATAAGGTCACGGCTCGCCCTGAAACTCAATCCAATCAAGTGACCAAAATACACACTTATAAATGAAAATTTTCAGTCGTCACACCACGTAATCTATTGAAAAGACAGACATTTCCTTTGCCACTCAAATTCAAATAAATTTACTTCGAGGATTTTGCCCAGTTGCAAACACTCAGGGTTATGATGCTCGGCTTACCTCTAGGCTGACTATATAGACACAAACCAAAATGTAAGGGGCTCAAAAATCTCACGTCAAAGCATAAAGAGTTTCTTCGCAACCGCTCGGAAAAACACGTCGAAAATATTTTCCAAAAGAACAGAAAGGAACACTCGTGAATCACTTCTTTCTTAGACTTATATCAAAGTCTTATGATCTTCGCAACACATGAATAAGTAAGCGTCATTTTCTCGGTTGTTTTTCTGTGTGAAACACTGAGTGCTAAAGATTGTGATGGATGGGTGCTATCTTTGTACGCGCTGGAGCAGGGACGAGATGGCCTGAGACTAGAGCCCCGCCCGAGACTTCTGTGGAGGCTGTAAATCTTGAACCAGGTGAGACCAGGCTGCCTCAACGCTTTATGAGGTCTTAAAGTAAAAACTCACACCCTCTTGGGTTCTTCACCAGATGTTTGCTGTAACAAACGCAGCTGAGAACAGTACAAACTGTTCAAGCCCTGATGCCTTTTAGGACTTATTAGATTCGTGTTTCAGAAATAACGACTACATCTTGCTCGTGAGCTCTTGGTACAGCTAAATGAATTTCATCAGGCAAGTTAACGTCTATTTTAACTCAATCGTTAATTGAGTCAAGAACTTGACCTTTACTCATGATTAGGATGGGCTATACATAGATACTAATCAAAGCCTGTACAAAAATTGGAAGTTTAAAACTTATTTGAAAAATGGCAGCTTGGGTTTCGTCGTCCTTTACCCTTCGATAGTAACTTAGACCACTTCCGAGCTTTTTGCTAAGTGAATTTTTTTGGCGCTTGATGAAGCTGAGTATCGAAAAGAAATTCCTTCTTTTTTGCAGCCATTTGGCGAGTTGCCTCAAGCCCATTGCCGTTACTAAACAAAAGAGGTAAAAGCTTCAGTATTTTGTAATAGAGGCCTTTAGCTCCGGAAAAATTGTGAACGAGGGTAAACACTCCAGATATACACAGAGCTTCTTTCGGTCTCGAAACCTTTGTTAGGAAACGTTTCCCTGAAAAGAAGAAAGCGCTCGGGCTGCGGAGAATGTGAAACAATTTTTTGGAAACGAGCAAGAAGCCCACAAATGCGGAGCCAAATTATTGATTATGGTAATATTGTTTACGGCACAAAGGGATCGGCAGTGTGGAAAAGTGGAATCCAACTTTGGAAAACAACAAAACCTTGAGAAAGCTTCGTGAGCTGAGAATTTACTAGCACGACCGTCATTAGGGTGGACGCCGTCCAGCTCGAAACTGCCTTGACGCAGCAATACTGGATCCAACGCCCTTGTGCTAGGTGTACCCAAGGAAAAAATTAAAAGCTCTCTACCTCATGCGAATGAAGCAACACACAGTTTACGATATGAGCATCTCCATACAGGCTGTGGCTCTCGAGTAAATGGAAAATTTCACAAACGCATTTAAGGACATTTCTGTTCAAATCAGCAAACAGAAATGCACATGTATAGCAACTCCCTGCGGTACAGACTACTTTTGCAGCAGCTTGAGTAACTGTGTGGAAAATGACGAAACTGTGCCTTCCTCGTCAAAAAAACAAAGTGTTTAATTGGAAAGATTAAACCATCCGAGCGTGGCAGTCGGTGCCGCAGCAAGTGAAGTTCAAAAGAAAGAACTCCAACTTGAGACCGGACAAATGACATGCATCAACTTTTTAAAGGCCTGCAATAGCTACTGTTTAAGGACCTGCTGCAACGACCATATGAAGACTTACAACAGCGGCTATTAAAAGACTTGTAATAGCGACAATTTGCAGACTAACAACAGCGACTATTTAAGTACCTGTTGCAATGAACGCAGCAAAATGCACTCGCAACAATGTAAATGATCCCGTTGGCTACCTTAGCCACTTTGCAAGAAAATAAATGAAAACATGCCTTAGAGACAAAATTGTTTAACGCTCATTTTCCAAGTAAAATTGAAAGTATAAGCCGAATGTTAAACTTAGACTACTAGAAAATATCGTTCACATGTGCTCCTTTAATTCAAACAACATCGTAAACTGATTATCAACGACAGATAGTGAGAGAATTGATACAGCACCGCATTCTCGAAGACCGTCGCAAAACTTTCACACCCTTAGCTCCAGTTCACAGACACTGCGCATTGGCGTTAAGATTTCCTGCTGTGAAATTGGATATCGGGAAAAAAAATTTTAAATATTAATAGAGGTTGCAATTAAGAAATTATTTGTGGTCTCTGCTCGCTTTAGTGCAGACACAGAATACGACCCGAATAAATTACTTTCAATCACTTCCAAACACATTCAACCATTTGTCGGGCTCTCTTCTCTAAGAATAATCACAAAACGCAGCTTGAACCGTTCAATCAAGGGTCGAACGTGATTTTGTGATCAGATATCTTTTTCCAAAACTTCGAACTACAAAAGCAACTTTAGACTTCAGAGATTCTTTCTTTCCACCTTGACTTAATTAAGGAAGATAGTACACGTAGAAAAAAAATGAGCAGTTAAAAGCGATAACATTCTGAACTGGACCATGCAGGAGACGAGTTGCAGGTGCAGAGCAGGCGCAGTGATGAAGTCATTTGTACGCACGAGGCTTCATCTGCGCAGAGCGATGCGGGAATACAGTAAACAGCAGACGCTCGCTCGGCGTGTGGCAACCGCCAGAGGCTCTCATTAGTCCGTCTTCTGCAAGCGAGCATTGGGATCAACATAGAGGAGCACTGTCTGGAAACACTGTCACTGTCATTGACTGGAAGTTTTCCTGGTTCCCATCTGGAAATGAAATTCAATCTGTGGAGTACAGCTATGTTTTCCGAAGTAAATGATTGCTTTCTATTATGTGAGCTTCACTCAAGAGTTACGCTCGAAAGCGATTTAGACCTTATCTAGCCTCGGCACTCAGGTACATTAAGTGGAAGAACAATATTTTACCTCAGCTTTCAGTGTGAGCCAAGCCTGGCTGGCACAATGCTTATGTTTTGCACGTTTAGTCAAACGTTTAAAACAATTTTAACACTTTAACCGCAATGTGCGCCACCAGTGGCAGCGAAGGAGATTTTCATAATGCTGCTGAAAGACAAGTTGTCATTAACTCAATTTTCATACATAGTCCATTTTAAGCTGCATAAAGGCGTGATCCGGTTAATATTTGCTATTCTCGAAATTGCCTACTACAATTAATTTTTAATTTGAGTCGAGTACTGAAATTCACTTTAACCAACTACGGTCAACGAGTTAATGAAGTAAAAAATTTCGCCCTTCGCATTCTCCCGCTCACAGACAACAGGCACAGTGACCGATTATGATGTCATACTGATTGCGTCGATTTATATGAAGTGATCACAATTACTTCGACGGAACGAGAGACGCCATTGTAGAATTACTGTAAACATAATTCCTATTATTTCACGGTGGCTTTTCACAGCTTCCCAGCTTTCCCAGTCATTCAAATTTTCAACAATTCAGTAAATATATAAGAATTTAAAAAGCAAATGTATGATCTGGCGGCCAGCTACTCCGACAACTAGAAGTTGAGTCCTCATTTCTGTCTGGAATGAAGGTGACCTTCCTCATCAACGTTGATTTTTGCAGGCGTGATTACTTCATTGATTCACTGAAAGTTAGAAGAATAATTAATCATTTGGACCTGCTAATCCAAGCGTCTAAAAGCTACCTGCTGGTCTATGCATCTCTAGTTGATATCTGAGAAGGTTCTTTTAAAAAAAAATTTCTGTGAGATGTTGGCTTCTATTTCTTATGTTCCTAAAGCTGGTCTAATAAGACTTTTTACGAATAAAGACATTCAAGGTAGCTTTGTGAGAGGTGCTGCTGCCACCACGGCAGCTTGCCTACGCAGCAAATTTTTGGGAAGCATTTCTCCTCAATTTTAAACATATTGCTTCCATAATACCGCGCGCCAAAATTTTAAATTTTGCTCTAAGGTGTCACTCAAAGGAAGGACTTGAGCTTTACCCAATGCTATACAGGGTGTTTCAAAAATACACGGCATAATTTCAGGTATGTATTTCCCACATGTAGACAATCAAAATAGTTCATTACAACATATGTCCAGAAATGCTTCATTTCCGAGTTATGGCCTTCACAACATTGAAATTCACCGGAACGTTTTTCTTTCCGCAGGTCGTTGCCATTACAGAAGATGTTCAAAATGACCACCTCCTGCTTGAATACAGACCTCACATCGATGTCTCATTGACCTGCGAACACGCTCCCACACTCCAGGAATGTTGCGTATGTCCTCAGAGCGTGCCACAATTCGATTCCGAAGGGATTCCAAATCAGGCACCGGAGACGAATAAACCAATGATTTTAAATGGCCCCACAAGTAGAAATCGAGAGGGTTCAGATCAGGTGAGCGTGGAGGCCAAGCAATTGGGCCACCTCTACCTATCCATCGATCAGGAAATCTTCGATCCAAGTACCGGCGAGCCGTACGACTGAAGTGTGCAGGAGCGCCGTCATGCAAGAAGTGAGCGTGCTTACCGTAGATCAAGTGCATCTCTGCCAGCTCCTGATTTGTGTACATGACACACAGTCGAACGCCAAACACAACACTGAATTTAACCTTCGCCTAGGAATGATCTGTCAGAGTGCCCTCTTAATGTGTCCTTTGACGGCAACGACCTGCGGAAAGAAAAACGTTCCGGTGAATTTCAATGTTGTGAAGGCCATAACTCGGAAATGAAGCATTTCCGGACATATGTTGTAATGAACTATTTTGATTGTCTACATGTGGGAAATACATACCTGAAATTATGCCGTGTATTTTTGAAACACCCTGTATATAACGAAACCAGAGGATAGACAGCGATACCTAACCGAAAGCAAGCAGCCTAACTAAATTATCAAAGTTCTTCAAGTGTGATACAAAAACGAATTGACACAACCTGTTGTACAAGATGTAAGTTCACAAACTGCAATGTTAGGCATAACGGAAATAAAAGAAATGAAAGATGTATTTAAGCTAGTTTTATGAAAGCATACCGAATGAAACTAGCGCTATTTAACTAAGGGAACACAATGTGTGCTGAGCAACAAGCGTGACGCCAGACCTGGTCCAGATTAATGAACGCAAAACTCCGATGTTAATTTCGTAATGAATCTTTCTTATTAGCTCGCTAAGTAAGAGCAAGTAAGTAAGTTTAGGTTTAAGTAGCTTGCAGAGTCATAAATAACATTGACGGCTGTAAGATGACATAGCATTAGTTGGGGCAAGGCAAATATTTCAGGCGTAAGAACATAAGCTTGATGCACAGCAGTAATTCAAGTGATTGAGAGCTCGTGATGGTCTGGCGAAATTACGAGGTCCTCAATAAATTGCAGTATTCGATCCGGAAGTCACGAAAAGCTCGATCCGGAAGTCACGAAAAGCTCGGATGGGGGAAGATGAAAGCAGTACAATCGATGTTCGCGTCATGTGCCCCAGCGCAAAGCGACACCTAGGATCCGCCATGCCGCCCTGTGTGTGGTATACGTCACAAATAAGCGCCTCGGGTGTGAAGGACGCGATGACGGCTGCACATTCAGCACAGATTGGCCCTGTTTCTAACCAAAATCATCAAATTTCGACTGTTTCTAGTGAAATTTGTCCATTAAGCGAGCTTACTATCTTAAAATCTCCAGGGTTCCCAGTTGCATGCTGAGTCCTCTTAATGGCCGAATATTAAAAGACCAAAATTGATATTTGAGATTTTTGGCCAAAACGAAATACAATCTGACTCCCCTGCGCTGAGCTGCAGCATGTGTCGCTATCGAGCGACACTCATTTTCTCATCACCGGAGGGAGCCTCATTTGATGACGAATTACGCTCTCATGAAAATGCCAGAAGTTGTGAAAAATAAAATTCTAACTACGATGGCGGATCAATCAGAGAAATAGTCACCGTGAATGTTCGATCACATGTCGAGTGTACTCATTTTTCTTTTGAATGAACTCATTTGCAACGTGCGACGAAGAGTTTTTTTTTCAAATCAAAAATTGCATCTAGGAGGCTAGTCGGCCCTTCATTATCACGCAGAGAAATCATTAGGCATTCGTCTACACAGATAAATGAACCATATGATAACTCTGTTTAATTTTTAACTATAAGGTCTATGAATTTGTACTATTGTATAAATGCAGCTGATTGACACACTTGAGGTTTAAAGATGTACCTCCATCCAGCACTGATAAAAATTGTACAGAACATCAAAAGCAAGTCTTGTGAACGCAATAAACGAACTACAGAATTACCAGACCAAAAATTTAGAAATTGCAGCAGACACACAAGTCATCATCCAATTTATTAATCAATGAATCCATTATTCATTCGACGCGGTTCAGTAGACTGAGCGCGAGAAACACCATTCGCTGAACGCAGCAGCATGATCTTCATTGACAATAATGTAGATTTCTAACTGTGATGAATTTCTACTCACAACAGATATCACTCTAGCAGTGGCATCTTTTTATGCAACTCGCACCTAAACCAACACTCACATGTCGCTGGTGCAGGATTGTGCATGTTCAGCCTGAGGTAAATTTGTTATAATTATTATGCACAGTGCATTTTAGAGTTGAAAATAGCTACACTTAATTTTATACGATAAATTTATTACAATACAAACTAGGCTTTAAGAAATAGAACATGTCACGGGGTGTGATGCGCTCGCTCGTCCCAAGTCTGCGCTGTCTGTCGACCGCAGCATTCGTCCCAGCTGAACCGAGCGCCAGCACTCAATAAAATGGCTTGAATTCAGAACGCATGCATCAATACTCAATGAAGTTGAACAGTTTCATGTCCCTTGCGCCGATACTGAGAGGAATGTACAATTTGAATTCTTAGCACCAATACTCGAGAGAACTGATCTATTTCAGGTCCCACGAATACTCACTCCTCGTGAGCTAGCAATACGCGGGCAGGCTGGCGAACAAGACAAAATATAAGATAAAAACAGTTTATTTTCAATATAGTATAGACATGAAATGTAATGCAACGTCAATATTGGTGCCTAATTAAAAATACCTCAACATAAAGGTCCTTGGTGAACAAGACATGTACAAGACACCATAACATGTCTCATTATGATCATCTCAAGGCTTGAGCAAAATCATCGACTAATAACAATAGCCCGAGATACCAGATGTTTATGTTCATTTGGGTGGTAAATACAGTATACTTTTGTCTATAAATCAAATTGTTTCTGGAAAGGTACTCATACAGAGAAATATTGCACTTACTGGTATTTAAGATGGCGAGTTTCTATTACGAGGATATTTTAACTGAAATTCCTCGAATCTCAGAGCTCAATGTGAAAATCCGTAAACATTTCTCAGTGTATGGTAATAAAAGAGCTTTGCTGGCCTTACTGACGAACGTTTCAGGCAACTAGCGATGTTTACAGACCACAGTCTTCCTGAGTCGCTCGCCACAATCGCAGCAAAAACAAAATCCGAAAGTTCTATATTGCTCTCCTTTTTTTGTCGAACACCTGCAATGAGCAAGGCTTCAAATCGAAATAAAAGCAAAACTGTTGCTGGTACTGTCTTATTCAGCAACGAAAAACATAAAACCGCTGCGTATGAGCTTTAGAAAAATAAAAAATCTAGTTGAAACTTAAGAACATGCCGCCTTTCCTTGCGCGCCAACAGCTTTTTATTTTTAAAATAAAGATTCAGGATTAAATTTCGTAAAAAAATTCTGTTCTAAACAGGAATGTGTACTAAAACTTCAATTTTTGAAAAGGCTATTGAATAAGCTTAAAGACATGAAGGGCGCGCATGTTTTTTATCAAACAAAATTAATTGAAACTGTTCCGATACGAGCTACCTGGAACCATAGAATCTAGGTCTCTATGGATTAGGAAGAATACGGGGAAATTTCTGTCGTATTCAGGAAGCATCAAAAGAATTTTCTATTCTTCTTCGATGATCCCCAGACAAAGCGATACTGTCGATATCGGCATGCCTGCCAGACGCACAAAGCAGCACACAACCGCGTCGCCGCCTGCACCTCCTTACAGCACTCACTCAAAGACGTGCTCATGAGCATCATCCTGCTCATTTGAGCTCGCGTGGGTTTTGCTCACGTATGTTCATGCTCATACACATATGTTTTTTCATCTGTGTTCGAGCTCGCATGTGATTGCAGCACATTTTATTATCTTCTACTTGTGCTCACATACGCTAACGCTATCACGCGTGCACTTAGGGATTACTCGCCCTGGTTGCTGAACAATGCAAAAAAATGAAATCAAAATTGCTCATTTCCACTAAGGTAAATGAATAAAATGCCATATAACTCTGAGTTTTAATAGAAAATCTTTGAACACAATTAAAGGCTCCACGTTGGCAAACATGACATGCTTGTTATGACAACATAAAGGCCATTTCAACGCGTGAGCAAAATAAAGTGAAAGAAAAACCTGAAACATGCATTCCTTTGGCGCAGATAAGCACTAAACCGTTCATTCGTCAATTTTTAATTAACAAATTGAACATCGAAGTTAACGATTTAACTTTCAACTCCATTAGTTTATCACTAGCAGACTCGTTAACTTTTCTGTTATATTTAACTTTCATTTACTCAAATCTTTTAACTAAAAAAATGAATTTCTAAAATAAGCAAGCCTATGAAAGTTCATTCTCGTATTTCAAATGCAGATTTAAATTGCTTGCATTCGTTCATTCAGTCCAACTCAATAATATTATTTGTCAATTCAAAAAATTAAAACTCTGTCCTACATTATTGCATTCCACTCGAAAATCTGATTGCATCCCATAGAAACATCCTAAAAACTAAAATTGAGAAATCCAGAGCAAGAGAATGATGCCGGCAGGGGAACGTAAAATTTCCCAAAAACAGGGGCTACTGGGGCCTTCAAATGTGAATAAGAGACTTGTGTTCAGGTGCAAATTTACGATGCTTTTCACCCCAAGTTTCGTCTCGTCTGATTAGAAAAGTATGGCAACAACAAGGTCGCCAAGGTGAGAGAAACCCTGGAGGGGTAAGGTCGAAGAAGCCATGTGGCAGCACCAGGACGAAGTTATAGCAGCAGCATCAGCTAAGGCAGCACCAACAAAATTTCTTCATGGGTGCTACGCAGCCGGAGGAGGTAAGCAAGACACGTAGATCTCTGAGGAACAAGGCCCAGTTCTTGTTGAAGATTTGGCTGCAGACCAACTCAAAGCACATGCTCCCGGAAGCTATCAGTCGTGGTGAACAAGTGTCGATAGGCTTATTTATCTAGTAAAACACTGCTACCCCTCTGCTAGTCCAAGAAAAAGACGAAGAAAAATTGAACTTCGTTTTTTGATGAGGAAAGAAAATTCATATCCAACAAATTTTGAATGCGAATTTTCATGACCCCCAGGAGAATGCGCTGAAGGAAATTGATCATTCCATCACGGGGAGTTAGTTCTCCTCTTAGAATATGTAGGGTATCTTAGACAGCTTCAGGAGAGTATGCTGATAGTGTCTGCCCTCGTTAGTCTAGCTTGGATAAGAAGCGCTCCTCAGTGGCTACCCAAGTTACCCACCGCGGAATTATCAGCACTTGCGGCCGAGTCTGTTGTAGGTTTAGATTTAAAAGTACTGTAGTTGTGAGCCTTTCCTTTCCATTTTTTTCTTTTTCTCTCTCATTGTAGAGGCTGGAGTACAGTGCAACTGACCTCATGCAAGATAGCTAATCGTCTTTTATTCTTAATTCTCATTCAATGTTTCGTTTCTTTATTCAATATTTCGTTTCTTTGAGACACTTAAGTATTCTTCCTCCAGCTTCGCAAGCTGTAGAATGAGATGGGTAATTATCTGACGAAGATCAGCGCACCTGATGCTGCGCTCAATGGGTTCGGAGCAGAATAGCAGAAATTGTTGAAGTACTTGAATGTATTTGCAACTAAACGATTTTCCATGAAAGGAAAAATACAGCTACTGAACAAAATGGAGGTAAAATGGAGAGTAAAAATTAAATGCTGTGTAGATCGTGTTTTTCACTTGTTTATTTCAAGCCCATTATCAGAATTTTTCAGTTCATAACTTTCAAATCAGTTTTTGCTACAAATTTAAAAAATAAATATTTGTTATTGTTATAAAGCCTCTAAATAATGCCATCAAAGGCTCATTTTATGGCACTCTTATATATCTATGGTTTTTTTTTTGTAGTTTCAGAGCATAATGTGGCTGTGTGTGATAGTTTGTTTTTATATAATAAAAATAACTTTTAACGGGTTATCGCTACCTTCAGCAACATTCATTCACAATTGGCGAATTAACTTTTTTCCACGTTAACTTTGGATGAACGCATGAACTAATGAAAAAATTTACATCTTGATTAACGATGTCCCCCACAGTAAATTGGTTAGTTTACTCTACGATTGAAAAAGCTTATAAAAACTGGTGGCGGAGAAAATAGATGAGAGGTTGATAAGAACAATTTGAGCGCACAGTTTCAGAGACTAGCGAGCTCCGAGGAGTCTCCGGGTACTCTGATGCTCAAGCTTGGAGGACAGTTTTATTCACAATGGTACATAAGAGCATGATTCTGCTGTGGTAAATGATGCTGTTGAAAACCATTGCTGGTGGGAGTAGATAATTTCTCATAAAAGAAAGACTGCTCAGAAATCTGGAACTAACTTTTTGTGCTTAATTCAACTTGCGTATACTGATCAGAGATAGCACACTTTTTACGCCACAGATTTGTGTATTTCCCTACCTAGCTACTGCTGACAAAAAATAATAAAAAAACGAAAAAAGAAGTTTATCACACGGGCCCAACAAAATCAAATTATGGTATGAATAGAATAATGATATAACATATGTACGCTGATCAGTCGATATTGTGACACCAGTAAACATTTCCCAACGTTACTGATTTGTGATAATCCCCGAACGCTGTGCACGAGCGCGTTCAGTAGGAACGGCAAACTGCTTCTGCCAGGTCAGCCGTCCATTTGTCTTCTTATTCTGCAGCGAATCTCTTGCGGTGTTCAAACAATGCCGAGTGTTCAATTAGAACCGACCTTGCGTAGTATTTTTAATTACCAGAATAAACAACTTCGATGTGTTTTCGAAGAGTTATTTTGAATTTACGTTTAAAAAATTTTCATACACAATATTTTGAACCATGTCTGCCATGCCATTTATTTTTTTCTAAGTGCTGGCGACTCTGCTTTTCTGTATTTTCCTCTCATTGTGAGTTACGTAAAAGTTCTCAAGTTCATTTATTGATTAGTTAACGATACACAACCACAAGTTCATTTATTTAAGACAGTATTTTAAAACATATATTGTTTAACGCCATTCGGATACAAATTATTGAAATTATCAGGCTAGTCACGAGACTCTCAAACGAACGAGAACCTCTTTTGAAAAACTGAAAAGCGGTGAAGACGCACATGGAGTCCTAATAAAGAGACGACAATGCACCTGTCCCGCTACGAGCTGACAGGAGCTGTAGAGACAGAGTTCGTTGAGCTAACTTTGAATCAGGAAAGTTGGAAGGATTTGAGCGAATTTTTGTCGCTCTCAACTAGTTTCAAAAGAAATTCTGAAATCAAGACGGAAAAAATTGAAAATAAATTTCATCTAAAATTAGCTTCAACTGTATCATATTTTCAACGTTTAAAAGACCTTCTGATGCGAGAAATTCCAGTTTATACTTCATGTCCATTAACTTAAACGCCAATAATGAAATAAAGTATTTTGTAATATGTATAAGAGAAAACGAGCTACACATGTACGTAGCGAGAGATTAATCGCAAACGAAACTGTAGTTACTTACACCGCTATTTGCATTTAAGAGAAGTATGGCCTGCGCTTAAATTTCATACTCATACAGCAATTTGAAACTCTGAGTTAATGGTTTTAGAGGACGCGCATTTAACACCCAGGGAGCGTAGTGCATTCCTAGAGCGCAGCAAGTCTAGCTTTAACATTATAGAGACTTCGCAGTACACCCCGGCACGTGGTAGCTGAACATCTGCATAGCGAACAAGCGGCCCTAAACCGCAGGAAAGTTGACTGGGTGCTGCCATAGTGTGAGGTCTACCACACCATAGCATGAGATCTACCTCTAGCTAGTCTGTCGTTAAAGGTATAGCGTAAGGTGAGATTAGATTACTAATGGATATTACTTTTTCCATACATTTAATTTAGCGATAAACACTTAGTTCGTACATATCAAACTGCACCTGGGTAGGCGATACATGAAGGTAGACCTCACGCTATAGTAGCACTGTTGACTGCATTTCAGCAAGCCACCATCACGTGGTAGCTGAAATCTGCACAGCGAACAAGAGCCTCTGAACCGCAGGAGAGTTGACTGCATTTCACGAAGCCACCGTCACGAAACTCAAGAACATTCTACAGAGCTGGCCACCCAACTTCCATTTGTCAGTTCAAGTGCCCTGCACGCCCCCGCCACACCTGGCTTGCCCTTTCTTCTGAGGGGCGCAACTCACAAACGAGTATAATAACAATTTTGCTAGGAACCTCCGCTGACGGAAACCGGAATTTATTGAACATGATCGTGCACATAGACGGATGTCTAATCAATGTTGAAATTGTTCAAGGAAAGACGAGAATTTCAGTTCCATTGTTAAAAAGTTCTTTATTATAATTTTTGAAAAAGGAGTTAAATCTTCTCCTGATGTTTTAATTCTCCTAAAAATCTGGCACAGTTTACCAAACGAGTTAATAGGAAATTAGAGAACTATCACCGTGAGCATAACTTAGACGCAGAATCTCAAGCAACTTCCTCTTTAACGTTTTTCTTTGGTGCCACACTTTTCTTTATTAAGGAATGCACCTACAGTGTATAGTTGAGAATCCGTTCAAAAGTCATAATTTTATCAAGTGTTCTTCGGCAAGATGCAGTTATTCGTAAGAATCATGAATGAAGCCACCACTCGATTAATTTCCGTTCATCCATTTGATAATAGAGTAGAGGTAGTTGAGTATTGAAGAGCTCGGGTCTATGTACCCAAATACACGTGACAGTTATTCGTTTTCAATGTGTTATAAATAAATTACTGAAGTGATTTCCATTGTGTTCGACAGGAAATTATTTAAATGGTTCTTTGTTTATAAAAGGAATTAATCATGTACTCCTCTCAGTTTTGCGCATTGAAAATTTCATCAAAAAAGGAGACGGTGGTAAAGAGTGTGTATCTGACTAGATATTTTGATCCACCTGCAGTTACCTTGCCACACCTGCAGCTAGTTACCTTGCCACACCTGCAGCCAGTTACCTCTCCACACAGGCAGCTAGTTACCTTGCCACACCTGTAGCTAGTTACCTTGCCACACCTGCAGCTAGTTACCTCGTCACACCTGCAGCTAGTTACCTTGCCACACAGGCAGCTAGTTACCTTGCCACACCTGCAGCTAGTTACCTTGCCACACCTGCAGCTAGCTACCTTGTCACACCTGCAGCCAGTTACCTTGCCACACAGGCAGCTAGTTACCTTGCCACACCTGTAGCTAGTTACCTTGCCACACCTGCAGCTAGTTACCTCGCCACACCTGCAGCTAGTTACCTTGCCACACAGGCAGCTAGTTACCTTGCCACACCTGTAGCTAGTTACATTGCCACACCTGCAGCTAGTTACCTCGCCATACCTGCAGCTAGTTACCTTGCCACATCTGTAGCTAGTTACCTTGCCACACTTGCAGCTAGTTACCTTGCCACACCTGTAGCTAGTTACCTTTCCACACCTGCAGCCAGTTACCTTGCCACACCTGCAGCCAGTTACCTTGCCACACAGGCAGCTAGTTACCTTGCCACACTTGCAGCTAGTTACCTTGCCACACCTGCAGCTAGTTACCTCACCACACCTGTAGCCATTTACCGTAATGGATGCTCCCGCGTCTGTCGTTAAAGGTCGCTCGTGAAAGTGAATTGCAGCGCGGCTGCGCATAAATTGCTTTGCCTCAGAATATTCTCCAAGTCTAAGCCGTGGGATTTTTCCCCTTAGCTCACCGTCTTTAAGCTTAATTTATTGCCTGCATTTGTCGTCTCCCAACTCACAACTCAGTAAACAGCTTGCCAAATGTAAACATTTTTCTTCTCTGGAAAATTTTTTTGGAAGTTTGATTCGTGCCACGCCTTTGCGCTGGCGTTTCTTCAGGAGCTTTCGTGCGCTCTACGCGCAACTTTTAGGCATGCAAATAGCGCTGGTTCAATGTGCATTACTCGGATACTGATCTACGCACGCGATAAACTGAAAGTCAGGTAATTATTGCGTGCAGAATTCCATGGTCGTCGTGACTTCATGGTTTTCACAACGTCTCCCAAAGTTGAATTTATTTCTTCTACAACAACCTGAGCTCGTAGGCTTTTCTTTAGTAGTACCTTCGAGTACATATAAAATCTAACATGCGATTATTTAAAACAACGCGTTAATTGAGATTGGAATTTTGAAGTCGGTTAACGTTTATGATGTGTCGACAAATTCAACACATATCTCAAGTGAATAATATTTTCTTAACGAACTATGATTCAAAATTTCAGACTTACTTTGACTCAAATGCACGAGGAATATCTCACCACTGTATTGTGGCCGCTGATATATTGAGGCTGATGTCTGAATAAAGGGACAGTCTTTCTGTATTCCATTTATCCCCTCGATCCATTTCCTCACGCAAGAGTTGACGCAAGAAGATCTTTATCCTAATTAAATTTTAGTAGGACACTTGTGCTGGCATGACCATCTTCAGCCCTCCTCTGCAGCAACTGAGGTCGTGAAACACACAACAAAAATTACGACGAAGCAAAAAGCGTTCTGAGTTGTGCAGGGAAGGCGGCAATGTAGAGCACATAAGGCGGTGCCCAGCAAAATGTGGAGTTGTAAAACTGGTCGTTGGTGAGGGTCGTTTGAGGGTTGTTCTTGTTTGGTGCTCGGACGCACCGCTCCTGAGGTGTTGCCGGAGGTGTGAAGCTGCGATGCCTTCATGCGTGTGTTGTTATGCTGCTTTGTGTTGTGTTTACGTGTGCTTGTGAAGTGTGATGAAGAGGAAACATGTTTAAAAATAAAAGTCTTCATTGGACGCTCTATATCTTTATTGGCCGAGATATACAAATTGTTTTCGGCTTCAGGAAGTGTTGAAGTGCAAGCTAAGTAAGTTGAAGTGTTCTCCTCTATCCTCTTCCACCAGTCTTTTCGGTTTACTGTTATCGCAAGTGTCAAGATTCTTTCTTTTTACGTAGTGCAATCTCATGGCTACATCGTCTGATGTTTTATGTCTCCGTTACAAGATTTGAATTGCGTTCCTTTATGAATCATTTCTATGGGATAATTGGGACACGTCGCGACTAGCCTGAAAATGAAGCAATTTACGGTGGTATTGTAAAATAAATTATTATATGAGGGAGATGATCGAATGATTTCATTTTGGTGACCGGATCGAGTATATCAACGCAGCAATATTTCCAAGACAATCATTCATTCGTTTATGTTCATTTTCATGACTAATATTACGTGATTATCGTATGGCTTTTTTTCCTTCATCACATTCTCTTTCCTTCTCTCTCTTCCTAACTTAAAATGGAAAGTGAAGACATGAAAATGCTCATATTTCATTATCGAAATTGACGAACGGTGTTTCACAATACATCACAGAGGCGTTGAGAGAAAAGCTGGATTAGACATGAAAGTAATTAAGTGAACTTATCACACGACTTGCAGCATGGCGTCGGTGAAGCGAAGCTGGTTGTATAACTGAATTGGTCTGGTTCGAAATATTAAGATAAGATTGTTTGTTTCATCCGCTTATCATTCATAAGGATTTAACGCTCCAGTATAGCTTGAGCCGAACATGTTCAGTTTCACTGGCTGAAATTAATCCCCATCGAAAAGAATACGGGATCACCTGCAATTGGTGGTGATCCCTGAAAAGCTCTCCTTGCTAGCGAACTTAGTTGACCGCAGATCCCGTAAATCAATGCTGCTGCCCGCGCCAAGCTCTCCTTACGTCACTGAGAAGAAACTTGTTATGGACTGCTTATATGCAAATTAACTGATAAAAATATTCAAAATCCTGGTTGAAAATTTGTGAAATCAATCCTATGTGTCTAATCTCGATGATAGGAATAAAATTCTAAATGATTGAAAACGATACAGACATAGAAATTCATTCGTCGAAACGATGTGAGATCTCGATGTCGTGACAACCTTCGTAGAAGAAGAGTGGAGGGCGGGGGGAGGTAAGGAATAATGTACGGCAAAAGTGAGAGTCAGGCGTTTCTTCGATGAGCACAAGCAGGGACGCCGGCGTTCTTTGTATTAAATATTCATGACGTGGGAAATCTTCTGAAGGATTGTGAAGCAGATCGTGCCACGTCATTTGACGAAGAAATATCTCTTACGAGTCAACGCTGCGGTTTTTTTCGAAGCATTATGGAGAGCTCCGTGGGCCAGACATACGTACTCCATTTGCTCGTAGTGTTCATGTTATTCGACTAGATAAGTGGTTGTGATTGTCACTTCAAGACAAGAGTGCTGCAATCTGGAAAATGTTCAGCAGGTATTCCAATGTTAAAGCGGAGACATGATTGTGTGCTGGATTGCGTTACTGCGTTTTTGTTGATACATGAGCTAATGTTAGTTGCGTTGGAGTGAAACCGGGATCATTGTTGTGTTATGTAGCGGGTTACTTTGAGTAGCTTGACCTCCCTTCGACCACGTTTCGTATAAACAGTGTCACAGCCAGGGCAATGATATTCATTCCGAACTGCACATCGAAAATTTTTTAAAAAACCATGGGGAGGCGATCGTTCCATGAAAAATTTAATTAAAAGTAAAAAAATTCTTATGACAATTATACAAAGTCATTACAACTGATCGCTTTAACGAGAGACAGGAATAAACATTCAGTGCAAAACAATTGAAAATACATGCCTGGAAAATAGTTTTTTGGCTTAACAAAATATATTTCAGCTAATTCAGAAGAAGGAGCTCTTCCAGTTTCTGGGAATGGTTCCAAACTTTTCACAGAACAACAATGTCCAGCGTCAGCGCTCTCTACTGAAGTCCTTGTGGAACTTGAAATCCTGCGAACTTGTCTTCCAAAGTTTACACCTACGTCTGCTGGTTTTGAGGGAATAAAATAAAACGAAAAATTTTGATATACTTCATTGTTCAGTTCTTCCTCCAGGTTACGAAGATAGTGTTTCATGAAAGAAGAATCTCGAGCGAAGTCGTTGAATGAGTCACATTACATTATAAGTTACCGCAAAAAACAGTAGCTGATGAACGTGCATTTATGTCTTTACTCGTTGGTTTAACTGAAGGTCAAAATGCAACCATACGAAAAAATTTTAAACTCCGCCCTAAAACATCAGAGAGCCAGCTCACGATGACATTTCTCACAGACAGGGCCATCCAGACTAGAGACAAAGGATAGCTTGAAGTGAAAGACGACAAACTTTCTAAGCCAACGTTTCTAAGCAACACTGCCGCAGATGTCATTATGTGAAAAACATAATTTTCATTCCTTCAATCCCTTCCAAATAGTGTTGGATACGACTCTGAGAAAGACGGGCTGAGAGATATTGAAGAAAAATCAGCCATGATCGTTGAACTTTTTGCACGAAAAGGTCAAAGTCGCAACTTTAGACCAGGATGTAGTGCAGAGGAAAAAGTTCAGCTCTTTCCTTAGCAAGTCTAAAACTTGTCGCTAATAAAGACCAAGATAAGAAGCTGCAGAGGAAGAATAAGCTGGCATAATGAGAGGAGCACTGCGCCAGCGCCCACCACTCGTCATGCTGATCACATCACGGAGCAGGGCCGCGGATCCGCTTACGACCGTTCGAGGAGGCTCCGAACGCCCATAATGGCATGATTAAAGCAATAGCAGGCCCTATAGATTGCCCGATCTGGAGAGGTTCTCTATACTCATCCTAGGTGGTCAACAACGAGCTGCGGCGCAGCCTCGCTCATTCGCAACACCGTAATGAACATTAGCTCCGACTTGGGGGACTTACGAGAGCTCATGTAGCGCGCGCCTGACGAGGCACTTGCTGCTCTCCACAACGCTAATGAGCTCAACAACTCCACTCAAATTTTTTCATTCACGCAAATAATGAGTTGATGCGTGTGTGGCGATTTTGCGCGCCCCATGCAGCAGCGTCTAATAGAGCACGCGCTCTACCCCGAGGAAGAAGATTGCAAGTGCAACGCATTTTGCCGTGGTCTTCATTAGTTTGTGAGCTAGGCAGTTATAGAGGCATGCTGTGCATCTTATTTTGATTAACATAAGCCATTTAGGAGCAGCCTAGAAGAGCGTTTGCACACTCGTTGAAAATACGGAGTAATGGAAAAAATTTGAAACACTGTACAGTATGTAGAAGTATACTTCCCATGCAAACGTAGGACTATCCTCTACTTATGTTCATTGAAGGATGTGGATGTAAGCCTTCTGAAGCGAAAGAAAATACGTATACATGTACTAAACCAGAGTAATTAACCACGCGTAGCGTAAATGCAAAAAGAATAATAGCAAGAAGAGGCGATTTTTAAAAAAAATTTACGAACAAAAGGTAAATAATAAGAGCAGAAGACCGACGAAAAAAGCTCTGTTACGATGTCAAGGCAGACAAAAGAAGAGAAGATCCAGCACACCTTTCTGGGGAAGGGAGTTTCGACGATGAAACGCTTTTGTTTGCACAAAATGGAGATCAAAGAAGTTGAAAGTCTTCAGGGCTTAAAACTTGGTTAGTGAATCAGACAGGGCTTCGTGCAAGATAGAAATTAAGTCACGTTTCCTATTGTCAAAATTTCAGTGGAACTTTATGGCATACAATAAAATAATGATCCCGAGATCGGAAAATTAATTGGGAAAATTCTCATTTTTTAGGATTAGCTTGTAACAAAAAATGACAAACGCATAGGGTTATTCTAACAAATATTTTTCAATAACTGAACAGTCGATCTTTCTGCAAAATGGTGCAAAAGTACTTTGTGCTGGAATTGAAGGTATTCGTCCCATTCTATTTCAGCTGAAATTATTTTAGCTCGCCGAGAAATAACTTTACGAATCGATTAATTTCGCGATATTCTTTTATTTCAAATATCGTGTTCGAGAAAATGAACGTCACTTTGACCACAGATGCTGTTGCTATATGGGCTTCTAAATTTCTTCAAATTAAAGACCGTTTGATTTACCGGATTGAAAAGAGGGTATGTGAACAACGCAAAATTTTGTTCACGTAAGTCTTGTACGCTGGTTCTCGTAAATTGCAGAGTCACAGAGTTCCTTTGGCACACAATCAGCGTAACTGTCACGTCAGCTGAGCACCGACTCACCAGCCCGCGCTCTTTTTCTGAAAAATGTCAACATCATAGAGTCAAATCTTATGTTTTATTCTCAATGGCCACTCATGTCAGATTCTTGCACTTGATGTGCCCAGAATTAAACCTAATCTTGGGTAAGAAATTTAAGTGCGACCCACATTGATGCGAGCTAATGCACCTTCGCATTTCTCCAGCTATAATTTGCCATCTTCAGCGCCCTGTGGACGTCATGCTGACTCATTCTAATCAGCGTGGAATGTAAAATGGCAAAGGATGATTTCTACATTTATTTATGAGGTATGGAGGTTCAAGTTTTTTTCAGCGCTCTTCATATTCCACGTGATAAAACTCTTTGGAAAATAGTTTCTCAAAGAAAAAACAAGAGAATGCATTTCATTTCTTTGTGTCAGAGAGCGACGTGACAGAATATGGCCCTGTCTGATGTTCTTCTAATGTTCATTTCGTATAAATTGGTCACGAACGAATTCCTTGCGGGCACTTTTTGTAAACGTTCTTAACTGATTATCAATAATTCGGGCACAAAGGAGTAATCTGTTTCTCATGAAGAATTCATTTTGAATGCTCTAGCGTTCCAAATTGTCAAAATGTTAGGGCAAGGCATAATTCCCCACTCGACAGTGGCCTGCTCATAGATACTTGAAATATTTGATGTTCAGCACGATCGTTCTCTGGTTCCCATGTTGAGACACCTCACTTCGTTCTACTAGAAAATCTTACTTTGTTCTGAAAGCACAAAGACTTATAGAAATGATTTATTCCATTTGAGCTGGTTAATGAAATCAAGCTGCTGAAAGTCTCAGAAGCAATTTAGATCGGAGAGAGAAACTGCTGAACTGCACCAACATTGGGTTAAAATCGTTCTTTGTCTCGTCCTCAAACTGACATCAACTTCGAACCTGTAACACAAAAAAATCAAATATTAAATTTTTG
>JACJUY010000350.1:110657-129133 GCA_014220935.1 Platorchestia sp. MABIK
GTAGCGATACAGTGTCAACAGTAGCGATACAGTGTCAACAGTAGCAATACAGTGTCAACAGTAGCAATACAGTGTCAACAGTAGCGATACAGTGTCAACAGTAGCAATACAGTGTCAACAGTAGCAATACAGTGTCAACAGTAGCGATACAGTGTCAACAGTAGCGATACAGTGTCAACAGTAGCAAGACAATGTCAACAGTAGCGTTACAGCGCCAACAGTAACAATATGGCCTCAACAGTATCAATACTGTATCAACAGTCACAACACACTGTCAACAGCAGCAATACAGTGTCAACAGTGGAACTCGCACATGGCAGCCATTCCTGTAGGTTTTGAGATTGTGTGGGTTCCCGCACGACTGAGCAGTTCACTGCAATAAGGCGGATAATAAAATCTGGAAACTACGTCAGGATGCCGGGTCACGTCAAGGATATTAGCTCGGCCTGCAATTTACATTCCTACAAATAAAGACTCCACGCACATGTCTGCCATTCAGTGGCTGCCAGGCTTCACGAAATGAAATTGCAGCCCGTCTGACTTGCCTCCTGACTTACCTCCTCTTGAAAATCTTTGGAGGTTTCAAGTTCAAATCAATCGACAGATTTTGAAAACCTTCAGGAGTTAGAACGTGCAAACGTTGTTGAATTAAAGAATATCTGATGACAGCTCTTTCATTTCCAGTCATTTGATATAGGGAACAATCAAATCATGAATAGATTACATTTTTCCTGCACCACGAGTATTATTGACTCCTTATATTTTCTTCCTGTTTTGCTATAATTGTTCAGTTGATTACCTATTTAAATTTCCCTTATTCTCATATTTCCCTTATGGAATTTATAACGTACAACTACTAACTCGGCATCGCTCGGCTATCAAGCACAACGAGATTTGTAAACATAACGAAGTATGGTTGGTGCACGAATATTTACGTCGTTGCCTTAAAATATGTTTAACGCCGCACGTGCGCAACGAGAGCCACGGACAAACACCGAAGCCAAAATTCTGCACCATGACGTGGGATTTAATTAGGGAGTATATTTACCAAATGCCACACCTTGAGGCACTCAGAATGACACGCTTCAAGAATTCCTCACTATAGCATGTCACGCGAACCGCCTCTGTACCCATGCGACATCACAGTCGTACGTCAGGCGCAACGCGGCAGCAGTTACCAGCCTACTTCAGGAAAAAGACCTTGCGAGCCAACAAAGGTGACCTCACGCCCGACTTATGAGGGCAGACACGCATAACCTTCCCGTGGAGCATTAATGTTGGTCGTGGAACCTATCTACGGAATTAAAACATGCAAGCAGCCAGAAAATCAGCGTGAGCTCGAATGATGATTGTGAATGCGGCCGCCATTGGTTGGGGACTTGCGGTTACCGTGCTGCCTTGGAAGTTGAATGTAAAAGTTAGGTCATGGCCTAGAAGGAAAAAGATTAGCACAATCGCTTCACACATCAATGCAGGTATATTTGCCTTCCTGTGAGCTCTAAATCGAGCGAGCAAGACGATTTTGACTTTGATTACAGCTTAGTTGAAGGTGCCCTAGTTTATGATTTACAGCGTGAAAGTCCTAAGAAGAATGAAAGCAGAGAACTTCGAACAAGACAAACAGACGCAAGTGCGCGACGTACAGCAAAACTTTATTTCAACGATTGGAAACAATTTCAAGTTCGGGTTTATGTGTTTTAAGTTTAAGCACCATTGGAGTTGGTCCGACTGTGTAATCGATGTGGTAGTTGGAACACAGAAACCAGAAGCAACAAGGCAGCTTCTCGCGAGCCTAGGATGCTCAGCACTGCTCGAATTAATGTGAGCATTAAATTCCGAGTCTGGAATTGCAGCCCATAAATATTCTTCTCTCTCGTGTTGGACTCTGAAGCTTTCACGCTCTCAAGGCAGTCTAGAAGCAGTGCACGGCAATTAAGCCATTAATCAATACAATGAATTTGCTTTAAGGGTCTGCTACTCTTTCATCCATATAAGAAGCTTTGAAATAACCTTCGAGACGAAGCACATTAGCTGTGCAAAACATTTAGGCCACACAGAACGGTTTTGTTGCTTAATGTCTTGCTGCAGGCCCCCGCCTAACTGCGTAATCATGTTAATGGTGATTTATGTCGTGCACGGAAGCAATCCTGGAAATCAACGGAAATCTATGGAAGTTTTGCTTCAATCCAAACCTACCGTCAATTTTGGCTCTGCGTGAAAGAAAACTTGAACTTTGAGTTGAAAAATTATTTGGGGTAAACTTTACCGGATTGACACATTGAGGACAAAATCATATTTCAACAAAACCTCCATCCATAGTGAAAAGCATTATATACCATGCTCATTATTTCAAGCAATAATCTACGCTTTTCGTGTAGAGAATTACTCATATCGCGCAATGTCATACTCATTTTGTAAAAAGCGTTCTTGATTTTATAATCATTGGATTTTGATAAAAGCATTTCCCGATAAACTACATGTACAGTTTAAGCACTCGTTACTTGTCTCGAGGAGGGCTTGTAAGACGCGCATTACGGCGGTTCTTTCTTTCGAGTTCTTTTCCTGCATATATGGTTGCGTGGCATAATAAAACAAAGCCTATTTATTCTAGCCACCTGGCTGTCACGCACACCTGTAAGTGGTTCAGTCAACAGAAGTTGATCGAACCGTGCACCAAGCAAGTCCGTAGCTCAGATGGCCCTCTCTAGCCTCTAGGGTTCTCCAAACACGCATTTTTGGTCGTGATATATCAATAAAAATATGAGACAGTAACACAAGTCTTAATGCTAATGTTCAAATTCTCAACAAGCCTTTGCAAGTAGGAGAATTTATACTTGAGAAAAACCCCACCTGAGTACATCCAGTATAGCAAAAGGATAAACAAATATGAAGACACTGATACCGCTCTAAGTTATAAAAATAAACAAAGAACTCAGGTTATAGAAATAAACGAAGAGGTTTTTTCATTCAGGATACCAAAAGACAACCGAGCCATTTGTTCCGTTGCGTGCTGCTCATTTAGTACAAAAGGTACTGAATTCCTGCCTCTGAAAACTGTTATTCTAAATTGAGGAATCGTGAAATTTTCATTTATTTTACGTCTTTCATAAACATTAATTTTGGAAAAAAATTCACGTCACTTCTCAAACATGCAAAAAAAAAAAAATTATTCAAATTTAAGACTGACACACGAGCTCCAAGTTTCGTCGAGTCAAATTAATGTCCCAACATTTCTGGACGGGTCAATCACGTGTCAATAAATCGTTTGATCGAGTCATGCAGTTGTCAAGCAACTTTCTCGCATACCGCAGAACGCTTTTAATCAATTACACGCACTTCCACATTGAAAGACGTCATGACAAACGGCGTCTTTTGAAATAAGTTTGTCCTAATGAGGCGTTGCCTTGGTAACAAGTCTGAACGGGGTCCTGTGGCATGTCCGGTAGCGCCGGAGCTCTGCTCATTATTTGCGCCGTTCATTACTCTTTCCTGGAGCTTTTGGGGGCATGGCTGTTGAAATTTAACCGCGTGAGGCCACGGTCATAGTTAAGCTCCACAAAATATTTCAACACCAACCTGCGCCACCGCAAGAATTTATGAGGCACCCTACAAAATGGTTGCACGGCATATTGAGAGCCGTGAGCTCACCTTAGTTTCTATTTGAATTGTTATAAAGAATTTTGGTATATTATTCCATAGAACTAAACAAAACTTCATGGATTGATGGAGTACAGTAGCCCGGTAATGAGGATTGTCAATGGAGTTCTTGAAGAAAGAAACTCATATAGTGAAACTTATTTTGAGATTCTAAATGTTTTTAAAATGTAATAACGCTTCAACCTGCTGAAAAATGTTGCACCAGTTAAGTAAATTCCGACATTTCGACTTGTCCCCATAGTTTTGCAGAGTAGAGTGCTTCTAATCTCATTTTCCTCATTCTAGACATCCGAGTTGTTTTTCCATACTTGAACGTAGGCAGCTAACAAGCATCTAGAAATATAATGCGTAGTAGCGCGTGACGAAGTGGTCGGAATGTTGTATGGCAAGAGAAAGAGAATACACTCAACAAATAGATACAATCTACATTAAAAACCATATAATCATGTAGTCCCATGTATTTTGAAATTGTAATGTTGAAATTAATTAAGTTAATGACATATTTTTACTTACTAACTATTCTACTTCATTTGCAATTGTAAATGGCTTCGTGAGTAATTACAATGAATTTTCAGCTGTTAAGTAAATGGGAAGTGTGTAAATGGGAGTAAAATAAGTTGAAGAGTCTCAATATGCCCTATTTTACATCCCTTTTATATTTTGTACATCAATAGATTCGTACCCCGAAGATGATGGTGAAATATGAGATAACATAATAATGATTATATTATAATAATGCAATTATTTAGAATATAGTGAGAATATAATAATTGTGCAATGCAGGTCTCAAGAAGATAAGCCAATCTCAATGCTAAGTATTAGAGTCTTTCTTTAGGTGCACCATAACTTATGAAGGTGTCAAGGTGGCACGTGACACCCGGCGAATGGTGTGACGAGTTATAGTATAGACTCAAAAATCTATGTATGATTTTCAAATCCCTGACTTTACATATTAACGTGGAGGATGTCTCAAACTCCGTCTATTACAGCGAAAAATACAAGAAATGCATTTCATATTGCCGGGATATTATCTTACTACACTTTTCTATGCCAGTGCATTGTAGGCACATCAAGAGTTCTATCTCTACGCATCCTTCCCGATCAGGTAACAATAATCACTCTACATATATAATTATCACTTGAGAATCATGCTTCAAAACGCTAGCTAAAAGTTACCGCTAAAGGTATTATGAGAACTAGGATGGTTTCATACCACAGCCAAGAATTTTGTTTCACTTGTTTTGCTTCAAATAATAAAGTTTTGAACAAACAAAAACATCTCATTGCGACGCATGAAACAAACAAATTAAATTTGATATGATTTAATATGATAATGAAATGGAGCACAAACAAAAACATTTCATTAAGACGCTTTGTAAATGCGAGTAAATATGAGTAATAAATGCTCAAACATGCGTGAATTGTAGTTTATTGATGAAAATTTATCGTGTATGGCCTCACGAAGTTTAACCAGCTCCCTGCGCGACGGAGATGAGCTTCCTGAGCAGCGTTTGACCGATGCTGCAGCAGGTCGATGCTCTAATTTTAACTCAACCTTAAAATCAGAAACACGAGCAGCGAAGTACGTGTCTAAAATATGGAATAAGTGGCAATTATTTATAACTTCATAGGTCAGGAGAAAATTGATAAAGCATTCACAATACGTACAGAAAAATCTTAATTGATACGGGGGCTTCCAAGACAAATTTAGCTGAGCTAAAACTAGCCTTAATTTTCTAACGTCGGCTTCAGACCTTGGAGAGCACTCAACTGTATCAGTGTGACCTAATTTTTCTTTTAAAATAATGAGAACGACTTCCAGGTCAACAGCGTTTTTTCTGCAGCTTCCTATTGTTAGTTGCGTCTTTTATACTGAACGAAAAGAAAAACTTTTGCGTCAATTTAAAAAATTGTTTCATTTACCATGAACGAACTTTTGCGTTAAACTTAACAAAATAGAACATTGATGCTTCAACAAACACTTTGAATTGTGCGAAAAAGAAAAATTCTTTTCCGATCGCAGTTGCTGCGAGCGATGACGAGCGGCCAACAAAGCAGCCTCGAGCTCCGCAGCTCAACAGTGACAGCTGTGACCTGCATGCATTGGAGCCGACATTCCTTGCTGCTCCCATCCTGAATTAATAAGTGCTGGTCTACTGGAACCCTGGAATAAATGCGTTGAATTGAGAAGTTGTCTTGGCTTAAAACGTATAGCTTTCCAACCCCAGAATCAACAGTTAGCGTTTGTTTCGGCTCGCCTTGAATGAATTCGCTCTTCGGAAAAGCATTCAGTCATTCCTTGATTTTTTCAAATACATTGACGGTTCAGCAAGGCCTTGCCCAGGGCAATCATCGATTACACACAGCAATCGCCGAGAAGATCTGCTGCGTAAATTGCGCCGCTTTTCTCGAAAGGAAAGAACATGAACGACAACGTGAGCAGTTACCTTCTTTGCTACGAGTTACAACCAAAGTGTACAGCAATGGTGCGGTACGTGTACCGCAGTTCTTGAAATAAGGGTCCTTTTCTTATAACTGGAAAGCAAAATTCTTAGAGAAATATCATAGATGTGAAAAGAGTGAGTTACTCGAGTGCTATTTGACTAAACGTTATGAAATGGAATCAAACTACTACATCGAGCTCATTATGTTCTAGATATTAACAGAGGAAAGGAAAGCTTGTTGTCAGACTGTCTCTCTTAGCAGAACGCAAAATCGGACTGAGTAGTTCCGTTGAAACGATTGGAGGTCATGAGGAGAAATTTTCTTAAGCGTGTTTGCGGCTGCTCTTGGAGGTCAGGGACAGGGGAAAGAATTTAAACCACGAATGTTCTTAAGTTCCCCGAAAGTCACTGATTTAGGAAACATGCAACAGGGAAGCATGATTTCTATTAAAAGGATAATATTACTTATAGCTGTGCAGAAATATTGCAACCAAGATTTGAAGGAAAACAACTCTGTTTCTAAACAATAAAATAATAGGCCACAGTGATAAAGCATAGCCTTTAGAATTTTGTGGACAAAATTAGTTGTGGTACGTTTCAGGTGTAGACAATTGCACTCAGGTAGGATAATTTGAATCCTAGTAGTAATTTGTGACCAGGAAAGAAAAATTCAACACCTGAACATTTCCAAGAGCATCTCCTCAAGAGCATCTCATCTAACAAACACTAACGTCCATGGAGCATTTGTTACGTGGAATACGCATTGGCGGACGTGTAACACTTGTCTCGTGTAACACAGACTGGGATAAATGTAACGCTCATCTATATAACGCGCACCAGCGTACCTGTAACACTCATCCCATGTAGCGAGCACTGGTGTACATGTAACACTCACCCCATGTAGCGAACACTAGTGTATATGTAACACTCACCATATGTAGCGAGCACTAGTGTACATGTAACACTCACCCCATGTAGCGAACACTAGTGTACATGTAACACTCACCCCATGTATCGAGCACTGGTGTACATGTAACATCTCGTGTAACATGCGAGTACACTAGCTTGCATGTAACGTTCATTCCGAAACTCAAACACTAGTTTACACGTAACGCTCGTCTCAAAACATCAATGCGAATAAATAACCCTCACACCACACGAATATGACCCTCACACAACACGAATATAACCCTCACACAACACGAATATAACCCTCACACAACACGAATATGGCCCTCAAACAACACGAATATGGCCCTCACACAACACGAATATGACCCTCACACAACACAAATATGGCCCTCACACAACACTAATAAAATCCTCACACAACACGAATATAACCCTCACACAACACGAATATGGCCCTCAAACAACACGAATATGACCCTCACACAACACGAATATAACCCTCACACAACACGAATATGACCCTCACACAACACGAATATGACCCTCACACAACACGAATATGGCCCTCACACAACACGAATATGACCCTCACACAACACGAATATGACCCTCACACAACACGAATATGGCCATCACACAACACGAATATGACCCTCACACAACACGAATATGGCCCTCAAATCAGCACGTCCGCTCCCCTCACTCCAAGCATCAGGAAGGCCCGTCGCTCAAGAGGCACGAGAGTAGCGCCGGCCGCTCAGTCAATTCTGGGGAATGTTTATTTTAAAATCTTCGTTGAGGCTCTTCTTGCCTACTGGTGATGGTCAACAGTGTTGGTGGTCGCTTGAGAGTTACAAGTTCGTGCTAATTAACAGTGCTTGTCAGAAGATCATAGTTAACGTTTTATGCCTTCAGTTAGTTGTCAGCATCACCAAGATTTGTAAGTGTTCTGCTGGAAATGGAAGTCAAGCTATCCGAAAATAAGTGGAATATATTATACCATAGTAAAATAAACGGCAACTTGTACGTCCTAAGTTTCACTGAAGGTTGGCTAGAAGACACAAAACAAATTAGTTCTAATAGTACACAGAAATTGGTAACCCTTCACTACAGAAAAAAAGTGTGAAGACCACGTAGGTGTGTGTGAGCTATACACATATACGTGCATTCAAGGCTAAGAATATATGCAACTGTTATTCATAATCAAATAGTAGTCCTCTTCATTGAGTATTGAAAATCGATTAAGATAGTGTTTTATGCATGGCTCACAGGCCCTCAAAAGCCTGCCACCTGTCCTTCTTGAATGAACTCAATAATATTTTAGAGCTGTTTCATAAGTCACGTTACTAGGACGTTATAATTTGTGGTGATTTAAATTGTGATCTTGACAAAACATGAAGACTGTAAATGTACATTGAACATTTTTAAATAACTAGCATGTACACTGAATCTTTACTTTCGATAATCCGTATGGCCACACGTACCTCGTCAAGCTCTACCACGCTTCTAGGTAATTAATTCTGAACAAATATAACTAACTTCCCAACTGGAGTTCTAACTTCTTTTTCATCTAATGATTTTCCTATAGTCCTAGTGGAAAAGAAAAAAACTAACGCTCGAGTCCCAAAGCAAGCTAAAATTTACCTATATCGATACGTGAATGAAATCAATTGATGAATAATGCTTGCTTTTATAGAAGATCTCAGATTTTTGAACATCCTCGACCAACATGAAATTGGTGCAAAAAACTTGGATGGCGTATTATTAAATCAAACTTGTGCCATTGAAAATGAATATAATCAATTTTGTCTGATCATCATAGGCATAATTACGCAAAATACCTAGGATTACTCAACTTCTACATAAACATTAATAACGCAAAACATACTTCACATTACTTTACGATGAGAAAATATCAAAAGAAGTGTAAAATATGTTGACTCTGAAATAATACATTTAAAAATCATTTCAGAAACAAAAAAATAAACCTCATGCTTAAATCTACCTAATACATAAAATGATATTAAAAGACTGGCGTCTATTCAATTCTGAGAAAAGCGAAAACATAGTGCATCAAAGAAAATTTAACCTTTTTTCACGGAATTACAACTCATTGCAATACAACAAATAGCAAATCGCTTCAATGACGTTTGTCAGATTGGACAAGAACATGGCCAATAACAGCACTTCTGATCCAACTCATCTTTTAATAATTTGACTGCGGCAACTAAATAAACATGAAGTTCAACACCAAACTTAAATTTAAAGTCAATAGTAGTGAGCTATTTGGAAAATACCAAGCATGAACTGGATTGTGTCTTCGTTCAGCTTAGATTAAATATTTATGAAAATTGAGCTTGCGACTAATGGTCGGTAAACAGCATTATGAAAATTACCTCCGTGTACCACCGGTGGCGCACGTCGCAGTCAAAGTGTTAAACTATGTGGAATGCGTTCAAGAAAATGATAGGTCGTTCTTTCTACATCAATTAGTGTCTCAGGTGCTCTTGACTGTATAAACAATGTACAAATAAGTGAAATAGGTTGAAATCAGTTTAACTCAATAAAAGTGTTAAAATACACAGCCGATTTATAATTTCTGGTTCTCTCAGACTCGATTAAACATTCTCTTTCTTCGCATATTTTTCCATCCTGTCTAAAAATTGCTCAAGTGACTTCCATATTCAACAATGGCGATAAAATAAACGTTTACAATTATAGACTAGTTTCTGCGCTGCCAGCTTTTGATGAAATATTCAAAAAAATTCTTTACAAAACGGTACACGCCTACTCCAAATGAAAATAATTTCTCTGTGAGATATTATACTTTTAAAGACCATACGTCGTATGTTGATCCTAAAATACGTAAATCAACTGAAATTCTCAACAGAATAAAAATTGTATTACCTGAAAAATCTCTTAAAATACTACACGGATTTTACTACCATTTCTCACATACTACATACTACCATTTCTCACAAACGGGATAGAAGCCTGAGATAGACAAAATAAAAAAAATGTATTTTTTACTCTATACAAGCGAGCCATAGGAGCCATAAGAAACTTGGAAAACAATGCTCGTTCATATGACTCATTCAAATGCCTAAAAATACTCACGCTTTCAGACCTTTATCAGTTTCCCCTGTGTACTGTATGATCGAAAAAGCTCTAAAGCAATTTTTTTTAAACTGATCATCACGATCACTTAAATACTGTAGAAGCCGAAGTAAATTTTGAGAATAATGCTAAATGAAAATCGTACCAAACAAATCCGTGTAAAGTTATCCAATGCCATTGGAATTTTGCACAAAGCCTAGCATGTTCTTTGAAGGAAACCACAAAATAAATCCTTTTCAGAGCACTGATCCATCGAATATTCAAAGCGGCATTGCAGCCTGACATGGGGCAGACAAAAAAAAACTGACAGAATATTCACATTGCATCAAAAAGATATTTCGGCTACCTTCAACTCGAGATACAACACCCACACAAATGATTCATACAGGAACTGAAAAATTCTGAAATTACCAGATTACGACCGATTTTCTCTTCGTAGTTTTAGGTCCGAAATACTTGAACTACACGAATATTCTGATCTTAGAGATCAAATTTACACTCAAACTGTTTACATCGCTAAGCTCATTGTAAGAGTGCTTACTCTGTATAATTGCCATCGCTAAAGCTTATCATCAGCCACCCAACGGTGAGTATTTTTTCTTTATCATTAATATTGCACTATTTGCACCAAGTGTTTTTTTAGTGTTCTTTTTAAATGGCATGATCTGGCGATGTTTTGACGGAACATGACAGGTTTGAGTTGAAAATATCATTTTCAAGGCACCGATTGTAGAGTTAGTCTTGTCTTGTTACAATGTCCTACGACGTCTTGTTGGTTGAGGATATTTTCAAACTGATTTCCATGATGATGTGACGAAAAATAAAAAACGTTCAGAATCCCTTCTTACTCAAAAGCCGGACCTTAAGAAAGCTTTTTTCGCTTGTGCCCAATTCTGGCATTTCATTACTTTATTAATGTGAACCCCTCACGTACTTGGCCTTCAACAGTAGTCTTGAAGCTTACATGCTCTCAAATTACCAGGCAAATTAATAAATAAGTTCGAACATAAAATATAAACAAATTAAAAAGGTAGATTTGGAAAGTTTTCTCCACCAGGATCAATGGGCAACTCAATATCATAAAGATACCATTAAAAAACAAGAGACAAGTGTTCAAAAGTAACGTTCCCAGGATATCAAACTGCACCTTCTCTCAACTAGACATTATCTGCTTTGTCTTATACACCTAACTACTTCTAAGTTAGAATCGAGTATTTCAAGCTATTTTTGATAGTTTACTGCAGAATTTGCTCATCTCCTAATATGTTGCCTTCGACACCTCGCAAAAAATTTAGCCCAAAACGTTAAAAGTTTTAGATATTAAGTATAGTGTTCTTCTGTCTTAAATGCAGTAGTTAACTTGATTGCAGTAAATAAATCTTTCAACATTCACACTCCTTTCTATGAAAAAGTATGATATCAATACAGTTTCTGTTTCATTGTTCAATGATCATCCGACCATTGAAATTAAGGCTTGGAACACGATGCCTTAGAACGTGATTGAGAAAATTCTCAGAGAGCTTCGAAAAGAAACCTTGAATATCTTTTAATACCTAGGCATTGATAAACCTAGCTGTTAAGCTTTGATGAATCTAGTTGAATCTAGCTAGAATCATCATTGATGAATGTGGCTGAATCTACTGATGAGTCTAGCTGTTTCATCTCAATTCGATGATTTAAATATTTAAGCTGTTTTATTCTCAATTTGATATTCTATGATGGCCGTATTACTCTGAAATAAAACTAATCCCAAATCTGTTTCTGGACATGAAGTTCTCGTTAGCATCATAACACAATATGGGAAATTAAAATAATGCTTATTTTTCATTCTCTGGTGCTAGGTACGTCCCCAATCATTCTAGTGAAATTTAAGTCAATTGTTCTACATCAAATGAAATTGTAAACGTAAAATAAGATTTCCTGAACTTTCACAGAACTTTGTCGGGCTCACAAGTAGTCAAATCTCAGCCTATCCATTGTGAGAATCATGAGAAATGATTCTAATGATGCAGTGCTTTTGGATATGAATTGTAAAATTGTTTAAGTGTTTAACCAATTACAATCAACATAGCTGATCAATAGCTGCTGGACTACACTATAGATCACAAATCGCTACCTAAACTTAACTAACCAGTAGGAAATCGCCATCCAAACTTAATGAACACTTCTAGTCATCAGTAGGTAACCAACATAAGAAAGAAATGGATGTGTAGTCATCATTGTCTGTCAGAGATTAGTGTCAACATTGTTAGCCTGCGTTTGTTCATCATT
The DNA here is from genome assembly GCA_014220935.1 of Platorchestia sp. MABIK. NCBI lineage: Eukaryota > Metazoa > Arthropoda > Malacostraca > Amphipoda > Talitridae > Platorchestia > Platorchestia sp. MABIK. The sequence continues at coordinate 123,059 of JACJUY010000350.1, forward strand.
CCCTTCACCAATAATTTGATGAATTCTAGCTCTCCACACTACAGGCTGACAGTCACGCTACAAATAAATCCGTAACGCTAGTCATCATTTCAGGAACTTTGTGTTCGACACGCTTCAATAACACCGTAGAAACCATAAAGCTCAATCACGAATTTGAATCTTGCTTCTCCATCGTCTGTAGAGCAAGCACGAGAACTGCTTGTCTTCCGCCTCCAGCTGAGTCTCAAGGCGCTTAGAAGCAGCCACTACAAAATTCCCAGCCTTTGATGATTTGTAAGTGTATTGACTGAATATAATAATCTAAAGGTGCTGACAAACTCCGTGTAGTTTGAGAAATTAGAGCAAATTGAAGAGGCCCATTGAGCATCTGTTGAGCGAAGCAGGGCAGGCGTCTGACGGCCTTCAGCAAACTGAGGCAACGATAATATTATTATAGGGAACTGGATTCGGCCACAGAAACTGTGAGAAGAGAGACCAAAATGTACCTGTTTCAGACTATATCAATTAATTCAGTTCAAATCCCATTTTTCGTGAAAATGTATTACGAATTTGGAAAAAGTCTAAACACTCTAACAAAACAGTTACACACATTACAAATTCACGTAAACACAGGAACAGTCATATAAATATGTTTGTGACCAAACTCCAAGCCCTTTGTTAGTCCACGGGACAATTTGAGCACAAGCAGCGAGCGAAAGGTAAAGACGCACCCGTATAGCCCTCGTCGGTTCAGTTCTCACGCACACCTATAATGTTGTTTTACCTACCTAGCATATCGCAGAATCCTAGCAACACTAGTTCTGCATAACCTTAGCGTAATGAGATCCCCAAAGCTTTAACATGACACGTTCCGCAGGTCATTACCGTAATCAGCTCTGGAGGCACAGAACAATCAGCTCCACAAATCACCAACACACTCAGCGCTGAAGATAAAAAATATCTAATTAACTAGACAAGACACTAAAATAACCTGCCTTACAGGTAACGAAGATAATCAGCTCCAAAGATAAGCAAATTATTGGATGTAAGTAATACATGTGTTATATTCACATGGCTAAATAGCTGATTTTCAAACATAATCAGCTCCACAGATAATCAGCTGATTATATGTGAGTAATATATGTGTTACATTCAAATGCTTTTATAGCTGATGACCAAACATGATCAGCTCCGCAGATAATCAGCTGATTATATGGTATTTAATATATGTGTTATATTCATATGGTTATATAGCTGATTACCACACATGATCAGCTCCGCAGATCAACAACCGAGTCATCTCCGTAGACCACCATCACAGGCACACCTCCTCCCTTCATGCGCTAACAATTGGAGCTGTTTCTCCCTTTGGCTAACAGGTAAAAATTTCATAAGAAACAAATTGTTTAAAACTAACCAGCTTGACGATTATCATTAAATTTACTCGTATGGACTAGCTCATCTCAACTACTTCTGTGCATTTGTTCAATCTTCATCCACTAGCACTTATTACGAGAATAGAACAGGAAGTCCATGTTTGTAACTCTACAGCTAACATTTCCAGTGTTGCATAAAATTAGCTTCTGCTGTTTTTCCAACGCTGGGGATAATACGCTAAATACGGGGATTATGATACTGGGGATAATACGCAAAAATAGCTGATAAAATGTGTGCCAACTGCAAAGGCTACTTCAGTTGCTTAAATTTGTGTACGTGAGGTCAGTCGTTTTCACAAGTTCCGGCTTATCCTCCTGCATGATTAAGTAATGCGGAGATTAAAGCGGAGACTACCAACTGAACTTTTAGCATTAAAAGTTCATTAACACTTTTAATGCACTGATAATATATACACTTATAAGAAATGAATAGAAAACTGATAAGAAATGAATTTCATTGATAGTTTTATAGGCTGATTTTTTAACATTAATTGTTCAATGTAAACCATTTACTGGCAAATACAAGGTAGGGTAAAAAAACGGTGTTAAAAGAAAATGTAGTAGTGGCAATGAATTTCATGAGCTGAGTACATGTGTCAGTGTGCGAACAAAGTATTTCGAAAGTCCCCAAAATTTATTTCATTATTCTTCAATATTGCTGCAGTTCGTACGAGAGGTACGATTAAGACTGAGGTTTACAGCTCTTAGTTTCAACTACACATTTTAGATGATGTATACAGTATCCCTTAATTATCTGAACATAGCGTAAGCGATGTTTGAAAGTTATGGATAGTCTAACGTGACAAGACACGTAACATTTTCTTCCTATAATTTTCCTTCTCTGTCACGTGCGTGTGAAGCACGCGTGACAGCTATAAATATTTCCCGGCTCCAAATTGCAGTGCACTCTAGCCTCAAAGGAGGTAAAGTTATGCTGGATAGAAGAAAAGTTTGGAGCCTCGTATCGTCAATTTGGGCTTCTTCGCTGCACCTAACCAATCCTAGCTGATGCTGCATGGCGGTCAATCGCGCCACAGAAAGAACAATGTCCTGCGATTGTGGCATTAGAAGTACAATAATTATGTCCCGTTATTGTTTTATGTCCTGCCTAATGCTTCCTACAGTGGAAGTGACGATGGTTGCTTTCAATTTTCCCTAATGTAAATTAATATTGAACTAAATTTAAGTTATCTTGGACTGGACGGCTGATGGTTAGCCTCGTGGACATATTTTGCGCTCAAGTCAAGTGNTCAAGTCAAGTGGTAAAATTTTAAAAAGTCTAAAACAAATCAACTGGACGATCATCCCTTAAATTAAAAATTTTGGCTTTCTTATCTCTGACTTTATTTGAATATCTATTTCTTCCTTCTCTTCTAGCACTTATCACGAGAAGTGCAGCAAGAAGTCCATGTTTGTTATTGCTAGTTCACTTTTCGATTTTTGCGTAAAATCTACTTTAATGTGTTTTTCCAACGCTAGCGATAATGCGCTCACTACAACATTTCTCAAGGGCAAGCCAAACCAAATTTCTAGAAAATATTCGATTTTTTAATCGACTGAATTGGACAATTAAACCCCAAAACTTTTATGCTGCATAATTCTTTTCCCCAAATGCAGCATTTAGGGGTAAAAAATGCCACCAATATTCACTCTGACTGTGGTAATTGGCGTTCAACTGAGTCTGGAACAAGTGCTAAGAATGTCTTAGCGAATTTTTGTTAGTAAGGCTACCATGCCAGTCTTTGAACTGCTCACTAATGATGAACTATTGTCTAAATGTTTTCATATAGAGGGACCCAAAATCTCAATGAGTCTCTTCATCATTTGATATGGGAGCGTTGTCCGAAAAATATTTGCAGTGGTCACACTCGTTTAGTATTTTCTACGTGTGAAGCAGCAATTGTTTACAATGGGGGAGAATTGAGTAAAATTCCTTTGTTTGAGGTACTGAATTTGAGTCGAAGTATTCATTTGAAGAGTGGTCTGATAGCAATTTATTCCAGCAGAGAGTCAATCTTGCATTAGTTTCTGGTCCATAATCAGTAATCAATAACCGTCGTCTTCTATCTTTAAAAAGTAGAAGGTTTTACCGAATGACAAGCTGTGCTTTCCTTAGAAATTGACTTTTAAATTTTAAAACTCGTTTTTCTTAAATCTCAATTTTTCGCAACTTGCTATTTGTGTCAAGATTTCTTCGCAATGCTTTTAGCTATCGTCACAAATCTCTGCATGCTGGTAGTATATATAAATATTCATTTTGTTCTAGAATCAGCGTCTTTCCGTCGCTAATCTCCGGTTAGCAACATTTCTTTAGTTTTGTGACATGAATGTCTTCTTTTTTATCGTGTCAACTTCTAGTATGCCCCGACATCTGGCATCTTGTTGTAGACCATTGATTCTAGAACAAAATGTGAATCGGGTTATATTCTTTCCAGAAAATCCTCCAAATAATAATGTGAGGATGTCCCGAGGAAGTCATGAACTTTTTACTCATCGGTTTGATGCCTCATTAACAAACTAATTAAATTTACATGATGGAGTTGACATGAACAGCTCTTCCATGGGCCCTCCATATGTTCGTATATATATATAAATATATATATAAATATGTATATATTTATATATATAATATATATGTATATATATGTAGTTTCAACTGCCTCATTTCTTCCTTCGTACGTAATTTCATGACGATCCGGGTTCATTTCGCTGATTTAGGGAGGCTCAAAGACGGGTTTCTTTCAAGGCCCTTCAGGGTTTGGTCTGCCCTTAATCATTCTTCAGCAAAAATAGCAGAAAAAAGTGCGCCAACTGCAGAGCCTATTTCAAATGCTTGAATTTGTGGACCTGAATCCAGTCCGGTGCAAAGAAAATTTAAATCGCAGCTAAGAAGAACATTTAAAAAAACTTGAATGTTTGGTGATGTAGAGTAGTAAGCAGATATAAAATCGGTGAGGCATTTTCAATGGTTCACTGCAGTTCAAGGCAGTAAGTGGGAAGTTCAGGGCCCGTTAAAAACAGTCTATTGCGTTAATACTTCTATTTCCAGATGATCGATCATGGCTTTTAGCAGTTCGGTACAGTAGAAACAGCACGCTCACTTCTGCTACAGATTCTGTCTAGAGCCCGTATTGTCAAACACAAAGGCCACTAGCCGACCCACTGCAGTTCGTTGCCGCTCACTAGACTTCACTAACGGAATTACTGCATTAGAGCACGCAGCCAGGTCCAAAACAGCTCATGCACGAGTTAGACGTTTGTGTCCGAACTCAAGCGATGTCCCGTCACGCTATTGATGCTGCTCTGATTGTGTCATCAATCTTAGCCAAATTACACAAAACATAGTAGAGCTAATCCGGCAAAGAAGTTGCCCGATTAATAATCTCACACAATCCAGCAATAAATACAACACACGGAGATAATTAACAGAAATCTACAAAGATTGGCAGTCATCGTCTACAATTAGATGATGCAACATTTCTGTAATTTCATATAAAGTTCCATGAGTAAGCTTTTATGGACCACGCAGAGAGTTAACTTCAGCTCTGAATCCGTGGTACAATTTTAACTTTCAAGTTGCATAAAGTCCGCACCATCGCTCGGCCACTACCGCACTAGAAGCTGGGCTACAGCAGCTCGGCTTACAAGCTCGCGCACTCCTCACCCCACCACTGCCTTCGTCACACTGAGCGGGCATTCCCTTCGGGTCCTCAGCAGCGCCCTCGGCAGGGCTGGCCGCCCTGGCCCATGGGGCGCCCCTCGCCCGACCGAGGGGCGCGAGGTCCTGGTCTTGCGTCGAGCTCCTGGGTCTTGTGTCGAGCGCCTGGGTCTTGCGTCGAGTGCCTGGGTCTTGCGTCGAGCGCCTGGGTCTTGTGTCGAGCGCCTGGGTCTTGTGTCGAGTACCTGGGTCTTGTGTCGAGCGCCTGGGTCTTGTGTCGAGTCTTTGCTCCAGTATCACTTTACGACACAACTCGGATAGCGGAGTTGTTGACATTGATCTGTTTTAATGTACAGTTCTTTTTTAAAAGATTTTCGTTAACGTAGCAAAAATATAAATTTGAGCGTGGTATAAATAGATATTGGTTTTCCAGGGAATTATAGAATCGTTATCGGCATAAAGGTCAGCTGGTGTCGTCAGGGCGCCATGGTGGCTGAAGTGAAAGAAATTTACTCTCTAGGAATTCGCACAATCAATTCTTGGAAACATGCATTGACTGAACAGTTTTAGATTATCTTTTTGTTCACTAAACATAGCAAAGCTTTCGAACAAAGGACTTCGTTTTAGAACACTTCTATCAACAAATGATATCCTGGCCTTGAATACTCAATGTTCCAATTAAATAAACAAAAAAAAGAAACACAAAGGCCATGAAAGGATCAAATCATGGCAGATGATTTGATTAACACCCACTCACAAATCAGACATTTCTATCCGACCGAATTATGATCATTTCATATCAATTATTCTGGCGTTTTTCCTGTGCATTCTCGTCAAGTGATGTGGTTATGCTCCAGTGATGGGGTAATTCTCCAGTAATGGGGTGATGCTCCAGTGATGGGGTAATGCTCCAGTGATGTGGTAATGCTCCTTTGATGGGGTAATGCTCCAGTAATGGGGTGATGCTCCAGTGATGGGGTAATGCTCCAGTGATGTGGTAAT
>JACJUY010000350.1:129223-141028 GCA_014220935.1 Platorchestia sp. MABIK
TCATTAAATGTTTTTTAAAGTTTCATTTTTTAAAGAAAATTTTTTTATTACAAGTACGTTCTTCTTGTCGGAACTTCTTCTTGAGGTTTTTCGGTTGGTATTATCACCCTTATCACTGTATACCCACTCAGACCTTTGCACACAGAATTCCATTTCTGAATTGTAAAATCATATTTAATGAAAATAACAATATAGGATATAATGATGAAAAAAATATTTACAAATCTTCTTTTGCACGTGCATTTCTAATTCTATCAGTGTGTGTGTATTGCATTTTTTACACTCTCATTCTGCAGGTTACAACACTTTCGAGCATTTTTCAATGATTCATCGATAAATAATGTGAATATGTATTCTCAAGCCAAGAGGTTGATTTCTTATTAAAACCTTTTCATGATTCATGCATGTCTCGATTGCCACTCTTGTCTTCCGAACAAAGCAGTGCTCTGTGATTTGCAGTCGTTAGTTCGTTGTGTATATCTTTTCTTGCACTTCATTTGCGTTTCCTGAAGTTGTCTGATAAAATTTCATATTTAAGTTGGTCATACCATTCATCCTCGATGTGCACGTTTTTTCAAGAATTTTCTCAAACTTACCCATCAGTAACATGCTATTTTAACTCGTTTTCTACAAGAGAAGAACAGTGCGGCGTTTCATACTTCGTGTCTAAGAAGATTCCTGCCTGCGCTCGTGCATGCTACCAGTAGCTTTGCTCGGCTACGCTCTCGTTCGGAGCGGCTCTCCAATGCTTCATAATGGGCCAATTTCCATTCTTCTGTCCTGGTACCATTTCTGAACTCCCTTCCCAGGTGTTTTTACGCTCATTTTCTAATTTAATCCTCAGATATCCTGCGCAAGAGGTTTTCCTCGCCGTGTATCCAACGTTTTTTTCACGCCACCTTCACAAGCCCAGACTTTCTTTTCGGGCATCTTTCTTTAAAGGCTTCACTTTTAGATTTCATCTCAACATTTTTAGAATCTTTCCACTGTTAATTTCAGAGGCTTTTTCGTATTCATGCTTCATGGCTTTTCAAAGCTTTATTTTCTATAGTATGGCCTTTTCTTTACCTCCCATTTTTATTTTCCATCCTATAACACTGTATCCTTGACTCTGCGTCAGTACAGTACATGTCCGAATATCAAGAGTGTTCATATTTCACTAGAAACATGGCAAAAAATTCTTAAAGTTATTGCCAGACGCTGGGACGAAAGTCCTTGCTATGATATTTTAAAAACCAATGATGGTATTTTGTACCAACTCTATTGGAAATAAACGGTTTTTCTTTCTTCTTTTTTTCTTTCTTTCTTTCATGATTGGCGTATGTTTCTGCGAGGTTCGTATTCAATGCACCGCTCATTACACGAGTTGCCTTTACTAGAAAAATGTTTAAAACTCAAACGAAAACGTTGCTATTGATATCTGTCTTCAATGAATGTAGATACACTAAAATGTCTATGGTACGTAGGTACCGTATATTCATATTATGTATATTTTATAGATTACATATTCATCCCCTTGCTCATCCACTAAACTGTACAATGACGACAATGATGGTAGCAGCAGCGCAAGCTGTGTTGCCGCAGTGTTGCTAACGAACCGATTGACGGGTCTCTGACATGCTCCCAATGTACGTACACACTTGCTGGTCTTGAAAGATAATTCTCCTCTTGGAACAGACAAAATGGTTACCAAAGCCATCTTCCTTTTCTTGAAAAAAACGTCGAGCTCAACTTAACACGAAGCCTAGACCCATTAGCAAAGAGTGTTGCTTCCTTTCTTCAAAGAATTTATCGATTATTCAATTGACAAAACAATAACGTATAAAATAGGTTATGTAAACAATTGTTTTCCGAGTTGAGATACAGAATAGACACAATTTCTCATTTTGACTCACCGAGCAAAACTGTTTGAAAAACAAGATGCTTGCTCTCTGTACCGATACTGGTCCAAAGAGAACCCCATAAAAAATATAGAAAACTCTCCAGCTACTACAAAAAGTTTTGAAGAATCAAACTAAGATTTCAATTTTAGTTTACAAACTTATTCCAATCCCTGTTGAAGCAATCCAAAGCTTCCTCTTATATAGAATGACCATTGATTTTCATTGGAACCTCCAGCGTGAAAGGATTTTTGACGCTGCCCATTTATATAAAATCCGCGGTAATCCTCGAGTTTGACTTCCGGAGCCGCAAGTTGTGGATTGATTGGTGAGCTCCAGTGACGCCGACGCCACCGCCGGCAGCAGCTGCGAGATCAGGTTGTGGGAGAGCAGGGGGCAGTAATGTGAGGACGAAATTCTTTCTCTTTCATGAAGAACTCTCACTCATCCGACCAATGAACGAGGCTTGCAAGCGGTCAGGAGTTGAGGCAGAGTGCCTGGAAAGAAAGAACTCTTTATTTAAAAAAATTATTCCTAAAATATATTAAGACAATTTAGATTTTTAATCTTTCTAAACATGAAGGTCCTTGATTGATAGACAACCAAATGAGGTATTATGGAAGCTTTTGTGCGTTTTGATAGATTAGGTGTTTTTCATTTGAGCGAAGATGCTGGACACGTAAGATCTCACTGGCTCCTGGTATAAATAATTAGAAAGTTTAGAGTGCGGTGAAATGAGGGTATCGGACAATCAGAAGTTTCAAGTATGCAATATGTGGGCAAATTTAAGTTTACAAGCATAGACAGGTGCCATTTTCTTTTTGCTTTTCAAACTGAGAAATTTGCGAAAGTCAGATTTTGCAAAACGGAAGAATATTGACTCTTTTAAATTTTATGTCTGTAACCATGTCTGCGCAGTAGACAGCAATATAAGGAAAGATGTATTTCACGATCCGCTCCAATTTTCTGAATAAATTTTTTGTCACAATGTTCAATTTGGGTTACACGGAGAAAAACCATTTTGCACAAGTCTGGGTGAAGTGAAAACAAGCAATGCGTACCCAAGCATTCTCCTTTAGTTGGTTAAGTTTAGATTTCTTCCTATTTATTAATACATTGACTGCAATGGGTTAAACTGAATTTCAATTTCCAACTCAAATTAAAATTAATTTTAGAGATCAATTGTGAAATTGATGAACATTAAGTAGATCGTGCTTTCATTTAGTTTTCATTAATTATTTAGGAAAATTGAGTTTGCGACTGCTAGTCGGTTAGCAGCATTATGAAAATCCCCTTAGCGGCCACCCGTGGGTCGCATCGCAATCAACGTATTAAAACACAACTAAGACTGAAGTTCGCCGTCATTGATTCACTGCGTTTTACACAATTGATAAGATGCTCTTGTAGTTATTCAAGAAGTTGGGTGAGGAATAAGAGACCCAAATGAATAAGTTTAGGAATCATTGTTGGATATTGGTTTTACAAGATTGGGTAAAATATACTGACACAGATCGATATGCAACAACATACAACTACAAATATCAAAGTGAAAGGCACAAATTAGGGTTATGTCTCGAGGGCAACTTCATTTCAAATTTTAAAGAGTAGAAGTGAAAAGTTTTTAAAAAATTTATAAATAGCAAACATTTACTGGGTAAAATAAATACCATTAATTTTAAAAGATTTTCAACAATTTTTCAAGTGACCCATCGATGGGTAGTTTTACAGCTGGAAAAACTTGAGCACGACCCACCGGTGGGTCATACCGCAATGCATGTGTTAACGAGCAGAGACATAGAGTTTGTAGTTCCTCAACCAGCGCTGAATCAGCGCCAAAACTTTCAGTGCGTCAGCAACGGAATACAAGCGCAGCACATCATCTTGCAGACATAGAAGAGCTGACCCCCCTAAGTGTCGGCTGGAGTGAACTGCTGAAAATAAATGAAAGAAAATTAAATTGAAATTCAATATCATTTCAAATTATGCAACATGATGGATAACTACAAAACATCACTTGCTCTCAGCAGAAAATCAAACCGAGCAAATTTCAAATTGAACCTCTTAAGCCAGTTTCGCAGCTATTCAGTATTTCCTTTCTTTTAACTCTTATACGTATCTTGAAGCCATTTTATTAGATAAGTCATCACAAGCACAAGCCTCGCCCCATTGTCGCTAAATTTTTGAGAAGAAAACTTCACTGATACCAAATAAGACTTCGTAAAACACAAATTGTCAGAGAAATGGTCGGTTTTAGCTAAAATGATTCCATAAAATATTTAAATGGCCAGCATCATTTCCTGCAGTATGCCTACATTCATGTTAATGTGTATATGTTGGCCCCATCATGTAGTTTTCCCTCTGTCGTAGTAATTGTAGGAATTTCTCTCGTACGGAAAAAGTAAATCTCAGCTTCCCTCTACATACAGTGGTGCAGTTAACGCATGAGCAAGTTGCATGAGCAAATACGTTGTGAGCCAAAAATACGACTCAATTTTAGCATATTAATTTCTCAAAACCAACAGTCTTGAAGAGGTTGGCTCGGTGTCATTTGTTGGGAAATTTTTTATTTTGTTACCACCTCTAAGCTTTATATTGTCGACCAATTTATTCAGGCTCAATGGTGTTCAGAGAGAGAGGACTTTTTCTTCTCACCTACGGAAGATAAAAGTTTCCAGAATTTCTCTCACGCGTTGCTCTTTGTCGTATATAAAACAAACAGATATTACTCATTCGCGAAGGCAATTATTCCAAATATTGGCCATCTCCCAAACTTATTTAATGCTGAACTTTCCCTCAAAGCCCTCTGTCTTAGTTTAATTAAGCACTGAAACCGCCATCGTTCTCTATTTTCGTTCATATTTAATTAGTTAGCTCAGGATTGTCTTTATGAAAGTTGACATTTATTTCAATGCAGTCAATGATTTCATGAAAGTCCATAAGAGGCCTCTTGAACACTGTCTTCCTAGATGCCCCAAAAGAAATCATACGGCGCAAGATTGGGGCTCCTAGAAGGGCTGCCTAGGAGCTTTGACTGCCTACTAGCTCCATTTAGGTACAACTCCATAAGCGATAACTTTCAGAATTGTTTCGTACGCATGCGTCAAAATATTTTGATGAAATTTATTGAAAACATTTCAGTAAAACATGAGAGGGACATTGTGAATCTAATTAATTTGAACGAAATGGTTGCATTGTCATAGCGCGGCTTCTGGTCATATTCTTTTATTTGCCTGGGCTCATATTTTTCCTCTTCATTCTACAAGTTAGGTGCAAAAATTAATGCATAATTTTTGTCATAGTGTTAAGCCAGGAAACTCCTCGACGCGCGCATTTCATTATCAGAAGGCCTGTACACACTGTAAGTCGAAGGCCCACTCGGTATCGTATCCTGAATCTTCTTTGCACGTCGCAGCTCTCACAGACGTGGTGAGGCGCCAACTTACGATAAATTCACAATATTTGTTAGCGCATTTTTCCTGCTTGCTCGCACATTTTTCCTGCACAGCAGCGCGTAGACATGAACACGTCTCATTTGTCGCTCAACACTGACATCGCTCTGACCTCGTATTACTTGACAAGATTTCTGATAGAAGTCAGAGACAGTCCATATAAAATTGTCAGATACGGGCACACAGCAATGTTGGTTCTCCAGACGGCCGTCTGACTTTGGGTCGGAAGATTCAGAGAGCGTGAGTTGGCTCCCTCTCAACTGATTTGCTGAGACAAAATTTTATTGACTGGAATGAATCTTCTTGTGAGAGTTTATGTAACCTTCTTCCTTCACACGCTTAAAGGGCTTTAAACTACTCTAAAATTATCATTATCTGAAGTTCAGCTCTTGCCGTTAAACCTGAAAAAGGAGCTCTTTTTCGTCTGGTTGGAATGCTCTCCGCAATTTTTCAGTTTTGTTATTCATGCAGTTTGTGTACGGGTCCTAGGGTTCGCTGCAAGCGACTCCATTACGAGAACAATGCCGACCTGCGACCGTGGCCCGCATTTCATTCCCTCCATCACATTTCTAAAGCAACTCAGTTGTACTCGGAAATTTATTTCCTCACACAATGCCTTCTCAAAATCCATACTAAAAGAGTAAGTAGTCGAGAAATCTCATCATAGAGTTGAAGTCCAATACTTAGTGCTACATTTTAAGTTGGGAAAACGTAACTTTAAGCTCTCTTACGGCATGGTTTAAGAAAAGCAATTGAGGAATGCTTTAAAAGCCGCCACCTTAGTTCGGAAGCACTACGCCTGCAAGTTATTACTGAAGAGAATCGCTTGACAAAATTAATTTACGAGAAGATATTCATATCAGTTGAGCTTCTCAGTATTTTCTTCAATGTCCCTTCCTCAAAAAATGAAATATCAGGCGCTGTTCACTCGCGGTAAATTGAAAAGACAATATTTATGCACACACTCTCTGTAAAGCTTACAGCATTGTTAAATTTTCCTAGCTTCCAGTAGAGCAGGATTTTGAGGATACCAAATGTAAAACAAAAGAACCCCTGACCTCAAATTGGGTATTCTGGATCCGAATGGTTGGACAACTTTATGGGTGCGAAATATAATGATCAAGATTACACTGCATTAATCCACACTTCTGGTTTGTATATAGGAATGGTTTGTTAGTTCACTACCTGATAACAACAAAAACAAGTATGAGTTTTGGTAACACAAATAGGTTTTTAGATATATTCTCTTATTCATATTTCTGAGATTTGTCCGAAACATTTTGCTGCGAGTGAATTTGTGAGTAAGTTTCGAAGACGTGTTCTAAGTCGAAAACTTATTTGGAAAAAGGCTGCAAATTTTGTTAATTTTAAAAGTGATACTTGCAAGTACCAATAGCTCATAGATCATTTGCAATAGCTCAATGTTTTGAAATGATTCGAACTTTGGATAAAAAAAATATCAACTTCGGATTTCGTGCGACACTGAATCTTGAACCCAATTTATTTTAATTTAACCACACGGACTATTCCCCGACTATTTCATTTACTTTCAAAATTTACTTCTATTCAGTGTTAGTTCTCGAGTCGTACTGCTTTTCCCGTATAAGCAAAATTACCATCCCCTAAGTTAAATTTGATTTTAAAGGCGTAATAAAACAATATTTTAATCTTAATTTTGAACTTAAGCTGAACTGGACCGATGATTTGGGACTCTCACATGGAAATCCCGAAGTCAAGTCACTGTGTTCTCGTGGTTAAAAGCGCTCGTCTCTCACTCTATGGGTCGTCAGCTAGGTATATCGTATCACTAGTCAGGTATTTTTATTTTTTTAGAGAACTCACCACAATTTCTAACTCGACCGAGATCTTTGAAATGTAATCCTGCCCGACTGTGGGCTTCCTACTTTGTGTCCCAAAGCTAATTATCAGGCATTAGAAAAACCAAAATACAAGACTATATGCACTAACTTGACGAGAATAAAACTTTCAGTTAGCTAAAGACGTCTCAGACTACAGGCGTATTCTGGCATGGAAGTCTCCACTCAGCAGTAAGAGGACTCGCTCTCGGTGAAATACAAGAGTCTAAAGATGCCAGGCGGTTGTCCCTCACTTCAATGATGCCAGCGGCTTGCCTTTAGCTGCGATGTGCTTGCTTTTAAGCTTCTCTAATTTTGAGTAGCGAGTTGCAGTGAAATAATACTGGAATGTCTGAGTGACCTCGCGCTTCACGCTTACTTTACTCCGTGAAGCCTACGTTTAATTTACAAATTTAAGTTCCACTCCTGAACTGCATTCAAAGTTGGTACGCCGAATGCTCAAAGCTCGAACTGTAGTGATGGATATTCACGACATACGCTGTGTAAAAATGTATGAAAGAGTATTTGTAAGAAAATTAAATGTTCCCTTGAGAGTATTTAGGAGACGCGCGCTTCTCGCCCGAAGAACAAGATTGGGAGGTTATAAAGCATTCAATGGACAACGTATGTAAATTTAAAATTGATCCTGCTTTTAAACAGCACGGTGCACAGTTTAACGCAGTTTTTGAGCGAGCAAGAATGATTTCACATAAATGTAGTCACTAAAAAAATTAAAATCGAAACTAAAGTTGTCAGCGCTTTTGCCAAGGACAAATGCTCCAAATTTTCCTTTGCGATGCGATCACCAATAATTCTGAGACTTTATTTTCAACTGGAATACTATATTTCGCTCAATATTGAGTTTAAAATAAAGAGCAAGATAAATTATCAAATAACTATTTCGGTTAGGAACAGTTTCACAGCTTAACTTGTCTCAAGAAGTCCACCAAACTGGCCAGTAGCGGTAAGCAGTCACAATTTTATTGCTTAGCTTGCCTCAAGATGGCCCCCAAACCGGTCGATAGCGTGCTTTTGCTCGCTGGAGTTGTGGGTGCGTTTTAGTTTATAATGGCAAGATCTCTGAATTCCGAAACACCTTATTTTGTTGGGCTTTTTTTGAAATTTTTTATTTTACTCACAATCGCAACCTAAAAAATTTTGTTAACGCAGTCATGACTATAATGTTGAAACAGCGGATACGTTACAGCCGTCTGTTTTTTCCTCAATTTTCCGTGATGCCTTTGCTGAATTTGATAAATTTAATAAGTATACTTCAAGGTTATCATGAATATGAAGAAATATTTCTTGAACTAAAATGCCTAAGCCTCTGAGTTAACGGCCCCAAAATCAAAACTTAAAGAAACAGAAGATGCCGCCCCAGGTGTGTGTGATATTTTACTTCATCTCTGGATTGTAGAATTGATTATGAAATTGCAGGATATGTCAACTTGGGCAAAGACATCCCACTATTTTTTCATTTCTTTTCATGTATAAAGCTCTAACAATTCTGTGTCGGACTGCGATCAATAAGTTCCAACTCCATGGCTCGAAAATTGGTGAAGTTCAGTGACAAACATTCATCAAAAACTATTTATTTCTATACTTTGAACTACACTCGTTCTCACATCCGAAGGGCAATACTTTTTCGCAGAGAGTTTTTCAGTGCTGAGGAAATACAGATTTCTTGAATCTGTTGCTGCATCTGTCGATTTTCTTACGCTCCAACTCACGTCAAGGAATCAGAGCCTTTGACAGTTGTCGGTGCTGGCGGCGGCGACGGCAGCGGAATACGCAAACGCCGGGCCGCTGTCATGAGCGGCGAGATCGAAGACTTCTCAGTGCAACTTTCGAAGTTTTTTGTAGTTTAGAAAATATGCGAGCGTCGTGGAAGGTGAGCTGGGCAAATGAAAACAGAGACGTGCTCACATGGATGTTTGAAATATCACCATTTGAATCGAGATCTACACAGAATCCATGTGGGTGACGGGAATATTGTCTATTCAGACCACGATTACTGGCATCTTATTAAAAAGGTCGGCTGTGGACAATACCTGTTATAGAACATCGGTACAGAGATTATGTTCTATAACAGGGGTTCTCAAAATGAGGTCCGCTAAATTTAACGAATTTAACCGTGGACGCAGTTAAGGTATTTATTTACAGCTTTCTATGGCTGTTGATACTATGAAACAGTGCGTACAATATAAATACACAAATATTCCTGAGGGGAACACATGTGAGGGGGGTCCTCAGCTTTTTTTTGAGTAATAAACGGGGTCCATGGTTGAAAAACGTTTGAGAACCCCTGTTCTATACTACGAGTATCAGCAGTGCCGGCACTGCCTCGATGTGTCGAGAGCAACAAAAGACGCTGACGGATCTATGGCAACAGCACAAGATAACGAAATGCGCTAACGAAGGTTGGACCAGAACCAATACTGCCTGTATGAGAGATGTTGAAGGTATTGCCTGAACGCGGCTTTAGATTTTATTTAAGATTCCAGGCTTTAGATATTATTCCTTCTGAGATGAAATATCGAGCCATTAAATAAAAAATGAACGTTGAGCACTTGTCAACTTTTAACATTAATAACGCACGGGACCACTTATCCTGACGCTACGGTCGAATGACAATACTGTTTATTCTTTGCATTAGAACAGCGGAAGTTTGAATGACGACAGTGCGTTTGAATTAGGCATACGCTTCAGGCCACTTTAATATTCCATCACTTAAGAAAGTGACCAGTATAAATGGAAGTAATAGACTTTGAAATTATAAGTGAAGGTAAATATTTTTGAGTCTATAACTAGAAAATTAACACTTAGGAAATACGGAACTAGCTTTTCGTGCATACGAGTACATATCAACAACTGCACTCCTTCTGATCGGCTCGAGGACATTGCATTAAACTTGATTCAAGTTTAAGATGACTCGCAAAAACAAATTAATTTTTCTACGAATAAGTTGAATGTTTAATTTTTATATTTATTATGAGTTGACGTTCGCATAAGATGATGTAATTCTCGGCAATCGACTGGAAAAATCCTGAAAAGAAAGAAATCACAGCATGTTTGCGAAAAAGTTGAAACACGGAATGTGTTCCATCAATTGGATTTTTAAATATTTCTAAACATGAAGGTCCTAAATCGATAGACAAACCATAAGACGTAGACAATATCCATGTCAAGAGTGGAATCCATCATTGGGGAAGCGTGATAAAATATACTCTCCTGGATATTTTCCTCTAAACGCATGTACTAAAGGCTTATAGATACTTGAAATACTAGCGAAGAATGCCTTGGAGGATAGTTTTTATACATTCACGCAAGAACTAAAGCTTCTGCTCACCCGTTGAAATTGTTGAAAGCATAATAGTGTAGGAATAATTTTCTTTCTCAAATACATGTAAGCCTGATTATTTGCATGCGTGTGGCTAATCTTGAGTATTTTTAAATCCAGACAAAAGTTGTATTCAAAATCACCATTCCTCATCTTATGGAGATGCCGACAGCCGAAAATATTGACAGGTTACTGTTTGGTGGTCTATAACGGAAATCATTCATGCTACATTTTTGCAATGATGCGATGCCGTAACTTATTGCCAAGAAAGAAAAGAAAGAAAGAAAAACATTTATTTCCAATAAAGTACAAACATGAAATGTCGATACATTGGTTTTTAAAACACCTTAACCTAAAAGACCGCCTTAACCAAGACATCGACCGCACACATGAAATATTGAAGAAGCATCCAAGACCGGTGAATAGAGATGGACCAGTTTTGCTTCACGATAATACACAATTCCACACCTCAATAGCCACGGTCGACAAGCTGCAAAGTCTGAATTAGGAAGTTTTGCCCCACCCTCCCTGTTCTCCTGATATCAAGATCTCTCACTGATTATCACTCGTTCAAGTATTTTAAAATTTTTATTCGCAATGAAACATTCTTGAACAAAGCAAGTACATAGATAGTTGAAGTATTTGAACAGTTTACACGTGAAAAAGATGACTAATTCTTTAAAGATGAAATGTATACCTTAGAAAAACGTTGGGTTAAAGTTATAGAAAAGGAACGATCATGTTTTGATTTGAATAAATACTTTTCGAAAATAATTTTCTGTCATTTTTAAATGCGAAATTTTAGATGAAATGACCTGATGAACGGTAATGCACGTAAAATTAAGAAATCGAAATTTCAGAAATTTGAACCTCATTTTTCGCGTAAACATCTCAAAAAGTACACACCTAGTAACCAGCTCGGGGGAGTTGCTTTACCCCACAACGAAAATTTCTATTTAATTTTCTACTAAAATAATGCTGGTATAAAAAGTTTCCAGGAGTCTGGAAAGAGAGAAAGGTATCACACGAGGTCGACAAAAACATTTCACCATCCAAAAATGAGAGATCAAAAACTAATATTTCCGATGAACTAGTAGTAGGTGCTGAAAAACAGGACAGCAGTGAACCGAAAAGTAGATGGTTCTTAACATAACAAAAACATTTTACTTTAACAAAAGGAAGGCCTACCTAACTCTCAGCTCGGGCCCTCACATTTTCCCCCAGGGAGTGCTAATTTCCATAGTTACAATAGTTGTATCCTCTTGAGGGGATGAGCAAGT
>JACJUY010000350.1:142451-186614 GCA_014220935.1 Platorchestia sp. MABIK
ATTTTAGGATGATTGATGCAGCATAGCAGAAGATTGAAATTGGAAACCGAGACGTCTGTAGTCAGTCGTTAAGGGCTACCTTTTAATTAAACAACGCAAGAGGTACCTAATCCATCACTCAGCACACGTGTAGCCGTGCACGATATAAAAATATCGATGAGAATTTAACGAAGGAATATCGAATAGCGGCAAAATTCAGTCATTTTACTTTCATCTCCAACAATAGAGAGAATGACGTGACTATACAGGAGCGGGCCTGATGGCGTCCCTATTTTATTCAATATTAACGTAGGCATGAATATGTTGCAATATGTTTCACAAATGCTATATTATCGTTTATTTCAAATTATTGCTGGCTCACTTTCAAACAGAGTACAGATTGGATTAGATAAGTTTATTTAAGCCTACCTTACCGCAACACAGGCGTTACAAAGAGAGGAAAGAGGAAGGCATGATTTAGTATGGACTTTAGGGAACGTGGAATCCATGCACAAGGTGCGTTACCAAGCAAGACCCCCCGAGCAAAGAAATATTAGGTTGAGAAAGAAGTTCATGAAGCAAAAAAATGTTTAAGGGAGAGAGTAACAGGCGCTGAAAATGACAGCAGTGTACCGAAAAATGTGGTCCTTCTCCCAACAAAAAATCTATTTGTATTGCAACAAAAACAAGAGCTACCCTACTCCCAGCTTGGAACCTCACATTTTCCCCCTGGGAGCGCTAATTCCCATAGTTACAATGGTTGTTTCCTTATGAGGAGGAATGAAAAATGAACAACGAATAAAAATACAAACACAAATTTCGATTTTGCATGGAATGATACTTTGTACTATCTTGGCTTCATTATACGTTCTATTATCGAAATGTGAAGTTCAGATAAGAAGACCAGCACACAATAACGTAATAATCCCCAGAGAAAAATAAAAGAAGAAGTTCTCAACTCTCTGCGGCACAATTTGAAGCCAAATTTCCTCTAGTATGCAAAAAAGGCGGAAAGAACCGCCTTTCTTGCCTTTCGTGAGAACCGCCTTTCTTGCCCGCCAAAGAACCGCCTTTCTTGCCCGACAAAGATATTCAAGTTCTTTGTCGGGCAAGAAAGGATTTTACGAAATACATTCGAAAACTAAAAAAATAGAACTCACAAACATAGCTAACGCTGAAATAACTCAAAACGGACTTAGCAACACGAATCAGGGGGCACGACAAAACTACACAACACAGACCTTTTCCATCTCTCCTCCTGGAGGGAACAAAGTTTTTTTTTGCCACATGTAACTTTTTTTCCACTGCAATCAATTTGGAACTTAGCAAGAGTGGCCACAAGGAACTATACCGACATATCGCTGGCAGAATTTCAACAACACACGTCTTCCTTAGTTGACCGACTCGCGCTAAGCAGATTTCAGTCGTTCAAGTGCACAGGGTGCGCCAGTCAATCCCGCATTTTTAGGCTTCCACGGCCGTCTTGAATATGCAAGATTGACTGCCGCACCCAGCATTAAAACAAACTTGTATCACAACAATGTTCGTCATCATGGTCTCGCGTAAGCAGCAGCAGTACATATCACAACAGGAGCAGAAACGCGCGACACAGCTCACGCTTGCCATTTACTCCTGGACGGAAATCATTTTGTTAGCACCTTCCAAGAACAAGAAATGTCCACAAACTTCATTAAAACTTGCAAAAAAAAAGTCTCTCGATTCCTACAAGTGATTTATCAACTCTGGAATGTTCAACTCTGGAATCGGTAGGAATGTTCACAAGCGACAAGCTGAAAGCAAATTTAACTTATTTGAAAATTCAAATCCTTCATCAACCAGTTATGCATGTAGTCTCGAACAAACAGTTATATGTACAACGACTTTTACATTTCTGTTGAGACAAATACATGAAAGCTACAACCTCTAACCACTTGTATATACAAGTTAACGCTACAACGATAGACTTTCTTGAACATTTTTACTTGAAAGACGACTAAATACAATCGCAACATTGCCCCGATCACCAATTCAGAACAGTTCAACCAATTAGATCTACTAACCAATGATCTACTAAAGCAAGATGAATAAATTAAAGCAGACTCAAACTATGTCACATTAGCAGTCCAGGAGCAGCAGAAGGATTCCACCAATCATTCATTCCAGCGAGGCTGTCGGATGCTTCACGGGCAAGCGGAACAGGAAAAGTGAGCCTTGCGAGGGCAATTTCAGGCAGCGAGGGCGCAGATTCAATTTTCTGCTCAATTTGTGAAGGACAAAGAGCGTTCAGCGTTCGAGACCACACACAGCCAGCGATGGCATGTTGTATGTCAACTAAATGTTGAAATACGCCACAGGAGGAACTAGCACATTCAACTAGCACTAGCACAATAGTATTTCCTCTAGGGGGCGCCAGTCCTCGAATAGCAAGGGATAGACAAACCTAACCAACCTAAACTTATTACCTATCATATGCCCCCTGAGATGCCCCCTGCGCATAGAAACACCAAGGGTAAAAAATTTTATGAAACAAGATAAAAACGAAAGGAAGTAATAGGTGCTGAAAAGAAAGGACAGCAGTGAACCGTGAGAAGATTATCAGAGGTCTTATCAACTGAGAGCAGTGTAATAGTCTAATAGAATATGTTTTCTTAGTTCGTTGAAAAATTAAAAAAAAATTAAAAGCCCTAAAACACTCTACTGAACAGATAAAAATACAATTCTAAATGATATTCAAGTAATGTGAAAGAGTTGACCAACATTATCCACCAAACATTGCACAACCCGTTCGTCTAAAACAAATAAACAAACATACACGCTGAAATAAACTTCGATGCTTGTTCATAATACATGATCCTAAAAGTACTTCATTCGAATCTAAGTATGATGCTATGTATGCACGTGAAAAAGAAACAATGTCGTTCGCATGCCCCCAGAACACAACGCATACACTTGGGTTGTTGCGACCTAAATAATTCAGGTAAAACCATGAGGAATGGGGTGAAGATAAAAAATGTTCAGAAAACCACGTGAAATGTTGTATCAATTGAAAATTCATTAAAAACTGCGTGGAATATTGTCTTGCTAGAAAATTTCCGTAAGCCCACATTAAAATTTCATCAATAGAAAATGCGCTTGATGCCACGTGGAACGTAGCGTCGCTAGAAAATGCAAGTAAAACCACAAAAAAAGTTGTGACAATAGAAAATATTCTTAAAACCACATGGAATGTTGTGTCGATTGACAATGCACGTAAAACTTCGTAAAATATAGCGTTGGTAGAAAATGCACTTAAAACCACGGTGAACGTTCTGTTTCTAGAAAATGCCCGTAAAAACATGCGAGATGTGTCAGCGAATTATACACGTAGAGCCACATGCTCCGACTAGAAGTGTTCTGTCAACAGTCGAGAGCGAGACTCAAAAAACTGGGAAATATCATTTCGACTCCACTGGCATTTTTCTGAAGGAAAGTCAACAGACTCGAGAGGATGAGTTTGACACGCGCGTAAAAGTCAGAGAGCGGTGCCGTGCTGAAAGAAAGCTCGACAAATGGGATGAACAGCTTTTTGCGGAACTGTTGCCGATCCTGTGTGCTGGCGATGTTTCGTCATGGTTGGAATATTGAATATTGTATCTCACTCGTCATAAGTAACGCTGGAACTTTGCTAGAACTCTGAAAGTGCAAAATGCAATTTTGTGCGTTTTGAGTATTATACGTATGTCTCTAAGAAAATTACATTAGAGAAACAATAGTCTCTTGACCTCTGTATTAATTTTTTTTTATCTTACTAAGGAGATAATAAATATATCATTACTAATTTATAATCATCGAAAATTTGAAAAAAATACGAGCTGGTTTGTCACCTTACAGCTTAGTTCCTCACGGAGTCTAGTGAATAAATCAGCCGAGTCTCGCACATGAGTTGTTTCTTACAAGAAGGTGCAGCCTATTCATTCATCGTCATATCTCCGCACTATGCTGCGTTACTCCATAACAACGAGCCTTCGTTAATTTGAGTTTCATAACTACGCTGGTATGTAAAACTTTTATTCCTAGAATTCTTAGCGCATGATTCATTGTCACGAGATTCACATGCGTCATATTGAAGCGCTCGGGAGGTTTCGAAAAAACTATCGACTTTTAAGATAGCTGTCCGTTGAATGGATTTATGCGGTAAATGATCAAAATTCATTACTCACCATTAAAACATTCCGTCTTCCGTCTCCAGAAGAACACGCACGAGCTTGGTAATAAACTCAAAGAACCATCAAATTTAGATATTAAAAAAAATCCATTCATTCAGGAAGTTGTGCTGATGTGCTGTTTGGCAAAAAATTGCACTGCGCAGCTGCAGAACACGTGCATGGCGCGCTTTATGATCACTCACCGCATCAGCGAATCTAATTCTATTTGAAAAGGCTTCGACACACCTCACAGAAGAATTTGATCGTCTCTACATTATAATATACATCAACAATAACTAATAGTAGCTACATAAGTTGTAGTTCATTCCAAGAACCGTAGCTTTGGTTTGCATCAGACAGCCTAAGCCCGCGTTTCACAAACGAATCGAAGGTGTTTTTTTTGTGTCCTACAGGCGGTGAATTCGAATCAAGAATGAGTTTTTGAGCTGAACTTACGATACTTTGTTCAAGGATAATAGGATGCGCGCGGGCCGTAGAAAGCAAGAACAAAGTCGAGTGGCGCAGATGGCTCCCGTGGCCAATATGGCGCTAATGGAAGTGCTCCAAAGTTTGTGGCGCATGTCTGCCGTGGCAAAGTTCAGTCCGCTCTTGACTTTGACTTGCGGTGCCCAAAGCTGTCCGAAATGGCTTTGCAAAATGGAAGGATCGTTTGGTCGTTTAGGAAAGATTTAATGTCAAATGGAGGGCTAGAAGCGCTCGTATTGCTTATGGCGAAGTTGCCTAAAGCTTTTCCAAGAGATCCGGCGAGACTGGCTCTTACAGCGTCGTTTGATGCCACCGGAGGGAGGGCACCCTCCACTCTGGGCACGCGCACGAGGGCGGCGGTGGCCCACCACAGGCCCTCCATCTTCTCTACACTTCGGTGCCTTCGCTCAGTTTTTAAGAACTACTAGCATTAGCTCCCAGTTTCTCTACTGACTTAAAGCATGACTGACTTGAAACATAACAAGGAAAATCATCATAATCGCAAACTCTCAAACGCCTGGATCATCTCCACCCACAACGGAAACCATTTATAATCCTTATGTATATTCAATAATCCATTCTAACCCCACTCGTTAACCCTCTTCATTCCGACCACATTAACCTTGCACACGAACCCTCTTCAACTGAGAACACAAACTCGTTATACTACGTGGACACTCTTCAATATGTCATGTCTCACCATTAACATATATGCGAATCCTCGACATTTCCCGATTCCATGACCGATGAGAGTGCCTGCAATAAATCCTTTTGTTTAAAACCTCTTGCTTATTGGTAATAGAGCATACTCTTTGCCTGAATTACTCCAATAATTGGAATATCATGCAATATTGCAGTAGAGATAGTGCTGCTGACAAAGGTTTCAGTCTGAGATCTGAAATTCTTCCCATTTAAGCATTGGCGTCGTGACGCACAGTTGCATACAGTAGAGACATACAAGCAAAAATAACTGATGTTTTTATCGTATTATCAATGAAAACAGTCACACCTAAATTATAGAAATTTATGATCTCCCAACACATCAGCGAATTTGATTCTTTCAAAATTTTATTTCATTTGTTTACAGCTGCGCTGCTACCAAGAAAGTTTTGAAAGTAGTAGTTATGAGCATCTAGTACTACAGTAGTCCTTGTCCCGTGCGCATCATACCAGTTCTAGCGTCATAACTATTCCGTAAATCCTACGTAATATTTTCAGGCTCTGTAAATTGAAGTTTTATGTCCGAAATGACGTTCGGTTTTAGACTAGAAGTGAAAATGATAATTTCTTTGTACTTCCTTGAAGAAGAAAAATTTCACAAGAATTACGCTACCCTCAAATCTTTTTTTAGTTCTTTTCAATATTTAAGCTCTGGTTTCGATTTCATTTTACACTAGATTCCACTAAGAATTAATCCTTCTTTTCAACAAATTGATGCTCATTCAATGCTAAACACAGCGTTTCGTGATGCACTTCGCAGCTTATCAAGGCGCTATACATCATGCGCCCATGATCAATATGCGCCACCCGCGAGATGGTCCTTGAGATGCCATCAAGATCTATCGTGCCTACTGGAAAGCGTCTCCAAAAATATGGCCCAGAAAGAAGTTGGCCGAACTTCATATTGAGGGCAATAACCATCCCCAGGCGCTGAGGGGTGAAAGTGACTCCTTTGATTCTCCTTTAAAGTAGGAGCCTCTGGAATGCGCTTTGAGAGCCGGCCATGGCGAGACTTTGTCTGAAATATTCAGTAGGGCAGGCTCTGCGCAGCCGCGCCT
Source organism: Platorchestia sp. MABIK (assembly GCA_014220935.1). Lineage (NCBI taxonomy): Eukaryota > Metazoa > Arthropoda > Malacostraca > Amphipoda > Talitridae > Platorchestia > Platorchestia sp. MABIK. Next base: position 148,879 of record JACJUY010000350.1, read on the forward strand.
TACAGAAGAGGGATATGAATTTTACGCCTACTTTTGTAACGGGTCGCACGCACCCAACGACTATGAAATATAGAGACTATTTGAGTGTCCTGACACATAAGGCATAAAAGTGAAGAAAACGATGCGCGGAGCACAGTATCTACTCAGCTTTTTCATGGGTATTACGATACCAATGTGTGATTATCAATTAAGGATGTTTATGTTAAGCTATTTTAAAAACCAATGTTTTTCATTTCATGTCTGAACTTTATTGGAAATAAACTGTTTTTAAATCTTTCTTTCTTTCTTTCAGCGCGCTTGACGAGCGTCTAAGGTATCCTTTCCATGAACGAAAGTTAACAATAAATGTTAGGGTAAGATGGGAATGTAATTCAACGCACTATGATTGAGTCAATAAACATAAATGAAGTACAGTTAAAGAATGCGTTGTGCAGCGGTCTAAGATTTCTTCCCAGCCATAAAACAGCTAAAACACAATAAGTTCGAGGCTCTATTGACGAACAAATATCTGTTAAAACGGGTAAAAAGCCTCTACTATCCAGAAAACTTGGAAAAATTCAAGAAGTGCGAAATTTCAAAGATGTGTTGTAAATTTGTTAGTCCAGGTAACGATCTTGTATGTCTTTTCAAGTGCTTTCGAAAGCGCACGAGTTTCTTTCAGGGTGGGAGTGAAGCTTATTCACAAATTTCAATGCTATTACCATTCAACTTCAGTGCCTTTTCACTACTAAATTTCTAAGAATTACTTCACTGGCGTTTTTCTTGCGATGAATGTTCATCAACATTTATTATCGCTATCACGGCACAGTTTCAATTTCACTGTACTGGATTACTCGCTCAGCGATTCTTACCATGAAGCTTATTTCAACCGTTAAAAAACACACCGTTAAAGTCTTCAATCCTCACACTTGGCCCCGAGGTGCTGTCATCCTGCTCACGTATGAGAGCGTTCGTACCATGAGCAGGAAGTTAAATTGCATCGTAAACGTGGCCCGCGCACGCTACATCTCTCTGCTGCCTCGAGACGATGGATGAACCATGTTTATCTTTGTGTTTAAAAAGTTGGCCTTCGGTGGTGGTCGTGGAGTATTATAGAAGAAAGCGTTATTTTCCTACTTATACACCTATCTTGCTTTTCGAGTCATAAATCATCAATATCTTGTCGAGTCAATATCAATGTTTACTCGTCGTAAAGTTCAGGAGTACAAATATTACCTCAAAAATAATGTTAATGGTTCCTATGCGTGAAATTTTTCACTATTTTCAACTCATGTTTAACTTATGTATTTGAACTTCGTACAAGAAATTTATGCTTTTTAACTCAAATGAATCGTAACCCGACTTACCTAACTAAACAGATCTTACTCTAACCTGGCCTGACCTTATCGTTTTTCAACGTTACAAGTTGTTGACTTTGCTGTCTGACACAAACCCGAATAAGCTCCTTAGTTGAATTTTGATATTGGCTCAAAACGGAAAGTGGGCGGACGGTAGTCCTTTTACTGGAGATTGGTTCACATTGGATTTCTTCAGTACAGATGAGAAGATTAACACGAGTCAACATTACCGCAACTTCCCTGATTCACAACACGAAAATTAGTGCTGAAGCTTATGAAAACTTTACTCAAGTAAAGGAAACAAACGTCTTGGAGTTTATCACCAGTTTGATATGCGAGGCTTCTTAATAGCATCGATTACATGTCGCATGACTAAGGCAATACATCATTAGGCTGCATTGGAACTCAAGCTAGCTTCGTAACACATAAGGAGGCAACCCACACAGTGTCGTCCTATCAAGCGTCAAACTTACAGCGGCTTAAACAACAGCATAGCTAGCCATGGTGGACTTTCTTGGATATAAAACATGAAAATTATTTCATTGGGATAATAAATCAAACACTGAGTAATCAGTCAAAAGCACATCATCTTTTTCTAATGACGGGAACGGAATTCAGTGATACACGTAGAGAACGAAACACGAAGATATGGCGGCGACTTAACCTGGCTGCAAAGCATATCCTCTTCAGCACTTGCAGCCCACGGACTTCTATTATGTCCCAGTAGGATAAATAGGCAATCACTTTTTAAGGTAGGGTATAATTACACAGTACTGTTACAAACTGCGCTTCATGAGGGCATATGTACATGTGCATGCACACTAGAAGAAGTTGCAGAACCGTCATCCTCTGACCACTGAACGACAAGCGCAGTACAAACTAGGCGCTCTTCTAAACAAATAACACAGCCTTCCGTTACTTAAATAAAATGATACGAAATGAAAGTTCAAATGGAGAACGTATTTTTAAATTAGTTGAAAAAGTTGGAATACATTGGTAAAAAAAAACTTGCCCGTATAATTTCATCGGCATGTAGTCAACTCATTTGGAAAAAAATGTGTTCGAGGCCCAAAGCCAAAGACAAAATTGAAGAACATGAAAGATTCCGCGTTCACCAAAGCAAATAAGGTGCAGACACTAGGGATATAAATATTAGGATAATACTTTAAGTACGTTCACGGTGAAAACATCAATGAGCTGAAGCCATTTCAGAAACATAGGTGACATGCTGTGGTAAAGAGAGCAAGTCGTGAGACTGGAAGACAGCCTAAGAAGGAGAAAAAATAACAAATAGGTCGGGGCGCAGAGGATAAACCTAGCCATAATACGGGGAGAAAATATATGAACAGCAGCATGTTAGGCCCCTGACGCGATGTGACGAGACAATGACTGTTGACAGGTGCGAAACATTAAAAAGATAATGCATCAGAAAATATAGCAATGACTGATGATATGAGCGGCTTAAAAACATAACACAATCAGGAAATAAGACAATGACTAATGATAGAAGCGGCGTTGAAACACAGCAGAAGCAAAAAATATAGCCAAGGCTGATGACAGCAGCGATGTTAAAACCATGACGCTATCAGGATATTTGGCAATGATTGATGATAGGATCGGGGTTGAAAATATGATACAATCAGAAGTTGGAGTAATCAATGCCTGACGACAGAAGCAACACAATAATTGAGAACCTCAATTAAAGCAATGCAGAATACATTGTAAAATGGAGAGAAAGGAGGACAACTTCATGAACTGAGTTAATTTGTGATATAAGGGGAAAAATAGCAACGATGACCCGCAGGAAATTTTCCTTCTTGCAGCCTCATACAAAGATGATCAAAGTTCTTTGGTACAGTAATCGAATTTGTATGAGCGTGTTCGCAATTTAAAAATTACCTGATCGATTTAATTACTGCTCAAACAAACGTTGCTCGTAAGAAATCCATGATTCATTTTTACATAGTTGGGAAAAATCTTGTATAATCTGTGCCCGGGTAATTCATTACCCAACAAAAAAATTTGCATCTTGAGCTTCTTCAAAAATTGACGCTCAAAATTCTATTAATTTAATTGAAAACCCAAAGCCTAGTTGAAAAACCGAGAGCACACCAATATTATATTATCAACGGTGAAATCCAAATTTCTCAACAAAATCACCCCTTGCGAGCCATGATTCACACCCAGTTTAAAAGATTTCTTTGTCACAACGTTATGCTGTGCTTCACCTGGACGTCCTCGCGTCACGTCCCTATATTCATCATACAACGGAGTTTATCAGAAAGGCGGCAACCGAATGGTTCTGTAAAGACAGCTGCTGTGTGAAAGTATCTATTTTAGACATGAAGTTACAAAAAAAACACCCGGACACTACCACAAGCATAGTTCCTGTTATACCCTCCCCCACTAGAGGAAATGCCAACTTTTTCATGATGAATTCCACACCAATGTAAAAGTATACACGACACTAGGGCAAACATTTCAGCTCCATGACGCACAAAACTGGTCACATTCAGCAAGTTGAATGGGATGTAGGTTTCTATGATAGAATGAGGGTCATGTTAAGTATGGATAAGCGAGAAAAATCTGCACCTACAGCAGATACCAAATACAGAACAGATTAGGCAACGGTGGTAATGGAAAAAATTTAAGAATAATTTTTACAAACAAACAAACGTAAAATATGCTAGCACAGAACTGACAAAAAAATTAATAAAAATAATCCAAAAAAACAACAAAAGAGAAAAAAATCTTGCATCACAGCTCCTAATCTAGGCGCGAGACCATTCAAAACGTCCTGCCAGTAGCCATGCCTACAACAGACCCTGCCCAGAAAGCAATAAGGTAGACGTTAATACTATAGAGCATGTCGATGGTGCGCTCGTCTTCAGTGAGGCAGTACTTGCGGCACTGCCTCCGCAGCCAGTCCTCGCCAGAGCTCAGCAGGCTGTCCGACCCCGCCGCCAACTTCTTCTCTATCTTCTTCGCAGTGCGGTTGAGGGTGCGCTCCATCTTGCTGGACGCGCTCTGCAATGCGGCTTCTGTTAGCACCTTCCACAGTACAAGCTAATGTAAACATATTTGATACGTGAACAACCAGAAATAATGGTTCTCATGGATCAAATTCACGAGCTCTATATTAATATGATAAATGCTCCATCTTGCTGGACGTGCTCTGCAACACGGCTTCTGCTAGTACGCCTTAACAGCTCAAGCCAATGCGAACATATCTGACACGTGAATAATCAGGCGCAATGGTTCTTATGGATCAAATTCACATGCTCTTTTTTAATGTGATAAATCAAGTTTAGGGAGAAGAAATAAGTGTGTGACTTATAGCCATAAGAGGTTAATGGAAGCGGGAATAAAGTATCAGAATAATGAGGAGATGAAAAATATCATTTCAACACTTTCATCAAAAAGTGCTCGTCATGCAATAATGAATGCACCACAGTCGTTTACGCGAGTGTTGGCCTAATTCAGTAAACAACATTTCATGAATAAGTTCGACTTCAATCTTCATGTATTTGGAAGTATTTGACCAATAACTTAGCAGCCTTGAGTACAGATTACAGTGCACTTTAAGACATATGAAAGGAAAGTATTGACCAACATTTTTCGAAACCTAATGATGAAATAACAGACGGAAATAAATTTCTTTTTTGAGGCTGATCAATACTGTCAGTAACGTAGGTGAACCCAATGATGAATAAAAAAAGCAATCCTAAATAGGTCTAAGATTAACACAAAGAATTGGATACGAACTATGAAAGCATTACAAACATAATAATGGGAAGTTCTTAAGAATAAGGGTCAGAGGGAAGCACAAGTAGCCATGCACGTCAATTAGTACAAACGCGAAATAAACTCAAAAAATAAAACTGCTAAGTGGGGCCGGTATAGGATAAGTGAGGGAGTGCTTGACCTGCGCACACCTCCCCTGCCTATCTAGACACTAAGCATGGTACCCATCAAGGCCATTGAGTTTGTAAATTAAGAAGCTACTAAAACGAAATGCAAACACCAATTACCCAAACTATTTTTTCAGGCAAAAATGATCACCAAATAAGATGAAATAGAGACACGTTATTGAAGCATTCAAACAAATTTGATGACTGGTCACCACCCTTCTCTATATCGAAGCATAATTAACATTGAAAAATACAAACCTAAATCAACAATACCTAAAACAAACCACAACTCTAAATCTAATTTAAATCCCAGAGCTAAATTTATTACTAAGAGGCAATGGAGTCTCCCATACTCGGATTCATTTCTAACATATTTGGAGTCAATGGAGTCATTTCTACCATATTTGGAGTCAATGAAGTCATTTCAACCATATTTGGAGTCAATAGTCATTTCAACCATATTTGGAGTCAATGGAGTAATTTCAACGACATTTGGAGTCAATGGAGTCATTTCTACCATATTAAAGAGTCTATGGAGTAATTTCTACCATATTTGGAGTGAATGGAGTCATTTCTGCCACATTCCACTCACAACTACAGACAAACATCTCTAATGGCGCAGATCCAGCAGATGAACAACTACAGCCATAGCAGCACTTTATTGACACCTCACTTGCTGTGCAGCATGACCTATGCCTGATGACCACAACTCACCAGCCAAGACCAACATGAGCAGAGAAGCCTAAGAGGAGGCAGCCCCAAGCAACACCCCGCCGACAAAGCACGAAGCCAGCACGGCATTTTCACGTGCAAACTGCATCACCTGTAACACGATCGCCTTCACTGAATCACATCATTTTTTGTGCAAGAACTAACTTCAGAAGATTCCACATCATGTCAAGATTTATCAGATATGAGGTGTCACCCATGATATTTGCTTATTTGTTACAACAGAGTATGCTTTTTAAATTTCTTTTCTCCATCCATAATCTTTACCAACACAAACCTATAATTAACAACATTCTACATTACATGAACTCCTAGAATTTCCTAAATGGCCTAGCCTGAACATCAGTACCTTTGAAAAAAACCCTAATCTTGAACTCCAAACTACATAGTGCCACAGTACATAATAGCAGTGTGAGCCATTAAAATATTTGACCCTAAATTCCTGACAAAAAAAAAGGTTGAGCAAACAGATAACTTCACTATGATTAATGCAAAGCATAACTAAATCCATAGTAAGGTGAAGAGAACTTACAAGTTAACACCTTTCTGGGGTTCATGTGAGGAGATAACTCACTTTCTAGTGAGGCCATGTGAGGGCACACCTCAACTCTCAATCAGGTCATGTGAGGCAAAATGAGGCTACAACTTCATTTTAAAAGAGGCAAAGTGAGGGTACAGCTTAATCCTCAAAGAGGCCAAATGAGAGTACAACTTATTCCTTAAAGAGGCCAAGTGAGGGTACAACTCAACCCTTGAAAATATTAGGTGAGGGTACAACAGTTAATGTCAGTAATAAAAGAAAGTAAAATGAACTTAATAACGACCTTTTAAAAGGAACATAAATAATGAGAAGAAAAGCTAATAAGAAACTACACACAGAAAAGTATATAAAGATGATACAATGACAAGCAGAAGGACGTTTGCAACACAGAATAAAAATCGTGCAATTCATATACTAAAAAGAACATAGATACATAGAAATGATGAAAACAAAAATTTCAAGATCATTCATGAATGAAACAAGATGCAGCCTGTACCTAAAAGCACTACCTCAAATATTCAAGGCTACACAATTACAACTCCTTCACAGAATTCAAAAGTACTTTCGACAGTGTAAATTTTCTATCTACTTGATCCCCAAATTTTGGAAATTAAAGACTAACACCAAATAATCATGTTTTCATTTTATTCACTACCTCCGGATGTGCAGTACAGAAATGAACACAATAGCATGAGTACATGATAAATTCTATTTCTATGAGACAAACAAAAATATACAGGATGTTGCATAATTCAATGCACATATTTTATCCATACACAGAAAAACACGAGATACGATTTTCACATGTGACAAAAACCTCAAAACTCCCTCGTTTTTGAGAAATGACGACCTGAAGATTAGATTATAGGTTAGTTTAAGCCTCCATAACCGCTACAAAAAAAAGCATATCACAGAGGAAGGAGGAAGGCACCACTTAGTATGGATATTAGGGAATGCAAAATCTATGCAGAAGGTGCATATAAACAATAAGTTGGGAAAGAAGTTCATGAAACAAGATAAAAGTTGAAGAAGAAAGTAGTAGGTGCTGAAAAACAGGACAGCAGTAAACCAAAAAAAGTGCTCCTAAACATGGCAAAGAATATTTTGTTTCAATAAAAAAGGCCTACCCAACTTTCAGCTCGGACCCTCACACATTTTCCCCCTTGGAGCGCTAATTCTCATAGAATCAATAGTTGTATCCCCTGAGAGGATTGATGACCTGAAATAATTTTAAATTTCCGTAGGAAAAAGCTTACCATGCAGCCAAAAAAAAAAATCTAACTTCTTGGGCAGGCTGTTGGCGTGCGCTTTAGGCTATTTCTACGGCAATCTAAAATCATTTCAGGTCATCATTCCTCAAAAATGTTTATGGAGGAGTTTTGAGGTTTTTGTCATTCCTGAAAATTGTTTATTTTGCGTTTTTTTGAATATGGGTAATACATGTGCATCGAGTTACACAACACCCTGTTTACAACCATACTTAGTAACTTTCCAAATAATGTTTTATAGAAACTTTGCATGAAAGATTGAAGAAACCTAATACAGCATCTAATAAAAACAAACAAGTATAATGAATCTCACTAATTTACTATTATGACCACCACAACAAGTTCCATTGTGTTACAGGTCACAGTCAGAACAACATGCAAAGGAATAATCCAATCGGATTATTTCTGAAAAGGTAAATAAATATTGGGTAAGACAAAAATTTAGTTCATATTAGTTTCTGGTGAAGAGCCACTCTTAACTATTCCAGTTGTTCACAGTAAACCTCTGAATCGATGGTCCTATTTAGAGAAAGATCTTCACAAAGAATAACACTTTCAAGGGCTTATTTGCGAGCAAAATGTCACAACTTCTCCACTTGGAAGCTTATTACACACTGAAGTAAACGTGCTTGCTGTACGAAATACATGATTTAGAGAACAAGACTAATAAAACAACCTTTTGAAGGCTGGAAGATGATTTCCAAAAAAACAAATAACTTTTTGGCCAACCCAATGCATTTATGCCCTAATTCATCACTACACCATGCACAACCAGCCACTTTGTGAGTACATCTGATATCATCAGATTTTGCTTAACATTTAAACTACGGTAAAACATACACTTGTGGACATACCGACTGTGCCTTGTTTCCGTTGACTTGCATTTCCACCTCTCTTTGGATCTTTTTGGCATTCTTCTCAAGATCACTATTGACACGGCGCCAGTCCACCTGCAACATGACATTAATAGCTATGAATAATAACTAGTTAAATAAAATATTGAAAGTATGGTTTATTGTATCAGGCCTACTCAAAATAAATTAAACCAAATTTAACTCAAGAATTACAAGACTTATAGGTAAACCCTAAGCAGCATTACATTGAATAAATTGGCCCAGTGCTCAGAAGAGGTAGACATTTTTGCTCACAACAAAGTAACTACAGCCAGCACAAATAGTTTCTTGTGAAGTGAGCTGGAGCAAAAAACAGGTTTCTTGTGAACAAGAGCAAAAAATGTTCTTCAATCCATGTCCGCAGTGGCACTTAGTTTCATCAATGGCACAGATGACAGTGGTGAGATCTGAGCACATTCCAACTAGACTAACTTTTTTCCTATAAGCTGACTTTGAGGCTAGCAGAGCAGGGAAAAAAATCACAAGGAAGTCAAGAAAATGTCTCACTTTGATGTAGCCTTTGTGTGATGCCAGTTGCATGAGGATGAGCCCACCACCAACCACAGTAGCTGCAGCCTTGCCCACCTTCATGGAGAGGTAGCCCACTACCCTAAAATGGGAGCATCATTTAGACACAGGCATAACTCTGACAATAGCACATGTGAGCAGCATCCTATCAAGCACAACAGCACAAAAGAGTAGAAATAATATCAGGCACATAACTTCTAATTTTTTATTTATTCTCCCAATACAATCTAATCAACATGGATATAAAACAGTTACTGAACACCTATTTAAATATGAACATGAATAATCTCAATATATATATATATATGGACATGGTCAATTTCATTACCACTTAGAGATACTGGTTCAGAAAAATTCAAGAAAATTCAAACACACATGACAAATATTTTTCTCAGCCATATTAAACAGTGTAACCTATAGATCACTGCACTTTAGAAATACTGTTTGGATAAAATCTTCCCGTTTCATAAACCAAACTTAACCACAATACTAAACACATAGGATATAAAAATCTGGGTCAATGGTATAAGAAATCAACTGAAGTACTTCAAACACGAAAATGCTCAAGTTAACGAGTACACCAAAATTCATAAAATATTGCGAAACTACAACCTTGAGTATTACCAGTAGTGAAACTTACCATCCTGACGCACCACCAATAAGAGCTTGTTTAGCAACAGGCTCTTTGGCCACATCTTTGCAGGCCTTCTGGAAGCGAGTCATCACACTTTGAGCTGTGCCTCGGATGTCAATCTCTTCAATTTCACTGGAATCCTTGCTCTTGCCTGTCTTACTCATGCTTATAGTTATGCTGTAGCACAGCTACTCTCAAAAAAATCTGCAAATCAAGAAAAACTGTGAGTAAATAAATTAACCAAGCTTCTACCTGATGCACATGAAAAAAAGACTTGTACCTACAGTGTTCATGTTCTGCCTTTCCTTTGCACATCATTATATAAAAAAAAGTCAAGTTTGAACAAAGTGCAGTGTGTTATGTATAACCAGTTTTAGTAAGAAATTTTGAATAATAAATAACCCTAATTGAGTTGCAATCATGTGAAAATCTTAGTAAAATTTTCAAAATATCATACTAAATCACAGCAACAATCCAATGATGTTGAAGTATTTCATTTTTAATGGTTTTAGTCAACAAATTACAGAAATAGGTAGATATTACTTTCAGTACCTACATAAATCTACACAGCACAATAACATGATTGAGAAGTCTCTCACAGAACTACCCAATGAAAGTAATATATCAATCAAATGATTACTTTTCTTTAAATTTTATCATGTATTTTCGGTTAATGTGTAGCGTTTGCTAATAATCGAATTTAGAATTTTTGGTGCCGAAACATTGTTAATTAGATTGAAAGAAACAAGTTTTCTTTTATGCACTTTCCGTCGCAAATGAGTATTTAATGAGTTATAGCGGTAGGTTCAGTTTTGTCTTTGATGACGAATGCGCTCGATTAAACAGCTACTCATCTATTTTTTAATTTTTGTTGCTTGAATCACAATAATAAAATCAAAATAAACTACTTTTCTTCTATACACTTTTTGCGACAAATGAGTATTTTACGAGTTAGAGCAGTAAGTTTTATTTTTTGTACGATTGAGCTGTTTAAGTACGTTTAAGCACTTTGTAATTTATTACTTGCCGCCCCCACGGAGCCTGAACCCATTTTTAGAATCTTTAAGTTAATAACACAATAGAAATTATCACCAAAAAACGAGTTATAGCAGTATCAGCCAGTATGTTAACTTTTGTCTTAGATAGCGGGAACGGGCTCAATCATTCAAGCGCGTTAGAAGGAAGCGTCCACTGAAGTGTTGCCATTCGACGCACTCGATGAATTACTTTCCGCTTCAAACACTAGAGTTGCGGTAACTAATTTACCGCTATAACTCGTAAAATACTCATTTGCGATGGAACGTGCATAGATAAAAAGTTGTTTATTTTGATCTTATTAACTATGTTTTGGCACCAAAAATTCAAAATTCGATTATTAGCAAACGCTACACATTAACCGTATTCTCTAACATTAATGTAATAACAATAAATATGATCAACTCAAAGTTTGATTTGTAGAAAAAAAAATGGCTAAATCAAACCTTGGAATACTAAAACAGAAAGTGTTGGATGTAATATAACTGCTTGAGAAGGTTGACATTTCATCTATATTTTTCACAAAACCTAATAAAAAAAATTACTTACAAATTAAGAAATTCAAAATTATTTCCATGGCAGTACTTGGTATAGTTAATAGATAATTTATTATTTATTTATAAAAAATGATTGAATATTTTGTTGGTTAGCAAAAACTTAAAAAGCTTTCATCACCCTTGATTCAAGAATACATGATAGGCAATCATTCATTTCATGTACCTCAATTATTGACTTCACTTTAGCGATAGTTGTATGCATTCAGATACTAATACAAATGGATTAAAAAGACATCCTGTATTTAGTGCCATCAAAATTTTCTGCAATGCTGAAGGCCAAAAATGGCATTGAAACAAATGGCCATTTGTTCAAAATTTCAAGAGTGTTCTACAGTATTTTCCATTTCTTGAACACAATTTAAACAATATATTCCAGAACTGATCAGTAATACTTCTAGAGAAAATAAAAAGTCATAGCAAGAAATCAGGTGACTTCTATCAGGAATGACAGAAAAAGAGCATGCTTTTTTTTTGGCAGTCTGTTCAGTGCATGATTTTGATACTAAACTCAGCAATTCTTGGCCCCAAAAAAATGTCTCGATAAGATAGTATGCATCAAAATTCTAAAAAAAATACTAGATCATTCCATTGCACAATAAATTGCAGATGTCTTCCATCAATTCCTAATGAATCACTGTACTTGTGTAAGTTGAACCCATCGCAGCCTATTTTCATAATGATTGATGTATCCAGTTAATCAAGTGGAAAACATTAAAAAAGCCTTCCTACTAAATATAAAGTAATTTTATGGCCAATTACTACATAAAATGACTTTTATAGGAATAATACAGTACAATATCGGCTCAAATTGGAAAGGAGTGAATTTTTTTAAATCATGAGAACCCTATTCCTCGCATACATTGAGTGGCCTATCTGCTATCGCATGTCTAAGTCTAATCCTCTACAAATGAAATTAATATAACATTTGAGACTAGTACCAGCATTTTACTACGTTATAGGAAATAATCTTTCATGAGCAATTAGTTGCACCATGAGCGATAACATTGCTTGTTTGCTTATTGACACTTCATATCAGCTGATGGTCGTCAGTCGGTTCTCACGCTCACCACGGCATCATACAGTACGGAATAACGTTGTTCAGCCGCACCTTAAAACAAAACATCTCGTTTTGATATCGGAGGTAAATTGATCGTTTTTGTTTAGAAAAAATATATTTCTAAGAGTTGATACAAAGGCTTAACACATATTTTTTCTTTAAATTTCTTAATGCAAAGAGCCTTAAATTGTCGCAAATCCAGCCCTGCTCCTTACTAAAGTCCCGTGCAAGACAGCCCATATCTTGCATAATTAGGGACTAGGTCTGCTTTTATAACAAACTGGCCTAAAAAGTAAGAACGCTAACTATTTATGACAAGCGGGGCAATGGTGGGAGTGCTTCACTTTCCTGGCGACCTCAATAACCTTGGACATGCATAAAATGTTCGTTTGTCTTTACGAGCGAATCCGAAGCCTCAGCTACGGATCCGAGCGAAGTTGAGGAGGGGCCTTCGCGGGTTGCTCCCTCAGATGACGAAGATGAGTGGTCCGGGGCGCATGTCTACAGTGTGCTCTGACCTATACCGGCCCCGCTTCAGGGAAGCTTAATCCTTGACAGCCGGCTTTTTGTGGAGAAATGTTCACCGGAACATAATCTTCGAAACTTAACATCGAGGTGAGCATTCTCTCAACTATTGTCCTACTTGTCATAAGTTTTTGTTATTTGCAGCGTGTACTGCCCCGTGCAGGGTGTCAGCTAAAGACTATGTTTCTTGTGCCAGTTAGTTCTGGAAGTTTCTCGCCGCAGAAGCGGGTTGGCGAGACAATATCTAATTGACGAAAAAACTCAAAAAGAGTGTTGATATTTATAACAATTGTTGAAACAATGGCGAACACAGCAGTAAATAATATATTAGCATAGTTTGCTGCAAGATAGAAAAACCATGAAAAAATGAAAAGCACTCTATTAACAAACGAAGAGAAAAAACAGTTAAACGTCCAATATGAAGATCAATAAAAAGGAAGAAAGCAAACCCTTGAAAGCTATATAAAAAATCCTGAAAATTAATGCAATTCAATGAATTTGAGTTTACATGTAGGTCCTAAATTGATAGACAAACCGTAAGAAGTAGACAAAGCTTTATCAGGCGTTGAATATATAATTAGGCGAAACAGAATTAAAATCAATTTCCTGGGATAGCTTATCCCGAACATGATTTGAAAGCTTATCAATACTGTAAAAATAACTACCGAAAAAGGCCTTGGAAGACAGTCTCATCTCACATTCACGCAAGATTTAAAACACCGGCTAGCCATTTTAGTACTTTACCTAGCTAGCTACCTTTACCTAGGCTAGCCGCTACTTTACCGGGCATATTTTTCAAAATATTGCGAGTCGATGTAATTGATTTTGCTTAAAGGCTAGGATGGGTTAAAGTTTAGTGAAGATAAGATTTAAATTAAAATCAGAGCAAGTGGAATTCAGTTAGGTTATTCGAATTAAACAAAAAACTAAAAAATCTTTGCTTCATGAGCCTAGATTAAAATAACTGTAAAATTTTTGACGGACGTAGTATCACCGTCTGCAACTCGTGTATATGAACTTTGATCTTTAGACCGCATAGTGAAATAATTCTCTTTTCTGTTAAACCAAACCTAGCTGTGACGAGAGACATGCGCTCAGCCGGGGAGCTGCATGGAGACCTCTTCGAAACTCCAATAAACCCCAACTAAAGAAACTATACACCGACCGAGGCCCCGGCCATTTTTGCTGACCACGACCGTGACCACGGCCCCGGCAAGCCCAGACAAATTTTGCACACCCCGGGTGTGCAAAATTTTTGGCTACAGTCGGGTAGTGTACGCATAAGCAAATAACAATTGTGATAATATTGTAATTTTTCACCAAATAAGAACTTTGTATCAAAAATGTGTTGGTAGAATTTCTTTTTGGCATGTGCCACATTGCATTTATAGTTATGGGGCAAAGTGTGATAATTCATAATTTACTCTCTAAGAAAATCATAGTTTCTTTTTAGCAACTTTTGAACCTGCAAAACTTTTTCACATGTACCATTTGATAGAATGTGATCTTCCTTTCAGATTATGCTCAACGGTATCTTGTGTAAAATTTACCAAAAATAGTTCACTATGTTGCATGTACTAAGCAGACAGATGTTGGGGACAAGCTCTTTCTGTTCAAGACAAAGCTTGAGATATTCAGGAAATCTTCCCTTCATCAGCTGTGCTGTTCCCTCCACTAGCATCAGCAGCAATGCCTCACACCCACCAGGTAGTGTGAAAATTCTGTTTACTGGAATATTTTATAAAGGTGACTTGGAGGGGCTCATCAGTTTTGAGGTCTGTGATAAGAGTGAGAAAAATTATAAACCTTGCTGTTAGCTGCTTCTACTTTAGTTTGGTAATTGCTTTAATTGTTTATTTCCTACATTCACAAATGATAAATTTTTTGTACTCAAAATAAATATTTAAAGTACTGCAATTCTGATTCAAGTGTTTAGAATGAAATGAAAATATCTCAACTTTTTCTATTCACAGTTAAAATATGATCTGTCTTTTATTACTCTTTGGCCAGAGTTCTAAATAAACATTTTTTCATCACAGAACTCCCTTCTATGGATACACCATGTCCTGCACTGTCTCTCCAGAAGAAATGGTATCCAGTCTGGGAGACAAACCATTACTTCTTCAGAGGGAAGGCTGATCAGCAAGCTAGACAGTCAAGCAAAGATGAGCCTTTTGTGGTGATGCTGCCGCCTCCCAACATCACTGGTTCCTTACACCTTGGCCATGCTCTCACTGCCACTCTGCAGGATGTTTTGGTCAGATGGTGGGTGTGTTAGTTTATGTGGAAATATTACAAATTTTTACCCAAACTGAGGTTCAAGTTTTGATTTGGCAATGACAAAAAGTCCTCTCAAATTGAATTCTTGAGAGAGAAATGAGTTAATGATGAAAACTTTGCATGAAGTTATTCATAGCTATTGAAATTAATCTCTTTCATGTTTTTATTTCATTTGTGATCAGGACAGGTCCACTTTTTCTTTTAATTATTATATTTACTTACAAATGAAAACCCCTCAAAAAGTGATGCATCAAAGTTCAAATTCCGCTTTCATTGAGTTGGCAACTAGTTTTTCAGTCTTATTTCATGTGAAAGAGCTGCTTCATTGTAACCTGCCTGAACCGTGTTGCAGGCAAGGCATGCAAGGCAGAGACGTGCTGTGGGTGCCTGGTTGCGACCATGCAGGCATAGCCACGCAGGTTGTCCTGGAGCAGCACTTGCTGCACACAACAGGCAAGACCAGGCACCAGCTGGGGCAGGAGGAGTGAGTGGTGGACAGCTGTCAATTCGCCTTTATTCTTTACTTCCATATTCAGTACAATTTTTAATTATAACATAAAGTGTTCCAGCTGTCTGGATACATTTTTTAAGATACATTTGAATCTTAATGTCAAATTGGCTCTCATGTTTCCTAAAGATTTTGGTTATTATTTTGTGCTTTTCTTTCCTTTTTATTTCTCATTCAATGCAATTTTGAAAACAAAATGTAATATCATGATCAAAAGTGGCCTAGGCATATTACGATGCAGTTAAGTTCCATTTTTGTAAAATAAATATTAAAAGATATACAAAACATTGCTGATATTTTGAAGATCTGTTTGTCAGACCCTC
Source organism: Platorchestia sp. MABIK (assembly GCA_014220935.1). Classification (NCBI taxonomy): domain Eukaryota; kingdom Metazoa; phylum Arthropoda; class Malacostraca; order Amphipoda; family Talitridae; genus Platorchestia; species Platorchestia sp. MABIK. The sequence continues at coordinate 165,005 of JACJUY010000350.1, forward strand.
AGTTGGCCTTGACAGTAATCAAATTGGTTTAATTTCAGTGTAGATAAGGGAGAGACCACAGGTATGAAGTCCTACTCTTAAGGTTTAGTAGGTCTTTATTGAATTGGAACAAGTATTTTCTTTTGTGGATCATCTTTTTTCAGTTCACTGCCATTTATTTCATACCTCACTTTTTTATTCTCCAGCATTTATTTCTTTCATGAACTTTAATCTTGCTGTTTCTATGCACAAGAGGACTTGACACACAATGTACATAGGTTCCTGATTCCCTTAATTCCATTCCAAATAGTTCCTTTCTCTCAAGAGAGCACCTTTTTTGGGTTTGGGGATGCTTAAATTACTAATAATCTAACTGAAGTAGCCATTTAAAATATTTTTCATTCACGTATTATTTGTTTGTTCTAGACTTCATTTTGGAACTCAGAGAATGTGTGCATTGCATTGTTTATTCTACTATGATTTATCAGCAAATTTTTTTGTTCTCAATATTTTTTTGATGCAGGGATTAATTATGTTAGTATTATTGGAAGTTCTGCAATGAAATAGTCTCATTGACTGCTAAAATTTCTTGCTGAATTTATGGTGTGCAGTTAATGACCTACTTTTGAAAATAAAAAGCAATAGGATTGATGCTTAATACAACTCTTTGGTGTCAACTGACTTATTTATTCCTGAAAGGCCAAAGTAATTTCTTGTCGTGATATTCTACTTTGTTTTTCTCATATTCAAGAAATGAAGAAATCCACGTCTTGATAAACTCTCAACTCTCATGTTGTTGAAGAATGCGTCCACATTGCATCTGGTAACCCTCACTCAAACACTGACAGGTTCTTGAAAGAAGCCTGGAAATGGAAGGAGAGCAAAGAGCGCCGCATCTTTGACCAGCTGCGCAAACTTGGAGTTGCTCTGGACTGGGACCAAGCTGTGTTCACCATGAGCGAGGTGACTTGGTCATGTTTTGGTTGATTGAATCCTATTTACCCTTTAATGTCGACATTTTGTACGCATACTACCCTTATCGCAACCGCCATCATTAAACTGGCACCGGCATCTTGTTGTCACCTACATCACAAGGAGGAAGTGACTGCCACTCAACAGTGAACTTCGAAGAACACATTAGGGCACGAATTTCACGAGGAATAAAGTATATTAGAGCTTTTTATGGAAGGGGGTTTTGAAATCCACTTAGATGGTTAAGAGTTAAATTTCAATGGGGCTTTTAGAATTAATGAGCTTTAAATGTGCTTGAGGTTGGTGTGTTCTTTGGCAGGATTTGCAGTTGTAAGAGTTTTTGATGCCTTTAGTAGTGTTGTCATATTGATTTCATGCTTGAGCTATAGATATGTGTCTGGGTGGCTTAAAGAATTGAAAGGCCTCATTTTGAAGGAAACTGTTCTCTTCTGACTCCAGTCATGTCTTTGTTGTTATCAAGCACCTTTGGGAGTTCATTTTCATGTGTTGAAAAGCTTATTCTCTCTTTTACTTATTACTTGAAAATTTTAATTGATGAGTTATGTTAGCTCTTGTTATTCTCATGCAGAGCATGAGCCGTTCAGTGACGGAGGCGTTCATCAGACTATACGAGAAAGGCCTCATCTACCGCAAGCACCGTCCTGTGAACTACTGCCCAGCGCTCCAGTCAGTCATTTCTGACATTGAGGTGAAATTCTGCGGCGTGTGTGCGTTCACCTTTATTGCTAGCATGTTCTTATTTTGCAGCCATTTCAATCTCCCTAGTTGAGGGTGTATACAGGGTGTTGTGTAATTCGATGCACATATTTTACCCACATACAGAAAAACGCAAAACAAAATTATTTTCAGGAGTGCCAAAAACCTCAAAACTCCTTCATTTTTAAGAAATGATGCCCTGAAATAATTTTGGATTCCCGTAGGAATAGCCTAAAGCGCACGCCAACAGCCTGCCCAAGAAGATATATTTTACTTGCTGCGTGGTAAGCCTATTCCTACGGGAATCTAAAATTATTTCAGGCCATTTCTCAAAAATGAATGAGTTTTGTGGTTTTTGTTGCTCCTGAAAATCGTTTTATTTAGCATTTTTCTGTATATGGTTGAAATATGTGCATCAAATTACACAACACCCTGTATACTGATTTCATAACATCATTTCATCGAATCAAATAGGCATAGAGAAATGTTATTCATTTGAGGTAATACAGAGGTGCTTGCAAGCAGTAATGTGCAGTCTTCTTATTTTGGTATTGTGGATCAACTGAACGACGGTGCTAGGAGTAACGTTTTTGTATCATATGGCTTTTCCTAGCAAATCATGCTTTAGATTAATGGTAAGTGTAGAGACTAACTGTAGAGAAAATCAGTAAACATTGCGAAAATATACATAGGAGACAAAACGAATGACAGTTATGCTTGGACCACATAATGTTAAATGTGCTCAAGTTTTAATGAAGATGTGACTGTTGTATTGGGCCTGTGTTTATGAAGCCAGGTCTTCAAGATAGAATCCAATCATGCAACAGTAGGAATTAACCAGCAAAAGCTACTGAACTCAGTAGCTTAGTGAGCTTTTCAAGTTTAAAACATTCATGATTTATCCCGACTACAGCACCTCTGATCTCAACATTTTGACCAGGTAGACCACTGGAAGGTGGATGGACCGACTGAAATAACAATACCTGGCCACGATGCTCCCGTCATGTTTGGTCAAATGTTCGATGTGGCCTACCCTCTCGAGCCTACCGCTGGCTCCACAGACAGCTCCTCGGAACACATTGTCATCAGCACGACCCGGCCGGAGACCATCCCTGCTGACACAGCCATCATGGTGCATCCTGAAGACCAGAGGTGTGTGATGTGCCTACATTCTTTGAGTTCTTTTTGAATACCTGTTTTTTGTCCTTGATTTGGCGTGGTGTATGCTTAGGGTGAAGCATGTGCTGAAAGTGCTCTCTGAATTATTTTTGTAACCTTGCCACTGCTGCCTCAGTGTCAAGTCATCGCTGCTGTTTGTGTGCAGTTACGTCCAACTCGCCTAGCCTAGTGATTCTTGGTATTCTAGCCTTCTAGCCTAGCGTCGTGACTAGATAGTTCAATGTTAATAAAATATCTCTCTGCTCTAGAAAATGTTACTAATTGATGTCAAGAGTTTTTGTTTGCGAGTTTGGTATATGGGTTGCATTCAAGGAAGTTAAAAAGCAATTTTTCAATTATAAACTCTTGTTCTTAGACACTTTGATGAATTTCAGTTAATTTATAAATGAAAGTTTTTTGTCTTTTGAACCCATGCGATGATTGCATCCATTATGCATGCAGTTTATAATTTGCCTTGATGTATAATGTTTCATTCACAATTTTGCGATCACTAGCCTTTGTTATTTTAGAATGCTTGTGTGGTGAGGTGAAGCTACTCGTACTTTTTACCATTGTGCAGCTCTGGTTGAATTTTTTGTTGTGTATGATTCATCCACTCATTGCCAAGTCATATAATGCTTCTAAAAGAGAAATAATCAAGTTTTTGAACACCGTCGTTCAATGTCCTCACTGGAATAAACAAAAAAATGAATCATTAAAGTATACATAATCTACCTTGTTAGCATGTGTTAGCATTTACCTTGCGCTAAACCCTTTTAACACCGATAGCTGATGTACACCGTAGGCTTGTACATTAGAATCTGATGTCCAAATAGTGGTCGAGTGTTCTATCCACGTTGCAGAATTACCATGTCCGTGTCTCAGTTGTCACATGGAGCTAGGGGAATCTCACACTCTCTGAGCTCACAGAGTTTTTAATCTTTTTAGGCATGTTTAAATTTTATCAGTATTTCGTGTTCTCTATTTCCTATAGTATCACAGTGAGACACAATGTCTGTGAGCGTTAATGAATGGTTTTTATATCGCATGCATTGATTGCTTCTGGAGTTGCTGGGTTGCAGGTACGCTCGGGCTCGAGCTGAGAGTTAGGTAGGCCTTCTTTTTGTTGAAATAAAATGTTTTTTACTATGTTAAGGACCACCTTTTTTCGGTTCACTGCTGTCCTGTTTTTCAGCACCTCTGACTTTCTTCTTCAACTTTTATCTTATTTCATGAACTTCTTTTTCAACTTACTGTTTGTTTCTATGCCCCGTCTACATAGATTCCTCATTCCCTTATCTCCATGCTAAATGATGCCTTCCTCCTTCCACTCTGATACGCCCTTCTTAGCGGTTAGGGAGGCTCAAACTAACTTAAAATCTTAATCTTGCAGGTACGCTCACCTGGTGGGCAGACGTGCTGTGAACCCTTGCTGTCCGGGCCAGAGCTTGCCTATCATAGCAGACACTGCTGTGGACATCTCCATGGGCACTGGTGAGTGTTCCCATCTAATTGATAGAGCACTTTAAGTGTTGTAAGGTTCAGTTAGAATGTGTGAGCAAATAAAAAATAGCGTTGAGTAGGAATTTCGTTATGAAGCTGGATTCTATGTTGATACATCATTGCTGAAGTTATGCAAAATCTGTTTATCGCATGATAAACAGATTGTTTAATTGTTCATAACGTCAGCCTGGCAAGACTACTTGAGTTTCTCTAGCCGCATTTTGGAACTGTACAAGACCAACTTCATTCCTAACAGGTGCAGTGAAGGTGACGCCAGGCCTGAGTGCCATAGACCACGCTGTGGGCCTGCGGCACGGTCTCCCCATACTTGATATCATGCGGCCTGATGGCACTCTCGATTGCTCCGTTCCTTCTCTACAGGTGCGTTGACCTGCTTTAGAACTGTTGTGCTGCAACGTTTGAGCTCTATTTTTTGCTGATATGTTGAATTTTGTGCTTGTGTATAATTCAGGTAGCTTTTATTTTCAAGTTGTAGTATTAGTAAGTTGAACCTCTACTATAACTTTTTTGCTGTGTTTGAACATATTGAGTTATTTCTGCGAGTTACAGGGAGTGACTTCTATTTCTGCGAGTTTCTGCTCATGAATATCACATTAGTGTTTTGATGGTGTGCCAGCGATTCCTTCAAGTTTTAATTAAATCAGCTTTTTCTACCCATGAGTGGCATGTGATTTCTTTGCGTTTCACCTCTCACCATCTTCACTGCTGTTTGAGTGTTGTTAATAAGGCGAGTGTGTGCGGGCAGGGCTTGCCGCGCCTGTCAGCCCGCCGTGTGGTGGCCGACCTGCTGCGGGAGCGCGGGCTGCTGCGGGCCGTGCGGCCACACCAGCACACCGTGCCGCGCTGCTCCCGCTCTGGAGATGTTGTCGAGACCCGTGTTCAGAAGCAGTGGTGTGTGTGAGCGCCTGCCCTAATTATATCCACTTGTTTGGTTGCTCTTACATTTAGCGGCAGTGTAAAATTGCGGGTGATGTGCGGTGGTGTGTGTGTGTGTCTGTATGTGTGTGAACGCCTGCTCTAATTATCCCAGTTGTTTGATTCCTCTTACACTTAATGGCTGTGTTAAATTGTGGGTGATGTTTTATACACTATCTGCTATTTTGGCTGCAGTTCAACTGTGTTTCGGTTTAATGATGATATACTTCTAAAAAAGTGATAATATCCGCTACTCTGGGTGAAGTTTGACTGTGTGTTCTTGGTTAATGATAATAAATTTTTGAAGAAAGTGATAATTTTTTAGGTGTTTTAAATCATTTGTAATGCTTTTTACTATTTTTTAGACACGTTTCGATGTTATCATTATTTCGTGTTCTCTATTCCCTATAGTATCACAGTGAGACCCAATTTAGCTACAGTGTGCCGTGTTTGTGTTGAGGTTCGTGAGACTGCGCGAGATGGCGAACAGGAGCTGTGAAGCTGTGGAGTCCGGTGAGCTGCAGATAGACCCGCCCTCTAAGCGACACGTCTGGACCGCCTGCCTGAGGCAGACTCCAGATGAGGATTGGTGAGGTGCAGCTGTCTGTCTTTTTTGTCAATTTGTGGGTCCATAGATAATCTGAGTCGTGTGGGCACTTAGAAAATTCGTTATTTGTTTGTTTGAGTAACACATGCTTGTGTTCACGTTTGTCTAATTGTTTAGCGAGTTCAAGTCCTGCTCTTCCGATGTTTTAACCATTAAGTGTAGAGGACGTTGGTATAGCCTTTGGACGTATCTTTCTCTTAGTTATTATATGAAGTTATTTGTTCATAGTTCATGGCGCTCATCTAAAAGGTAAATAATGGAGAGAAATTCGCTTTGGATCATAACACTGTTGAGAAAATTAGTAAGAATGGGAAGGTTTTAAGACTTATGAAACGTACTAACGCAAACAGAATTACAGGTAAACTTCAACCATTAATACAGCTCTCAATTTTAAATGAGACTTTGATAATATTCAAGGAGTGCTGCAAATTAAACATTGTTTCTGGAAAACGTGAGCACTGAGCAGCTCTAAAATCAGTTTCAAAAGCAGGTGCTGCAGCAATCGCGCTGTGTAAAATTGCACCTCTGCAGCACGGTCATGCTAACGTCTTCCCTCAAAAGTTGAGGAGTGCAGAACTCTGTGACTTATACTCAGTCTATGAAGCGCTAGCAATTTGCCTAACTTGACTCGCTTACAGTGACTTGTAGCGTATTGTTATGTGCCACACTGAACCTTGCTGTGTGTGTGTGTGTGTGCAGGTGCATCTCTCGCCAGATCTGGTGGGGCCACCGCGTGCCGGTGTACAGGATCAGTCCTGCTGACGACATACCTCTCCCGTCTCACGCAGGCGACGCTGACGAAGATGATGACGTGTGGGTCGCTGCGGCGTCGACCTCTGAGGCGCTTCAGAAGGCTGCTTGCAAACTCGGTGTGTTAACGTTTGCTCTCGTGTTTAGGTCTTGAATATCTGCACACAGTGTGGGGCAATACGAGCCTTGTCAGTAACAAATCTCCGTTCATGAATGAAGACATCCTTTACTGTTCTAATAGTCGCCCTATTCCCAGGTATTGTTTGAAGTGTCAATTTTCCTACAACTGGTGTTCTTTGGGGCGTTAAATTTCGTTGGAGTTTCCCCTTAAGACTTGTAGCTATAAGGGCTTACAGTAAAAATTACCTATGTTCCCTAAGTTTGTTTATGGGAATATTTGTACTTGATTTTTGCTTATTCTCAACTTTTTATATGTGCTGTGTTAGTTCAACGACATGCATTGCTTGCATGAACAATTGAATATATTGCATTGATTTCACTGTACATTTTGTTTACCAAAGCTACAATTGTGTAAGGTTATAGTAGCAAGTACTCTCGCTCTCTTATACATTGTTGTGTTCTTCTTGAAATTGCATTTGTGTTTCAATCAATTTATATTAACTAGCAAGACACTTTTCAATGCGCCATATCCAAATACATTGTGCAATGACTTAACTTTTGACGACATGAGGCGACAGACAGGATGCACGGTCTAACCATCATTCATGATACTAGCGACTTGTTCTCAAGTTAGCCTGTTGTTGTAACGAGTCTTATCGATTTTGTGTCTGCGATTTTATGTATTGGCCTCTTTTTTTTCTCTTTAGTTTCCTTATAATTGTGTTGTGCAGGATGAAATGTCATAGAAACCGAGATACTTCTCTCTCTTTGAACAAACTTAGCCTAAACTTTACCTTACAGGTATAGGTGTAAATTGTGAGACATGTGAGATAATTTCTAATGTTCTATTATAAGTGATAGGTGTTAGGTCTATTTGAAGAATGATTCTTCACTTCCTCAGGTAGGTCTGAGGAGTCTCTGCGTGCAGACCAAGACCCTGACGTCCTGGACACTTGGTTCTCTTCTGCACTGTTCCCCTTTGCTGCCCTGGGGTGGCCTGATGACAGGTACGCGTTGGGAGCTGAGGCTGGTATTGATGTCTTCTCGGTACCGCTATTTTTCCTCATCTTTATGCTATTCTTTCTCAAATTTGCATGTGAATTTGAGCAGCAGTGTTTTATTGTTTTTTATTGTCATAAATCTAATTCTGCAGTAGAAGGCAATGAGCGACATTTCTACTTAGTTTTCAGTGCTGTTTCTAGTATCTTCCCGTCATATTTCTTCAGGGTTAATACCGACAATTTAATGAAGAGGTAAATAATTTTTTATTTTAAAACATAAACAAAACTCATTCTGGGGCGTTGGGCGAGTGTAGCAAAATTGAAACAATCAAAATTGCGTCTGAATTGGAACACTTGACCTGCCCAGCCCCCGCCTGAGCCGGTACTATCCGACTTCTGTGCTGGTCACAGGGCAAGACATCCTCTTCTTCTGGGTCGCCAGGATGGTCATGCTGGGCACTGAGCTCACTGGTCGCCTGCCCTTCAAGGTAGGTGCTGTGGGACTTCTTGCTCCAATGCTTTCTTGCTTCAAATTACTTCTTAATTGACTGTAATTTTCGTTGTATTATGTAGGTTTAGCAGGTTCATTTCAAGAGTATGTATATGAGAGCTACTTCTTCAAAGTTCGTTTTGAAGTTGACGGCATGACGTGTTCGCTAAAATGCTTGTAAATGTTGTGAAGTAAGTAGGCTGTCGTTCATGAAGGCTAAGGTTTTCTTTTAGATTGAGGGAGTGTCGGTCAATTGATGTTTGCAGGAGTGGCGTTTTTCAAGAAAATGAATTTATTGTGTTTGGGCCTGATAACACATTTGACCAGAAGCTGAATGAGTCAATGGCTTGAAACTTGATCTAACTGATGTTCTGTTACCAGAATTTAATTATCAACCTGTGATCGTTCATAATTGCGGTTCTAGATTTTTAACAAACGTGTTGCAACCTTCCACAGAACGAATAATTTTATCATTAATTATAGTCAGTGCCTAATGCTTCAGTTATGCACTTATTTATGAATTGCACTGCTTGTGTTTTACTTTGAAAATTAGAAAAATGTTCAACCTCAAAATTAAACATTTTTTACTATTAAACTTTTCTTCTTAGTTATGAAACACGAATTGTTTACCAACAAAAAACATTCATATTTTCCATTGCATGAACTGGCCTTATTAGAAAACTCAGTACATTTCGTGTGGCCTGATTCCCCAGAGAGTACAGCTGCACGGACTCGTGTGCGACTCGAGCGGTGCGAAGATGAGCAAGAGTCGTGGTAACATCATAGACCCAATGGCACTCATTGAAGACCAGTCTGAGACTGCAGTTGAGCCTCACATCCCTGCAAAACTAGACAGTCAGAACGATTTAACTGAGAAGCACCAATCCATCAGTCATGACATGCCTATCAGCGGCCGAGCCTCTTACAACAGTACTGAGGCTCTGAAGGTCATGACAGCTGGTACTCAGAGAGCAAGGGGAGAAACAGGCCCACCACAGACGTCTCATGAATCGAACACTAAAGAAGTGCAACTGCCTGTGGTTGGACCAGATGCTTTGCGGATGTCACTGATGGCCACGAGTCTCTCAAGTAGGCACTATTTTGGGGGGGGATTTTAGTGCTCAGTTGCTAGACTGAGGCGATGTAGTGGTACTACTGAGCTGTGTCAACTCTCAAGCTACTTCATTTCTATTTGGCTATGTGAGGTGTTCTTTGCATTGCTGAAGTAGTAAAATGCATTTTTTTTCAGTAATTAACTAGATATCGAGAGTAGAAACATTGAGAGCAAGTTATTCATTTAGAAAACTACAGCCTTAAAAATATAGGGTGAGAATTTCATGATATGTTAGTGTAGCTTGTTCGTTATGTTGCACAAAAAGACGTGTTAAATGCAGAAGTTTCTTCCTCCAAAAACACTACCGTTTGAGAACAATGTTGATTTTTAGTTCCATGGACTTCCTTTTCTTACATGTGAGCATGATTTCTTCATATAGGATTCAGTAGAATTTTTTCTTAGAGAATTTTTCCGTTTTAATTTGCTATTTTTAAAAAAATGAGTAAAGCAAAAATCTGTCAAATTATTGCTGGGCGCCAAATAGACCAGCTTCCAGTAGCAATAATTAAAATGTGATACCCTCCACCGTAAAATGAGCTGTAGAATTAAAGTGCAGCCGCTTGCGCTTGAATTCATCAAATGTGGTCGTCACCAGATAGTAGGTACACTAATATGGGATGGAATGTTTGCTTGAAGGTGACTTTGTCGAGTTTGGCGTGGCCGAGGTGAAGATGTTCAGCACGCTGCCCAACAAGATGTGGCAGACGGTCAGGTTCCTGAGGCATGCCTGCAGCCGCGCTCAGTGCCCCCACCTGCTGCCCCTTAGTCAGCAACCGTGAGTGCTGCCTGCCACAGCTTGTATATTTTGAAATTTATTCACACATCACTGTGACACATGTAGGTTGTTCACCATCAACATGCGATCAACTTAAAGTCAAGTTGATGTCAGACCTGTGAATCAATGTCTAATGCTAACTGAAGCGAGTAATTTCTGTTGTGATATACGACATGCTGAGCCGTGCGTTCGGTGCAAGTGAAACATCTTAGCGCAGCATGACCTCCCTCTGCCACCCCTCAGTGCTGGGGAGCTGCGGGTTCTGGAGCGGTGGGCTCTGCACAACACGGGGCAGCTGGTAGCCGCGTGCAGCGGCGCCCTCCACACCTGCGACATGGCCGCTTTTACCAAGGCCTTCACACATGTCTGGCGGGCTGTTCTCTGTGATGTTTTCCTCGTGAGTGTGTTGGGTTTGAGTTCAAATTCGTTAAGGTTTGCGAAAGTCTCTGGCTCTTCAGTGTAACATTTTGGTAATGAGCCCTCATTTAAGTTGAATGTTAATTTTTTGTTTTTAATTATTTGAGTGTCCCTTGGATCTTGATGGCGTGTGTTGGTGGTGTTGTGATGTGTTTTGGCGATAGTTCAAGTTATGCTGGTGGGTCAATTTAACGACAAATCAATCAGTTGAATAGAAAATGTTGGTGGATTAATACGTGTTATAGCTACTTATTATGTATTGCCGTGAAATTCTTTTGAGGATGCTTTGTCAAAAATAAAGTATATGCATATTGTGTCATGGAGAGTAAGTGAATCTGAAGTCGAGAGATACACTACATGTGCCTTTGGGAAAAGATGGTACCAGTGGTAAATCATTGTGAGAAGTGGCTTTATGAAGGATTCTAGCATTATTAGCTGTTCAGTGCTATGAATCGACGTGAAATGGGCTGCCTGATTATGCTTGTACAACAATGCAAATTTCCCTCCCAATTAAAACCAATACTAATACTGTTTGTTCACACTGAGCTCCAAAAATGAGCAACAGCAAGATTCCATTTCAATTTAGTGAATGCCATCAATAGTTCAGCGTGGATACCATTAAAAATTAGTTACCGTACATGCTTATAGATAAATTTTGGAAATGAAAGTAAAGTTGGACGTAGACCCGCAACCAATCTGACAGGGTCGTGAAAATTAACCACGTCTAGTTTCATGCTACCCTCATTTCAGAGAAATAATTTTTTTGTAGGGCGAAACATTTTTATTCATCGCGTTTCTCTGATAAAGAAGCTAATCCAGTACTGTTAGTCTAGTTAACGCCTTTGGTGTAGTTATCCTACTGATGAACGTACATGTTAGACACTAAAACACCTCTGTTCTATTTCCTTTGAAATTTTGTGAAACATTTATCAGAGAAGATATAATTGAACCATGATCTCATTGTTGACTTACTTCCCAGGAGGCCGTGAAACCCACCGTGACAGATGCTGAACAGCTAGGTTCAAGGAGTAACCTCCTTCACTCACCAGTCGACGCACCAGAGCGGCCCCACAGTAGCGACGCCATGAGGTCACTGAGCGTGCTGCGCGAGTGCCTGCAGACAGCGCTTCTGTGCGTTGCTCCGGTCATGCCTCACGTCGCTGAGGAGCTCTATCACCACCTGCCTCACGTGCTCGGCAGCACCAAGAAGGACAGCATCTTTGCTGAGCAGTACCCACTGCCCCACCAGGTGCCGTGGTGTGTCATGGTGATACCATTTTGTTATGGTCGATCTGAACCAAACCTGATGTACATGCGGCTTGACAAATTGATCATATGTACTGAAAAGTCATATCAGTATTGAGTGGATGAACGAGAAGTTTTTGTTTTAAAGTTTTTGACAACCTCATTTGAATATTGACTGTATTGATTTACTACTACATTTTTTATACCAGTAGGAGTCTGTATTATTTGTTGGTTGTTTTAACCCCCGCAAAATATTCGGATATTAGGATGCTGGTTTCAGCGTTCTATTTATTGTACGGTTAATATGCGACCGGCGGTGAGAGCTAGTATTACTTCCCGAGTGCTGTAGGAAAATTGACGACTGACTGCGCCTGAGTGACATATCTGCTATGATTATGAGACATTTTGTGCGAGTCGGGGAGAGAGGAATGCCTAACTTCGAAGTAAAGTCGTGTTTCCTACTGGAAGCACTGCCCTGCATATTAGTAATTTAGTTTCAAAGTATTTTTGCGTGCAAATTAGGCATTCTGTCCATTTTTAAGTTAGGCTAGAATGTTAGAGAGACATCCAATTGCTCGGTATACCAATATGAGCAAGCTGGTGCTGTCACAACTCTTCTCTTGTCTTTAAATTTAGAAGAGCATAGTTGGATGGGTGTGAGCCAGTGTTAGTATAAGTTAAGGAAATTAACTTCCCAACGCAGATAACAAATTATCTTCCTTGCATGCAGTGGAGTGCCTGGATGGATAACGCCCTGGCTGACCAAGTGAATGCGTGGCTTGAAGTCATCACGGCCTTGCGGAACCTGAAGGCCTCGCACGGTGTTACTCGCAAAGATCTCGAAGGTGTGATATTTCCTACCAGGCAGCTCTTCAACATTTTTTTTTAGATTCTTGCGCCTTTGTTGATGGGTATAAAATAATGGTACAGAGGATTTCACTTTAGCTTGCCATCAAGATTTTCATACCTAATACGTGTGTGACCGAGGCATTTTTGCACTTAGTCGCTGTACTGAGAGCGCCAGCAGAAGAAGTAGTCAGACAGCTGCGGCAGCCAAGGTGGGGCCGATGCAGCTAGTCGGCCGAGAGTTATTCAGTCAGGAGAGTCAGAGTCAGAGAGAGAGCGAGACAGAGCAGATCTAAGTTTGTACCGCGCATGTCGTGAACTAGAGCGTGGATTGCTGCTTCTGAGCGCTCTGCTCGTACGCCGTGTATTTATGTGTAGCACGCTCGGTTGCCAGTGTTTTGGCAGGACTGTCAACAATTGCACCTGCGGGTTGCCTCAGTATCCGTGACTCAGTATCCGCCTCGTGTTTCGAGTCTCAGTGTGTCAACCGTATAAAGTGCATATTTTACCTGTTTACCCCTATTAAACAATTTTTCAACTGTCTTGAATAAACGTGAGTTTTTAAATACGTTTTAGAATACTAAGTATTTAATAAAGTGCAATTCCTTTGGTTGATTTAACCACGTTTTAATAAAGTATCAAAAACTACCCGAACTGTTTAAATGTAGGCCCCACTTTAAACTGCATTGGAAAGCATAATTTCCGTGTAACAGGAAAAGGAAATGTAGGAGACTTTGCAGGAGTTTATTGAGTCGAATCGCCTGTCGGCAATATAAATGTGGCGAGATATCCAGATGAAGCAGTTTCCGTAAACGAGAGAAAAGTTTACCGGTCACAGATCTTGGTGACAGAGTTAGAAGTTTTCCGGACACACGTGGAAACTTTAGGTTGCTTAGATTCCCTGAGTTCTGATAGGTGGGGAACGTCGCACTGCGAAAGAAAAATCACAATGACTGGTTCAGCTTGAAGTTGACTTCAGGAGATTTCTTTGGGTTTTTTAATGTAAGTATTATGGAATATATTTTTACTTGAGTATTGTAAATTTTGATTGTGGTATTTCTCGCTCAAAAATATTCCAGCAAATTCAGTGGAGTGTATCAGAAGTTAGACGTTTACACTTATTAAACATAGTTTTTTGAGCAGTGAAGACTATCTTATTGACTGCCAGTTACACGAATTGGTATTTAATTTATTGTGTGTTATGGTTTACGAGGAGGAGTTACAGCTTCAAATACCTGGGCTTTTGCTTGTTTCAACTGCTCGTTTTTGTCACATTTTGCAGCAACGCTGTACAGCAGGTGTCCCCATCTCACCACGGCGGCAACCAGCGCCCAACTCAGCTCTGTTGCGTGTCAGCTGGCTAAGATTGACCGCATCGATATGATTCTTGCAGACGACCCTGAAGGTAAGTGAAGTTCCCGATTTTGGAATGTGCGACTGAAATTTTGTATTCTTCGCATCTTATCTAATCAGTTTGAAAAAATTTGACGTTGTAATGCCATTAAGTTCACTGAACTTTAGAAGATGTAGGGAGAGCAACCATTATTAGCCATCGTCTCCCGAAAGTAAAATTATGTTGAAAAAAAAAAACTTCCTTGCCTTTCTAAGGATTCTAATGGCCTGAAATTCGTCAACTGTGAAGTTATCAGAACATGTGCATTAACTGTAAACTAGTAGGTTTGGTGATTTGAAATTGAGATTGTGCAAATGATTGATTGATTTAAGCTCAACCATAAAAAAATTAGCTATATGTTCCTTCCGCCTAAATCCCCGTGCACCGCTGTTGTTAACGTCATTGTCCTGCGCTTACACAACAGAAAAAGAGAGAAGAAACAAAAAATTGTATTTTTCCGATAAAGTTGTTTCATGAAATACGTATCGCCATTCGATTTTTTGAAGAGGCTGAATAATAAAAAATCCAAATCAATGCTTTGAATAATTCTTAAACGATTCTTTAATTATGGCACGGCAGCACAACGATAACATTGTAGTGACTGATGTTAGGGAATCGATGTAAACGGTGGTGGGTGTGAAGCAGGAAGTGTGACTGCTCAGCAATTTCAAATTAATTTTCTACCTAACACTCCGGCCACGAGGCCCGCTGACATTCACGTGTCCCCTACAGGCGACGTGGCGTCCTCATTGCTGTCTCCAGTGGGCAAGAGTTCCTTGCTGCTTCTCCACGTTCCTGTGAGTCTCGCTCCCATATTTGGAATAAATAAGAATCTAAGGCTCTACCAAGATATACGGATTATGTGGATACTGCGTTTAAAATATTTTACTCATGAAAAATGAATATCGACCTGAGAATGAACTATTCAACTCATTCTTGTTATCTAATTCTGTTTTGGCCGTACACTTTCTCCCAGCTTCTGCTGGGGGATCGATAGTTGCGGTGCCCTCGCTGGAAACCTAAAGTTATTATTTTACGTTTCTTTCTGTTTCATCTTAGATCTGTAGTCGACGTTACCTACGGCCAGAAGTGATGATGGTTGTAATTTTTCATTAATCTAGTAAGGCTACTTTCTATTCATATTAATCCTTTATAGTTATTGTTTTGTTGATTATATATCTTCCAGTTAAAAGACTGGTTTTTCATCCGTACCAAATTTAGTTCACTTCAAGGCTTCGTCTTCGATTTAAAATAAGTCCGTGCATTTCTAAGAGCTGTGTTAGCATCCAGTGCAGTTCACATGAGCCCTGAGAGCCAAGTGATGAAATAGGGCTTTGTTGTGTAATACAACTCACCCATACAGGAGGTAGACGCGGCGCAGCAGAAAGCGCGTCTGGAGAGCCGACTGCGCAAGCTCACCAAGCAGCTCTCGCTGGCCAACAAGTACGAGCGCTGCAATCATGACAAGGTGAGACTGGGGCTCGGTAACGTGTGGTGGTGCCATCGCTAGTGTAACTGGGACCTCACTGTAGGGTTGTGCTGTCAGCCTTCGTACGTGCTGCTGTTCTCATTAATATTACAACTTGCTTTTATTGGTGTTAGGATTTGCCTGGTGGAAGAGCGAGCGGAGAATACCATGGAAGTCTAACAGTGTTCATGCTGCAAAATTTGGTCAGGTATCGAGGCTTATTTGTCGATGGCTTAGCAGGATTTTGTTAACTTGTTTTTGCCTTCTTCTTGTGCGGGTTATTCAATGACAAGTTTCATTTGCAAGGATTTCATCTTGAGATTTTCCAGTTTTTAATTTTCATCGACTGGATGGTAAACTTTCAATTTAATACAATGTGAAGGCGGTGAAAGGGCTTGAAATTTTTGTGATATCCCCTGAGTATCTAGAAAACGCACCTGCTCCTCATTTGACTGACAATTAATGATATATTCTTTGTTTTTGTTTTGGGTGCGACTAAATTTTTTAATGCCGTACAATTTTCATGAATTTAAGTTCCTTTTATTTGACTTAGCTTGTATCTATACTAATGAGTACCAACATTAAAACGAAATACACGAGTATTGGGCAGTCAGAAAAAGAGTGAGTGCTATGTTTTTGGGACTTCCTGTATATATTTCTCTGGGATAATACCATCCACTAAAGAGGAGCGCATGTCCACACAGATTGAGAAGCTGACAAAGGAGTTGCAGCAGGCACAGCGCATCAGGGAGAGGCTCGAAGGCGCCACTTCTCGGTAGCATCGTCCACTTCTATGTAGATTTTTTCAGCCACTAGTCAACCTCGTACTGTAAATATCGAGCATTACAATGGTAACCCATTGAGTACTAAAAGCTTGTCTTGATGCTCCCTGTACCTTACTGCCAAAACCTGTAAGCATCTCATCGAATTGTTGCCTTGTGATGAATTAAATGATGGAAATTTTTCCCAATGTGATGAACCCAGTGAGGAAGTTCTAACCACATATGGGGACTTGGCAACGCGTTCAAAAAGTTGATTATTTATGATCTCACGTTACTTTTAGGTAACATTTTACAGCTGGACTAGATGCAGTGACTTGCTTTCACTTGCGGTGATCGAATGTATA
This sequence comes from Platorchestia sp. MABIK, assembly GCA_014220935.1. Lineage (NCBI taxonomy): Eukaryota > Metazoa > Arthropoda > Malacostraca > Amphipoda > Talitridae > Platorchestia > Platorchestia sp. MABIK. The sequence goes on from JACJUY010000350.1 coordinate 181,622, forward strand.
GTAGATGTCCCTGTCTTTACGGTGTAGATTGTGACACGACGTTTTCACGTCCTTTGAATGCGATTTTAATTGAACTTTCTTGTATTTGCTCCTTATTTTTTCAATGGGAACAGCATCTCCATTTGTTTAATGCGTGCGATGTTGTTGAGGAACCAACATTGTGATTGAGCGAGTCGAAATTTTGAGCCCAGGATATTCACCTGACATTGCAGGGGTTGTTCCGTTTGAGTTGAAATTGTGAACGATTTCTGTTTGTGTTTCGTTTTTACTGTTCAACGTCATTTCTGTGAATTTCACATTTTCATATATCTATAAACGTGCAGTTCTAGGTAAACTTTTATAAATTCTGAATTTGTCCTACCTGATACTTGAGTTTTAGTGTAAACTCACTTAAATTTTCTGGAACCGCACTTTTTTATATTACAGCTCGTAAAAGCTCTAATGAACGTTTCAGTAATTTTCCTTTACTCCTGTCATATGTTCTGAAAATTTAGTACTCCAAGCTGGACATAATGAGGTTCAAGTTGATTAATGTCAAAGTTAGCATTTTCATAAAATCTCGATAATTCGCAACACTGTTACTACTGTACAAGTGCATTGGTCTGAGGCGGCGAGAGCGGTTGCTCTACTCCAGTATGTGTGGTATGCAAAGGGGCCACGGAAAATTTTCCCACCGATTTTGGGTGGGTATTAATATTATTCATCCATTTTACCCTACAAAAGTTTAATTCTACAGATTTATTTCATCTATAGTCCTTCAAAATGCAGCGCAATGAACATGAAGGAATTATATTGTATCACATATATTTGAAATACATTTTACATGTACATTCTGTATACTTGTCCCATCATAGGGGATAGGTAACATTTAAACCATGAAATACCATTAAAATTTCCATTGCGAAAAACAGCAGATCGATCGTATCACGTTAACCACGTTGATTACGTTTGTGCAGTTACCACGGTTGGTTAAGTTAGGTTAGGTTAGCTTGTAAGTAGCAGAATTGAAAAACCGGCTGTACTACGTAAATCTTTTCTTATCGTTTCCTAAAAAGTGTGAAAATTATAATTGCTCGATAATATTTTACCTTGTACGCTTAAATTACTTCTGAGTGAAAATGTAGTGAAATAATTGGAATGCAATTCATCTATGCCGGTATGCAAATGAGTAATTGACCAAGTAGTACACGTATGTCCCATTACGTAGTCAACGTGTTAATTTTCGTACAATTGATATTTACTGTCCAGAAAAGAAAACATCGCTCGTCAAACACGGTAACTTTTATTCATAAACTCAGTATTACACAAGCTTCGTAACAATTATTGAGTGCACTGGAAGTGCGATGTGCGTTAGGTGCCAGTATTCGTAGGTGAAGAATTCCCTAAAATTTCAAATAATTCAAGACAAACTTCAGCTCGATGTGTGCTGATGCTTCCGATGCTCTTGTGAAGCAAGTACGAATGAGTGCTTGATTTCACATTTATCTTCCGCAGAGCGCAAGAAGATTTTGTGCTCCAAATGAAACAATGTCGCTAGTAGGAGTTGTACCTGGTATTTTGACACCTAAATAGCGTGTAAATTCGTTGCTTATCAAGACACCATATTGTGACGGCATCTATAGCTCGAGAGTATTATTTTTCGGTTAAAATTTCGTTTAGACTACGTGTGGAAGAACTCACGTTTTATCTAACTCACGTAGAGCTTTGCACCACTTCTCAAAAAGAAAATACGGTAGGGAAGTGCTTCCTCTGTGCACAGATTGTGCTCATGCATTATTATTCTTCCCACTGTTACCGAATTAATTCATTTGAGACCAACCCACACTTGTGTCTGACACGTCTTAGGAGCACCCAAGGACTCCTGGTAATTTGGGTCATTAGGTGTGTGATGTGAAGCATTTTCGTTCAAGAATAGCAGCAAGAAACAATTCCGTTATATTTTTTCGGAGATGAACTCGAACTTTAGGTGCCTCGCGAGCGACAAGAATGGTGCTGATTTAGGTGCAACATTTAAACACAAATCTTGCACAAGTCCACAGAAGCGATAAGGATACCACAAAATTCACAACATCGGTCTGGAAATCGCCTTACCTGAAGAGAGTGAGGAGACATTGATGTATGGACGGCTTGATGGATTGAAAAGAGCGATGTGTGGGCGAGGTCGTCTAGAGGTAATGGAGAGGCTTAAGATGAGTTCAACTTAGTTGGTAGACTGAGCCGTTGATATTGAATCCTGGTCGACTAATGATGAATGATTGTGGCTTGCTGTTGGCTACCCTTCCGTAGGGAGGAAAAGCCATGTATGTATGTGGTCGACGTTCAACACAGGATAAGTTTGAATACGGGGGAGAAAACCAGCAGCCTGACATAGTTATGAGAAAACTGGAGGAACTGTCTAGCCTTACTACTTGCTGAGCCTAGTCCCCATGAGTGCCTTCGAATCGCGAACAGCGCCATCTAAGCCCTCACTGATATCCTGAATCAAATTTTTAATGAATGAATAACTCCATCTAGGAAGATGGTGTCTATCACTGAAATATTACGCAAACAGAAGTCAAGTAAGCGATACAGTAGATAACTTCGTTTTCATCCACCTCTCAAGAGGCTTTTCTTCGATAAAAATACACCGTCTTTTATTGTGTGAGTTGATAAACTAAAAATCGAAAAACTAGTGATAGAATTTTTATGAAGCAAATCAAAAAAGATTTAAATTACAAATACCTGCTTCGGAAAACCCATGCAATCGATGTTACCGTGTAAAGAAATTGAACACACTTTTACTGCCACCGGTAGTTCTAAAATCAACTACAGGGGGAATCAGCTGCCGTGCGCGGGAAAACTACACTGAAAACGTTTCCATATTCAAAACCTTTATATTCAATGCGCAGTTTAGCGCAGTGAGTGAACTGCTAGTTTTCAATTCGAAACAACCATCACCGCTCATGCTATCAGCATCATCTTTTTAGATAGGTAATCGCCTTCAACTCTGTATTATACGATTCTAAATGTTAAATTGAAGAACTGATAGTTCACAGAATCGAGGGCTTGCACAAAAATTCCTTCGCTTCCGTAGAACAGGAGCACATATGCCTGTGTTGGCTGATGACCAAGATGGAAAAAGCAGTCAAGCAATGATAGAACTTTGATGTGTTTTGCATTGCGGATCTCACTCAAGGGAGTCAAAATGAATGGTTATTGGTCGATGAAATGACGGTTTCCGAGAAAGATTTCAATCAACATCGACTGCTACTTCACCTGGGGTGAACTGCAGTACAATACGATTATGAATGTGGAAATTATAAGCTGTTCTATGTTTGATTTGAGTCGTTAGTAAAAAGTTTTACTAAATCGCCCGTGTTACCGAGTGAAGATGAATCTTAAGATGGAAATGTACGACGAATTGAAATACACTGATGAAACTGAGATCTTTCTCTTGATATTGGGAATGCATATACAGATTTATATTGAGTAGCTGAAATCAATAAATATCTGCTATATGCCAGTGGAGTATCAGCGCTCAGTGATTATACACTACAAAAGCGTGCATGAACAGTCAGAATGGTGCTGTACGTTCAAAAGTTAAAACATGAATATTGTACCGGTACCACAAGCTACACCACGAGTTCATCGTAAAACTTTAACATAGCTAAACAATTAGAGTGCCGTAAGCTAATTTGTGCTGTTCGAATATATAGAGAATATCTAAGACACTGACTACTTCAATTTGCATTCTAGTGTTGTCTATCAGGTAATTTTACCGAGCCTCACTCAAACGTGAAGTGCTATGAGCGGAAAACCACAGAATAAGAGCGATTTCTTGAAGAAGATGAGACTTCTGAAAGAGAATTTATGTTCATTAATTGTAGATTCCCTCCATTTAACGTCCCACTAGAGCCGCCTTTAGGTCGCCAGTTGCTAACTCTGCTGTACACTCGGTTGTTTGTCCGCGACTTCGAAGAAAATTGCGCTCGTAGCAATAGAACTTTTAAACTTGTGAGTTCGAAGCCTTCCTTAGGATGCCATAATCAGGTGAGCTTTAATATATATATTTCTTAATAGACCCTATTTATATTTCAAAGAAGAAAGAAGTCTTACGTTTAATGCTCATGGTCGAGCAACACTACAACCACTCTAGCTAAAGCAGTTCTAACGAAGCTGCTCATTTTGACTTTGTCTGCCCAGAGTTCGCGTGAAAACGCGAAACAATAAATTTACTTCTGAAAGAGTACTGTTCTGATTAGCTCTGCAAAAGTACGATTGATCTTCGTTACAACTGCAGCCAGATTTGATCGGCGCTGTGCGGTCGTTATCTAAAATATGCACCAAGTGTCATGTAGCTTTCCGACGGCCTAAAAAAGAATTTCTTGATTTTCAGCACAAAAGGGCGTCCAATATTTTTTAGATACTACTATCAACTGGCCATCGATTAATATTGAATGGTTATGTTCATCAGTATAAGGAAGAATTTCAATTCCGATGTGTTTTAGCATCTAATAGCGATTAACGTTGAAAAAATTTTAAATTAAATGTTTCTTTATAACATTTCCTAGCTCAGTTGGCAGGTACTTTGGAGAATTTTTTCCTCGCGGTTTGAGATTCCCTTTTTCCACTGGCATCTGTTTAGCCAATGAGAGGAGGTCTCCAAGCCGGCCCGAACTGCTCATCGAAGTTGCAACGCCACAACCGCGACGACATCGGGAAGTTGAATATCTTCGCCGTTTGTATCGCGCCCTGAAATAAAATAGAATTTTATCATTTTTTAATAGAATGATTATCATCATTGTCTGGACAATCAAGTCAGCAGCGATTAAATGTTTCTCCATCTTGACATGATTCATGAATCAATATGTACAGTAACTAAATTTTTCTACAGCTTGGTGTGATTCATGGATCGATAAGTAATCCCAGGGAGTCAGTTACGAACGATCAGTTCACCGCTACATAGATAGCCCTGAGAGCAAGAATGTAATTAACCTCTTTAAAAAGTAGCGTT
>JACJUY010000350.1:187067-208597 GCA_014220935.1 Platorchestia sp. MABIK
TGAGGACAAGAAAACAGATACTTAAGTATTGAAAAAATTATACTAAAATTTATATATGCCTTTTAGACTTTTCAATCTCAGTATTAACCCCCATTTCATGCTCTTCCAACAATCTGCATGCTTCAAGTGTCGCTCCGTAGCTCTATGCCCACAGATGTCCCATGAGGCTGGCTCACCTTGTTGGGGAGTGGGAAAGTAGTCTGGTGAGCACGGCGGTCTCCCTCCAGCCTGTACACGATTTGCAGACGACGCCGCCTCAGATCGGAGTTGATCTGAGCACAAGAAGATATTTTGAAGATTTTCATAAACTTCAGCGACCCTCATTTATGAAGCTCTGGCTGGATTCCGCACCAAATAGCGAGTAATTTTGAACAAAACTAACTTTTCGCAGGCTCTAATCTTAGACGCATTTTATAATTTCATTTGTTCATCACTGCAGTGAAAATTTAGCATTTAAGTTAGAGTGGAAGAAACGATATTGAAGCTCATAGGAGATATAGATTTCGCTGTACCATCTTTTACTCGCCATCTCTCTCAACATCACCTAAGGAGACGCTTGCTCCGACGAATGTACCGCGTAGATACGGGGATTGGACGCAGGAATTTTTCATTCAAAATAGACGCTCTGCTTCTGTATCAAACAGGAGCCTTACCAACGAGTCACAGCTTGAAATACACGGGTTATTGTCACCTACGTTGTGCATAAAATATAATTTATACTTCAATTTTGATTGATGCTGTCACGTGGAAAAATTGACAGCTCGTTTAAACATCTGCAGTACGGGACTAAACACACAACACGTTATAGGCAGACACGTTTGTATCATGACACCTTTGTTTTAGGCAGCGAGAAAAAAGTCTCATCTCGTAATTTCGGAAGTTGACGACAGTAACATTCACGTGTTGTTAGCTACCAAGTATTAACTTATTAAACTGAAATCTGAACACATTGTGCCGATGTTTGGATGAAGTTGAGAAACTGTTTTACTGACATGAAGGTATTGTTATTGGTGTCTTACTTAAACTGACATTTGAATTTTGTACGAATGTTTGAGTGAAGTTTCGCAACTTTTTTTAGAGAGGCCTCAGCGATATGTCTTTACTTATTTAATCTGAAATGCGTGACATTACTCTAATATTCACATTGTATGAAGTCCCACTTGTCCTCAGCAAGAAGCAGCTCACCTGGAGCCACGGCTTGATGGTGCCCGGCATCGTTGCCGTGATGAGCGGCGCAACTGTGTTGTTCAGTTGCTGGTACACGAAGAAAGCAGACATGTCCGCGTGCAGGTGAGAAAATATCTGACGAAAAAATGCGTACCTGAACATACAATTTCACACTGTGTAAATTTATATCGTTCAAGTCTGAATGATACACAGGAACGTTTAAGTATGAACAATGTGTAAAAGAAATTAGTCAAGTTAGGAGGTGGCGGGTGGAGTTTGACGAATACGATGATTGAAGAATATAATTTTTTTGTACCTCGTGAGTGATAGTGTGGCTGACGTGTCCGTTAGAATACGCCTCTTTGAGCGAGTAGGTGGTGGAGTTGCGCGGTCCTCGTCTGCCCTCTGTCACTCCGGGCTGGGACGAGTTCAGGGACAGCAGCTGCAGCAAGTCCCACTCTGGGACACGCGTAAGATTGTAAATATCAAAAACTATAACTCGCAACACATGACCAATGTTTGCAAACTTCAATGTCTTATTTGTTAGTGATTCTTCACTTCAGTTCTCTACGAGAGGTTTAGTGGTTAAATGTAAAGTCTCTCTGAGATGGTTTTGAAAGCAAAATCATCATGAGCATAATTGCGAGCAATTTTAAAATTCGAGTATTGGAGAATAATGAAATGTGTAAAATTTTAAAGAGTAGGCTTTTGAGATGCATAGAATTCTGAACTACTTAGAATTATTGTGAGTACATAATCCTAAATAATACCTAGGAAATACTAAAAACACAGAATTGTACTGAAACTTTGACAATGAACAGTACTGAATTTAAGCAGTTAAAATTTCGGAAAGTTTCCTCCGACTGCTTTAGTATAAGTTACAAGGCAACAGATGACTAATGCGGAAACGATGAGCTGTGTGCGTAATCATGTCAGTTCAGTGCGTAAATCAATGGGCGATTTCAAGAATTCAGGAAGCAAATTAGGCTGGAAGTAGAATTACACGGTACGACTTGAAATAATCTTCGCTCTCCTGAAAATTTCTATCTAGACCCAGCTGTAGTAAAATACCGAAAAAAATAAATTGTCAGGATATTTCCTTTAAGTTCGAGAAAAAACTCATGAACGCAGTTATTCCTGTGAAACAGTATTATTCCTTAATCTACGCTTGTACTGATACACATGGCAGCTGGATGACCATTATTTCCTGCTCATACAAATAACTCTTCTTTGTATATACCCTTGACTCACCACCGTGCTTGGTGCCGGGATGCAAGTGTTTGTGCGTCTCTTCTCCGATGAAGGGTATCCACGCCAAACTTTGCTGCATCAGCAAGAGTGCCAACACAATGCGGCAACCGGCAGTTGCCATCTTGACTCTGCTGCAACTTTCAGTTCAGGCGCAGAGACGATCGGGAAAACAAATATGAGTGGTTCGTTTGTGGAAGCGATAGAGCTTTCTGGGACTTTACACTAACAATGCAAGTCTTAGTGTCTGTAAGAAAGGGAAAAAGAGGAGCATGATTCAAAGTTATAACAGTAATAGGTGAAGTTTAGAGTAAACAGGGGGCTGACAACTAACCTAGGTTTTTTCATCAACGTTGATAAAAAATTTTCTCCCTAAGTCTAGACCAACACAACATAGACCATACCTGGTTGTAGTCGGAACGAACGTTCACCTAAGCTCAGGGGAGCTAGTCAGAACGGTGATATTTCCGAGAAAGGAAATGTTTTTTTGTACCTTGACTTAAGCTCTGGGTAAATAAAGTCAAAATGAGCAGCTTCTTCAGAGCTGCTTCAACTTGAGTGGATGCAGCGTATACACCGGCCTTGAATATAAACGAAAGACATATTCCATCTCTGTAATTATAGTATTGCAATAGTTTATTTAAATTTCTCCTGATTTAAAATATATTCCTATCAGGTGCTTCTACTATCCTTCAATCCAGAGCAACAAGTATCGTTTAAGTATATAATGAAAATGTTTCACAGCGTGAGAGTACGGAAGTAAAACTGCAGTGAGCTTTAAAAAACGATGATGTTAATCCTTTCGGTGAAAATGGGGAAATACAGCAAAATCTAAACCAACCGTACGGAGAAATTTGTTCTAAGAGAAGTAACGATGTTCTCGCTTAATTACACTGCAGTCGAAGTGCATCTGTTTACTGAATAGTGCCGAGACCTTGCTGAACAACGAAAATAATTTACACACCTTTTGAATGAAACAAGCCATAAATTCTGATGTTCAAAAACAATGTTCAAGAATGGGATTTGTCACTAACCGCTGATCATGGTTGCATTATCTCTTTCTCACGACTACTTCACTGGCGAGGGCACATCTACGTGCCAGTGCACCTCGTAGTGCAGGAACTAGCAGCTTGCACCGCATAGCACAACCATGGGCATTGCAAGCCACTTCTCACAGTGCAGAACTCTCTGAGTGGTGAGCAGCTCCCTCAGGTGGTTGCGCAGTAGCGGCGGATGGATCAATGTATTTAAAGAAGCCCTTCCCGCTCTCGACTGCCGTCACCACCGTCATCTGATAGGAGAGAGGAGCTCTTCGCCCCTTCTACGAGCAGAAGTTTTGCTCCCACAAACTTTGGATCCGAGTAATTTTTATTTGAATGTATTGAAGAACTTTGCTCTCTTTGAGGAAAGTTTAGTTGCAGTGCTTTATTTCTTGTACTTAGTAAAGGCTAAAATGCTTCGGGGTTTCTCTTATGTTTTCCAAGCTGTAAAATTAAAACTGTTTGTCGAAGGAACGAATTAATGCGATATTTTAGAAAATTCTGTATTTAAATCGAGCCTGAAGAGAAGCTGGCATGGGTGAGTTTCCCATTCTCGTCCTCTTTGAATCTTTAACTAAAATTACGTTTTGTGAGTTATGAAAGCCTGCAGGAACGACAACATGACCCTCTGCTTGACTAAGAAATTGCCATCATCATCTGTTCTCTGAAATTAATTTCGGTTCTACAGTAACGAAATTTTCATAAATGAAAGATATTCTCTGTTCTCTGAGAATGTAAAATCATGAATAAATAACTTTTATGCGACTGATTATATAAAATTTGTAGTCGATTCATTGGGAGAAATTAATCTCCTCATTGATTATCAAGTAAGCTGCGACAGAAAATAGGTGCATCGAAGTAAGCTAAGGGAAAATCAGAACGCAATATTAGCGTATAAATTAATTGAAGATTTAGCTTTTGTCCTCTCCGATTTAAACTTCATTTAATATAAAATTGTTAACCGACGTTGAATGAGCTTAAATCTAAATGCATAGTATATGTATCTTTATAGTCTAAATGCATTGTATAAATTTTTTTTGCCTTATCTTGTTTACCGAAATTTTATTTTTAATTCATGTAAACCTCAATAAATCATTTTTGATATGAACGTTAATTTTATGTTGTGAACATGACAACCAAAACATATTGCTTACAAATGACAGCTTACGCAATGTTGGATGACTGTTTTGATAGATGAAAGAGAAACATTTATCCCCAGAGCGCTGTAAAGCTTCCATGTTAACTTTGTAAGAAAAGTTCGAGCTATTAAATGTAAACAGGGAGAAAATTATACGTTCATTTTCGTATGTCATATTCCCCGAATGTAGAAGAGCAAAATCTTGTGAGACAAAGTTCAATACGTCTTTATTGTTATTCGACCATTGAACTCACCATATTGATACTTCATTTTCAAAATTTAACTTGTAAGAATTTGTGCCTTGGTTTCATAAATTGAAATCATGGCACAAAATATAGAAATTACGATGAATTGAGTGGAGCAGATAGCAAAAGAACAATGAACACAACATTAAACAAAAGAGCTCATGCTGTGTTCCGAACACCACAGGTACCTAAGTTTGAGAGACTACATTTTTAACTCGTAGTTGCAATGTATTTTTGAATATTACATGAGTCTTCAACAATGTTCACAAAATTAGAGTTGTAATCAAGATAATAGAAGTTAAGACAAAAAATATTCTCTCAAATACAATTTTAACATCGATGAAAGCCGCCATTCAATAACAGTGCAGACAACAGCCTGAAACTAACCGAAGCGAGGATATTTTAAAATTTAGCATCACTAGTTCACACTAATTTAATCCTATCTTAATAGAATTACAAACCAGGAAATTTTGAGTAAGCTATTTTGCTGAAATTTTTAGTTTTTCATGCTAAGAATATGATGCATCAAATGCAAAATGCTTTAGGGGTGCCTACATTCACCAGAATAAAGTCATGAGTGTAGCAAATAAATAATTTGAATAGAATTATATATCTATACTCAATTAGAGTATGCCCCATACAATATACAAATAGGGTGAAGAAGCAGTGACCTGATGTTTCAAAATGTTTTTATATCTTAAACTCCTTTCCTAACTTCTACGCACCTCTACATAAGGGCGACTTTTGACGTACTTTTTGTTTCTGAATTTGTTGAAATGAAAATGCTTTTTAATCTATGAAAACTATCCTTAAAAATTATCTGCAAGGTACGCAATGGAAAATTAATTCGATGACATTAAAGTGAAATAATATTAGAGATTCCCACGCACCTTTAGAGGTACCAAACGCTTCTATCGATTGGGTCTTTTAATTTAGGTGGCTATTGATGCAAAAAGGAGATGTCGCAATTCATAGTGCAGATAATAAATCTCTTATGAGTACGTAGAATTTTGATAAATTTTTCTTCATATAGTTAAGGACATTGGGGTAACTTTCATCTCATGTCCATTAGCGTACGAGCATCGATTCTTGAAGGCTGAACTTCGCACCATAGACCAACGCACAATACTTTGAGCGCTAGTGATTTTATAATTCAAAAATTAACTTCAAAATCAGTTACCAGGATGAGAAACAGAAGATCTTTTGCATTATTTGCTTCTCATTCTATTGCAGTAAACAACATTTTTACAGATTATAATTTGGTTGCACCAATTCCTGCTTTTAATTAATTGGCACATACTTGTCTTATTTTTGTTTTTGAGGAGGAGCAATTGGAGTACTAAAAAATAACATATAAAATGTTCTAATAAAGCTGGCACATGTGGACCGAAAATAAATTATAACGGTAATTTTCATGCTTGACTTCCATGTCAGACGAAACGCTAGTCCAACTCCTCCTTTCGAATGTTATTGCCAATTTTTCTATTGCATATTGTTTCAATAGTTTATGTGCCATAATTATTATTATTATCATCACGATACGACAAAGTAATAGAATATGTTTCCCATTTCACTCAACTGATTTTCTAAAAATTCTTACCTTTTTGTAGAAAATTAAGTCTACGGAATCTACACCTGAGATTTAAGTATCTATTTCGCATCTGAAAATCTAGTATTTTAAAAAATTGGTTAAAATCTTCGGAAAATCTCCCGATTTTACAATCTAATGAACTACAGGCCATACCCTCATAATATTGTAAAAAACCTGACATGCTCGGAGTGTTGATTTCTTTTAGATTGACCCATTCACGTGAAACTGCCAAGATAGTTTAGAAAATTTCTGTTTAATATAAGCAGATCTTGTTAGTTTTACAACGCGTTTATTGTCCATTGTAAGTATTTGAAATTCACGCATCATTTTACTACGCAGTTGTTCACAGAAACCGAGCACACCACCTGCCTCTGCCCTGTCCAGCCGACCACTGGCACTGTACTCTCCACAGCTCCTCGACACAGTGAGCATCTCTAAAGGGAGATGTAACGTATAGCGCAATTCCCTTCACTACCTCAGAAAATTACGTTGTATGGCAATATTTCTCTACATCATCGCCAACGACCAGAGTAATGCGTCACTGAGTTGTAAGCTAACGAATCAAGAAACTTTCCTGTGCTTCACGCACTTCTCTTTCGGTTAAAAGTGGCGTCAATATTTGGTAGAAGTTGAAATCTCACCGATTGAATGTCTGAAAATGTAAAATTTTTACGATGATGAGAGTACACCCGGGGCACGCTGGCTGTAGAGCGTTGAGGCACATCTCAAAATGGAGCAAATGCTTTGTTGCGACGCTAAATTTGTGATGTTCTTTTCTATTCTAATATTATCAAAAACATTAGTTAATTCATTTATCAAAATATAAAATGTTTGTCCTTTGCATAAATAGGCAATATAAACTAATTTTTAGGAAGTTTTTTCGACGTATGGGAAGATGTAACAAAATAATTCTGAAGTACCGCAAATAGCGCTTCTTCTTTCATTTTTTTAGTTAACTACGCAACCGTACGATATTAATTGTTATTTTCCAATTCGTAAAAATTTTATTTTGATGATATTTCAGTTTCTTTGCAGGGATAAATTACAACAATGTGGATAATTTATTCATTATACTCAATAATTCTTCAAACGGATGTTTCCTCCCCTNGCGCATTGTAAGATGAGAGCTATTCTAGCCCTACGTTCAAAAATCTAGATATATTTTCCCCAGATTGAAGCACTGAGCTGCATAAAAAGTGCTGAAATGTTCACAAGACTTACACTACTCAGAGTGATAATTGAATGCAGAACGCAAAAGAAAAGAAAATTTAACTTGGACTGTGTACTTCTAATGATCAAATGAGAGGTTGCCATACATACCATACATGGAAATAAATGTTGCTAGTAAAAACCTGATTACTGGTACATTTACTTTCCTTGAGGTTAAGTCTGCTCACTGACCGGTGGATGACTACCAAACAATATTTAGTCAGAACAAATTATGAATGATTCTGCACGAGTGTTCACTGAAAAAAACTCGTATCACGAATCGAGGAAAAAAGACATTTAAAGTTTCTTTCTTCGCCGGCATAAAAGACCGATCTAGGTATAATTGAGCCATTATGAGGCGCTGCTGGAGCAGAAATTGCGAATATTTCCACCAGCATTACAGCTGGAATGACTGAGATAATGGGGCAATACTCTTTTGGAAACTGTCGAAAAAGTTTACGAATCAATTCGTAGAAGAATTTGATAAGGATCATAAGATGACAAGGGATAAATGTAAAATTAATGAATTATTCTTCTTTCGATGGCATGTACTATATATCATTCGTTTGCCTCCGGTGTTGTAGATGACAACGTAAACTTTTTAATGAAACATGAATAGCCCAAATTTCTCTTGTAAAATTGGACACCAACGAACGGATCCATCCACCAGACCGTGGAAGCGTGCAGTCAAATGCATGCAAATGTAATCTCCAGCTGCTGCAGAATTAGACATTCTTCTGCCGGTGGACAGCAATCGTTTGTTTCTTCCATCCAGTCTCTAGGCGGCCCGCATCCCCGAGGATCGTAGAAAAGATTTTTAATATTCATCCCAATAGATCATTCTCTTTTTCTGAGAAGTTTTACTGCAAACTGTATCGAGCTGATCAGGAAAGGTAGAATTTTGCGCTGTTCAGAGTATTTTGAAAAATTCCCTCAATAATCAAATCTGTCTGAGGTGGTCAGCATCAACTGTAATAAACTACACCCAATAATTAGTACAGTAAATACGTACAAAATGAGTAACGTTTAATCATTTTAGAGATAAATTTCCACACGGGTTTAAATTGCATTCGTTTTAAGCGTAGAAGTGCTGCGCGATTATCTAGTTTTGCATTATATTATCTTTCTGGAAAAAATGACAGCGGGGTGTACTTAGTGCTGTTCATTTCTTCTGCATCTCCGCGTGACTTTGGACAGCTACAGGCTTGTAAAGTAGATAAAGATTGGTAGACATAATTGTAGATGGTCATGTTCCAATTCATTGCCTAATTCAACAAGCGTCCAATAATTTATTTACCGATTTTATTCGCTCTGCTCAATTACACATTTACCCTAATGCTTCAATGCTTTATCAGACATCTTCCCAACTAGTAGGGATTTCCCCCTAGTTTCTTCAGAAGGTGATGTTGTGTACCACAAATAGCTTTGATCACACCAACACGGAAAATTTGAAAATATTTTTAAACTCTTACATGTAATTAGTTTGAAAAAAAATTTCCTTCAATACACTTTGGCACTGTGGTAGAACGTTCCCGGTAACCAAGAACTACTAGTAAGAGCAACAATACATAGATTAGAAACCATCACCTTCTTTAAAGTATCTCACCTGTTCCACAAGCTCTTGCTCTCAGTTTACAGTTCAAAATTCAGAAAACAGAAGTACGAAATAATGAAGCAGCACTTATCAAAAAACAGAGTTTTCTTTATTCTTGAAATTATCTTTTTCTAATTCTGGTCAACACAATCAAATAACCTTCTGACGCTCACCACAATCCGCTTGTACTATACAAACTGACTACTTATTAAGCAATGAAATATTCTCTCTTAGACACACGCACGCTTTATAATGTCTTTCAATATACGACTGGAAGCAAATTACGCAGTTAAAAGCTTCAGCATAACGAGTCAGAGGGAAATGTTTGCATCTCGCAGGTCCTTGAGTTCGAAGTCATTTTGTGGCCACTGAGCAAACAGTTGTGATCTTGCGAGCTTTTATGGCTGGCTGGTGTCCAGCAGGGATTCGCGTTTCTTTTATGCATTCTAATACTGTGGTTAGCTTAGCTCACTGGTCTGGGCCTGCAAAACGGTAGGCAAAATTTCATTTAAAATGTTTGAGGAATGCATCAAACATTTGATGCATTTATGCATTTGATTTTGTTACTTTTATTCTCGGTATCATCTTTGCTTTCCACCGGTCTGTCATTTTAAATTGTGCAAATCATTTCATATTTTAATTCATTGTTAACAAATTAAATAATTACGTCAATTGAGGTATAGGCCCCGCACTTCCATGGCTCCCCAACATATTTCCGTATAAGGATGAATCAAATTCGTGTAAATGATTTTTCTCTGGGTGGGATTCTTCTCTGGGTGGGATGTGTTTGACTTTGTAAAACTTTCATATGAATTCATATAATTCATGTGAATATATGAATATAACAAAAGAGTAGGGAATCAACACGCGTAATAAAGTAGTGCATCAACACGTGCGCTGCTGCACGCGTATTCATGAATTGATACAAGTAAACCGAGGCTTTGTGGTCAGCACTGCACAGAGTCAGCTAACAGTGATGGCAGTAGCATCAGTGAGCAGAGTCAGCGAGCAGTAATGGCAGTGGCATCAGGCAGTAGCATCAGTGAGCAGAGTCAGCGAGCAGTAATGGCAGTGGCATCAGTGAGCTGAGTCAGCCAGCAGTAATGGCAGTGGCATCAGTGAGCAGAGTGAGCCAGCAGTAATGGCAGTGGCATCAGTGAGCTGAGTCAGCCAGCAGTAATGGTAGTGGCATCAGTGAGCAGAGTGAGCCAGCAGTAATGGCAGTGGCATCAGTGAGCTGAGTCAGCGAGCAGTAATGGCAGTGGCATCAGTGAGCTGAGTCAGCGAGCAGTAATGGCAGTGGCATCAGTGAGCAGAGTCAGCTGAGCAATAGACGCTTCAGCGAGATGGCATCAGGGAGTCTGGAGAGTAGAGCACCAGATGAGTGCCAGTGCGCCTGTGCTCGTGACAATGGAAGGTTGTGTAGCTGGGCTCCTTTAATTCATACACTTGGCACTTAAACAAAGCTTTTTTATATACAAAGAACGGATTCGAATCAATGCAAAACGGCAGTAAATTTCGGGGGCAGAAATGAGTGAGCTTCTCCAGGTCGGGTGTTCGGTAACGCCAGCTTAAGCGTGCGTAACTCTCAGAGGGAAACTAGAAGGAAGCCCTTTTCAGTTTTGAGCGTAATTGTGGGTTTGCAGGGGCGATGCGTTGGATTGGAAGGAGTTTGTGGCTCGTAGATGACGCTCTACCGTCAAAATTCTAAGTACGAGCGTCTCGAGAGAATTGCGTGTTCTCCTACCTTCGATATCCTGCAAATTGCGTTATTTGTTTTCGTGCATCCTGTTGGTGACGATGAGAAGTATGTTCTCATGAGCGTATTTGACTCCCACTATGTTGACTTTAACTTTTGAAAACAATTGACGATTTCATCTATATAGCTATGATTTTGATCCTATTTTTTTTTTGGCTTGGTTTAGAACGGCGTTAGCTTTTACGTTCTGTGGTAGCAGCGGCATCTTTTAGAATGCAATTCGTGAACATGTCATCAATATGAATTCCATAAATGAGTGTTGGTAAGCAGGAGAAATTTTTCTTCGGAAGTTATTACGCAGTAATGATTTTCTCATTTCATTTTCCAGCTGCGCTGCAGTTGTAGCCGTTAATGCCTGAGTGGAATAATTCATCAATACCGAATCGCAAAAG
Organism: Platorchestia sp. MABIK; assembly: GCA_014220935.1. Lineage (NCBI taxonomy): Eukaryota > Metazoa > Arthropoda > Malacostraca > Amphipoda > Talitridae > Platorchestia > Platorchestia sp. MABIK. The sequence continues at coordinate 198,451 of JACJUY010000350.1, forward strand.
CTCATTTTGTCCATCTATCTTGAATCATGGCAACGAGTGAAATTCCTTCTCAATAATGAAAAGTTTTTAAGTTTTTTCTTTACGAGCTCCAATTGGTGATTAACAGTATTTTTATCGTGTCATTTTTGAAGAACGGAGCAACGATACGTAGTATCAAAGCTATGGAATTTTAGAATAGAAATGCTTAAACAGGCACCCACTGAAAGCCAATTGTACAGCATTTTATTAACTAATTAACCGCTTATATGAAAATTTTTTTAGATATTAGTCTCATTTGTCAAATCATTAAACAAGCGTCAGGAAAAGGATTCATTCTTTATAGGAATTTACCATTTACTGAGCTGATGAGACGTGTCTGTTCACGACACATGTCTTGGAATGATAAACTCTTTGTCTTAAACTTAGGGCCTTCAATCAAACTCGCATTTCCGGTTAAAATTTTCCTGTTTAAAATTGTGTCCACAAAAGGTCCGAGTACATGCGTCCACTTGACACATCTATTGACTAAATCCTGACTCACCATAGCAATCATACAGTCGCGTGTATAAAACCGCGATTATCAATCGCTCACACATAAAATAACATACGCAAGATAAGTCCACTACACGAATGCTACTTCTGAAGGATGCTACAAATGCTACTTAATTTGAGCACAAATGCTACTTGATGTGAATACAAATGTTACTTCTGAAGGCCAGCCGCTGTTATCTCCTCGTTATCTGCGCCAGCGCCTGAGTGCGATGCCTCCGTCATAATCCAATTCTCTGCAAGCCAACGTTCGTATCAGCGACGGTCTCACTGAGAGCGCCACTGAGCTCTCAGCTTGGAGAGCGAATCTCCATAGAGATTGGAAATTATACAGGTCACGGCTTATAAATTTCGTGTCAATAAAATAAGCTAAAGGGCAGTCTGAATTTATCGCCTGGTGATGTAAAGTCTCAACTTGATTATCCGATGGTGGTGTCAAAAACCGTAAAAATCTTTCGAGTGGTGAGGCTCAATGCTGTGATGATCTATAGAGTGGCTGTGCTTAATGCTATCATGATGACTCGAGTGGAGGTGTTAAATGGTGTTGTAATCTCTCGAGCGGTGGTGTTAAATGCTGTGATGATCTATGGAGTGGCGGTGCTAAATGCTGTGATGATCTCTCGAGTGAAGGTGTTAGATGGTGTAATGATCTATGGTGTGTAGGTGCTAAATGCCAAATTCTTTGTTCTCGCTCGTAGTCCGAACTCTCTAAAACAAGTTCAAATTACTTCAGTTTTTTTATCTCCAACGATTTTAAACTATCTCTTGATATGATGATCATTTATACCAGCCGAGATTATAAGATTTTCACACTTGAAATTAATTAGAAAAGCATTATAATTCGGGAAGAGATCACTTGGTGATAAGGTAGCCCCGCGATTATACTCTGAATAATTATGAACACTTCAAAATGTTTTTAACGAAAACCAGTTTGAGTGTCCAGCATTAACTTCGAATCGAAAATGATGCTGTGAAATTTTCTTCCTAATCATCATACAACTCAGTTGTGTCCCAAGCTGTACAATGAGGCTTCGATATTGATTCACACTATACGTTGAGTTTCAATTTCCTTGCTAGATGATGTTCTTATTCTTCCCCGATGTTTCAGAGTCAAAAGATCATTTTTTTAAATAAATTTTCATATCACGTTTTAAAAATCAATTTAAAAATTCTCACAGTGAGTGTTTAAGACACCGCAGCTTTTTGTGTAAAATTGACAGGTGGACGGGAAGTGAGTAAGAAACAGCGCATGTTTGGAAGAGCGAGCGAGGTAACGGGGAGAGAGACAGAGGCCTGTGCGATGAGCTGCAGGAGGCTCGATTTCAATCTCGTGCTAATAAAAAGCCCACCACAAGCAACTCAGAAAATTTAACGACGTCGTTCACCAACCAAATATCAGAAATTAAATCACTATTAACAGGAATTCATGTCTTTTATGGAGGAATTGCTAAGATAAAAGTCAAAAATCTCTCTCTTGGCCTGAAGACTAATTCTTTCAAAATACGTTTATGATTTTATTCCTAATTGCAAATCAAACCAATACAAAACGATTGCTCGAACCACCACACGTCCTCTGATCACTTAATGCGTCGGCTGCAGCTCGGTCAGAATTAACGGTTTAGAAATCAGGGTTTCCTTAACTAGGCCGTCGGAGCTGCCGCCTCATTTGTGAGGGCGGATTGAAGGGAAGCGGGCAGTCATCGCACCCACGCTGTCCGGCGACAATGCCGGGAGAGAGAGCCTAGCATCCCTAAATAACCGAACCTGAAAGCTCAATTTCTATTGAAAATTGAAAGCTCATTGGTCACGTTCAGCATATATGAAACGTCTGAAGTTAGAACCTGTTCTTTGTTGCTTATTTCTTGTAATTTTATCATGAGAAGTAGAGGAATTTCTAAAACAGTGTACTTACGATCATCTAATTTATTCTTGAAATTTTAGGGAAATACGTATCGCAACGTTGATATCAAAAAAACATATGATTACTATTTCCCTAAATCCTTTCAGAACAAATTGTTTTCCTTTCTAGTGCGATAGAATAAACCACGCTCATAAAAACAGAACAAAGACTAATTCATTCGATAAAAATGTTCATTAGTCTCCTTTAAGTACAAACGAAAATGCAGCGGTTAGCATGGCCTTCAACTGCGCCTGAAGATGTGGGCGTCGAAGACTGAAAATTGGATTTGATACTGATTCTTCCTGAGGAACTTCCCTCCAAAATTAGGTAGACGCAAATCCGAATTAATAGATCCGAGGTCATGCCTGGGATTATCGTCTTCCGCCGCCGGTGGTCGGTGGGATCCGACGACCTTGTCGTGCCCGGCATCTTCTTGCTCCTGCTGCATACCGTCTGGTAAGTCCAGTGCTGCGTGTCTGTCCTGTTGAAATTAATGAACTCGCTATCTGAAGTATAACTACCTTTTGAACTAAGGCTGCGTCTTGGTACCAGGTGCTAAAAATTAAACCTCTCAGTATTCGCTCGGTTGTTTCACGTAATGAAAGGCATTTCTTTTCCGACACTCTAACTTAAATAATTATTTTTTTGGAATATATGTTACTGAAAATTCTATAAGTCATGAAAGTGAGTAGCTTTACGTGTGACTGTGAGCGTTAATAATTTCGATGGTGATCAACTACCACTGTCCCGATAGATTTTAATTTAAATAGCAAGTTATATCCTTTTTCCCCGGATGATTACGATAATTTACTGCGTGATATTATTAGTGTTAAATTTATGCTAAGCCACTAGTCATACGACGAATCAGTTTGCTTGTACAAGATGAGGCAGGAAAACCTGAACTCTGGTTTTAAATGACAATAACTCAGTCATTATCTTGGGTTGTTATGGACCAGTTTTTGCCATTAGGAAGAGAAGTGTGTAGGTAAGAAATTGATTTTGATTTAATTTCTGAAGTCGGACTTTTGGGACCACTCTGTATAACTTATGTTTAGGAAATACTTTTCGTTTAATTGGTTGTTGTAATAGTTTGCATACACAAGACAACGTCCTGAAGTCTTAGATCTGGCTTAATGTTATTACTGCAAGCACGGTGTTGAATTTTGCACTTATTCATTGATTTCCGAAAGCAGGAACTGTCACAAACTAACCAACTCATCATGCATAGAACCAACCAACAAGATTATCCGGGTTTTATCAGTACACTAGCCAACACGTGACTCATTGGGTCAGATTACACATATAGGGTCAAACAACGAGAATGCAAATATTTCAAAGGCTTACAAAAGAAAAACTGATAAAATTAGCGGAAAAATCTTCACCCCTCGGTTAAGTTCACTGAAGTTAATTTTTATGGACAGTCATTGTGTAAGAGAGATTGGTAAATTCGCGCGACACTGAGCATGAACGATACATAGGGCATTCCACGAACATCTGTTTTGACTTGCAATGCTGAAGCTGACTATCATCTATCGAGAACGTTTAATTCGTTCATGTTTTTATGCTGATCTGGCAGCAACCCTCGTGAATAATAATTATTGTAGCAACGAACTTTGTGAATGTGAGGAAGTGACCAAGATTTTGGAGTGGGGGACCTAACACTTTCGAAGAAGAAATTTCACTGTAACGGATTTCGAAATGTTACTATAAATTACTGGAGAATTTACTCTATTCATGAGTTGTCGAATTCTTTACCGATCTTTATCCTTACGATCTAAGATTTCTACACAACGGTATAATACTGTATGCTCCCAGACATTTATTTGAAATCCTGCGGGACATATTTTCAGTACAAGTTTTGAAAATCAGAAAGCGGAAAAAACTTACAAAAAAAATTTTCCGCGGGGTGAGATTCAAATGACTAAGGCAAACTTCCGAAAGAGACTTCAAAGCTGCGTCGATTTTAGCGATTACAACTCAAGTGATAAGATTGTCGAAATCTCTTAAAACAAAACTGCACCTAACGTACTACATGGTTTTACAAAGTTTTCTTGCATCATAATCAGTTTTTTGTCTACGTTTAAGATCACGGGATCGTTTCTCCCGGTTTTTGCTTAACTAGTTTTTAAGAAACATCTTTAGGAAGTGGACATCTGCAATACAGCTAGCGAGAAATTTAAATTTTGCCGTTTCTTATTGCCAAAATCAGGGTAGTGATATTTTTCCAATGATGTAACTCATTACAGGATGGTGAATTTTGCCCTATGTCATTCTTGATAGCAGAGCCTGGACAATAACAACCATATAAGATTACCAGCGGACCAACAAACAAGGCTATCAGAGCTTCATAAGTATATAAATCTATGTGGACAAATTAGCTGAAGCAATCCAGTCTCGGTAACATGCTCAGGTGGCAGCCAGTTCTTACATCTGACATGAGTTTGTATCTCCAAATCTGCGAGGTTACCAGAGCCTAGCAGTTTACCCGCACTCACCTTTCTTCTAAAAGGTGGAGGATTTGAGACCCAACATAGCGAGCCCTTGAGAAAAGGAAAGATTTCTCCACAATCCGACCCTGGTGTGGGAAATAATTCCCGGGTCGACTGGAAGTGTCAGTCACTGCGTCCTGGCATTAATTATAAGACTTTTGGATATCCAAAGTATAAAATGACTCGTATCAACACATTCTGCGCACTTCTCTAGAAAGTGTGCATTTCTGTACTATTTTTGTAATATTCTGTGGAGAATCTGCACTATTTTGCTGAGTGATCAAATGTGATAGCCTAGGTAGTGTATATTCCCTACTTAGGGATTTTTAATTAACAAAATACAAATTGTTCCTTTAATGTTTTTCTTCAAAAATTATACTGAGCTTTTACATAATACGTAGCATACTCTTGTACCTCTCTCGGTTTAGCGCGAGAGATTTACGAAGAGACAATTTCTATCGTAGTTGTTTTAGGACACAATGAGCGAGTTTGTAAGCCGGACAAAAGAAGAAAATTAATAGGTTCTTCCAGTAACGACAGCAAGGTAAATAAACTGACAAAGTAATTTGAAAAAGCTAATTACTTTACGCGTTCCTCGTTTTCAATGTAAAGAAACTCGTAATTATATGGTCCAAGTTTTTCGCTTGGAGCTTTGATGATTAACTTCCGCGTGCCAGATACATTGTTAGATTTAATTTCTATTATCAATTCTATGAAAAAAAGTCGCGTCCCTGAGCTCGACAGCCGTGAAGCTGTGCTGGATATCGGCCAGAAACAATCGATAAGAAACAAGTTCGTCGTGTCACGTGTTCTCGAGCCGCCTGACCGACTGATAAAGCTCCACCATACAGACTTAACTAATTACCTACTTCGTAAGGGTTTTTGGGTTGTTCCTGGAGCCTTCAAATTTAATTTCTCGAGTATTACTTAGAGCATCAAATAAGTTCGAAGCATCTATTGACAAATAGTATTATTGGAAAACACGTGTTTTTCTTTTCTCAGTTTCACATACTTCGTGTTACTAAATGATAATTTTCTCGAGCAATGAATGAGAGAGTTGACAAATAATCAACTTCAGTTCAATACTGTCGAGCACTATAATTCTCCTCAAACGTTTCTTTAAATCCTGGTGATCAACATTAGCTAAATTTTCTGCAAACGGTTTGAACTAAAAAAATTTGATATTTGTTGAAATTGCTGACTTATCTTCAGTTTTTACCAGAGCAAATATCTGAAAGATATAACTCTCGCTTAACATTCAATTACTCTACTATACCTAGGGTCTTCAAAATAAGACACGCAATTTTTTAAAGTGAGTTTGCTATTTCCTTGCGAAAAGCATTTTTCAAGAGAGATAAGATAGCAAGTTTTCGTAGAACGAATGTAAAAAACATGTTCAATTCACTGGATTATGATATTTAAAATCTAAAATCATTGCGGTACGATTTAAGATACGCAAAAAAAGGTTTCTTCATATTTTGGAAGTGTTATCGCTCGAAAGTCCCCTGATCACATCAACCGGGTGATTTCCTAACCTGGACAGTGAACAGAAGTTCCAATGAAATAAAGGTGGAAGCTTGCAAGAATGGTAAACTGCATTGATTGACGACGCTTATGTTTCCTGGGTCTCAGTGATGGCTCATGTTTAGGAAATTTCAAAATAAATATCATTGGAAATTCAGACATACAACAAAGTTGCTGCTCGGATTCTCTACAGGGAATCCATAGGACAGCATTTTGAGGGGACCGCCAGAGTTCGCTAAGCTGGCACGTGAAGTGTCGAGGCATTTGTGAGGCTTCTGCTGAGTGAATGTAATGATGTTCACGGTCATTCCTTGTACTTGCATTATAATTCACTGTGCTCACGTTTTCAATGACTCAGTTTTTGACAGATATCTAATGAGAAAGTTACATATACATAAATGAGAATTAGTAACTATTACACGTGGCAATACGTTGCCAAGATTCAAACGAGCTAACCACAAGAACAGCAAACTGAACAAAGATAAGCACTTACATCTCATTTTCTTCATACTACGTGCTCACAAGGTTTTTAAATTTCGCTTCTGTGCAGTTACCCTTCACATTTTTAAAGTTTCACAAAAAAGGTAAGCAAGTCTTCAGGCCTACACCCACTTGGACAGTAAGAAAACAAACCTGCGATGAGGTGTCTCTTTTTGATATAAGTTTCTAAAGCAATCACGGAACAAAACTCAATCCTCAACCGCGAATAAAATTGGGCCTTAATTTATTTACCAGTCTCCCAAAAGTATCTTTACGAATCAACAGAGCACGGAGAAGCTGCGCTGTCACAAATGTTGATCTTTCAGCACGGCAGAAAACTTAAAAAAGACATAGCGAAGGGCTTGAAAATTAGAATTGGTTTCCACACCGAAAATTTTTTATCTCTCTTTTAGAAAAAATTGATTTTCAAGGAAAATTTTGCAAATATCGTATTCGTTTCCGCAAAAGGAACTCAAGCATAATGTTTGGTGCAACAGAGTTTTATCGATCTTCGGAAACTCGAGATCTTCAACTTGATGCTGTTACTACTTCAAGTTGTATATTTCATAGTCAAATGAATCTTTTTCAATGCTCAGCGTAACTGAACCAAGTAAATAGGAGGCCGAGTCTCCACATGAACGTTCTGTTGCCACGCAACGTAGAGTAGATTCGTGTAAAAGCAGATAATGTAGGTTACAATCTGTTGTAAATAATCTTCATTCGAATTTTATTGATGATAATTTTTAAAGCATTGATGTACACTCGAGGCTTTCAGAAGCCCCTGGAAATTGCACATTAATACTGAGAAGAAAAGTTGTCCACTCGAACTATCAAAGTCATTTCAAAATTTGTACATGTCTGATGTAAAAAATTCTTTTGCGCTCTTTAGTTACAACTTGCAGCACAACAACGAAAACGCAGCAAGTCAAGCAAGGAACTGGTAAATTCGAGTAAGTGTTCATTTGTCTTCATCTGATTGTCCCAAATGGCCAGCGTTTGGGGGGAGGAGCGCACTACAGGAGCTCGTCAGTTACGTCGTGTGACGTCAGGTAAACCTCGGGAGACGAGAGAAACGTTCTGATCATCAGTCAGGAGCTGAGTTATCGGAGGCTGTCGAGGAACTCTAAATGAAAAAGCATTGACTTGCAATCTGCAACGTGATGCCAACCCTCGTATGGTTAAGAAAATTCAAACCCTTGGAACGGTACTTCCTGGCTGACCAAAAACAAGGCTGTATTCAAATAAACAAAGAGTCAACACTAATTAACAGCTCGTGAAATCTAACATTCGTGCAAAGAAAAGTTCCTTCGGAAATGTATTAGCAGTGATAGAAGTCTTTCCTAATTAATAATACTACAAAAATACAACCTCTTATGCTTAATTGAGCGGCATTTTCTACGATGAGGTCTAGTAGCTTCGTACACTAAATTACAAATCTCATTCACAGAACTCAGGTAAAAAATTGAAGGGAATTTGCACGCTACAGTAGCTTTTGACACCAAGGCGTGAGCAGGGTCTACAGAAACAATGCATTATGAGGCAAAAATTAGTAGGTTTCAATAACTATACATTATCTTTTCTGCAGGGGCGTCCATAATTTTGAATACCTAGTGCAGAGGTTACACCTATTCGGCTAAAATCATGAAGCCTCGACGAAAAAGTTAGACTGGAATTGAATCCAAATCCTCAGAAGAAAGGCCATTTGAGGGTCAGATGAAAATTCTTCTAAGGGTAAAAAATTCGAAACATGCATCCCTGTTGGTTTTCGCTGTTATACCTCGAAGCTCAATTGAGGTGCGAAGAATCTTATTTGCATTAGCGACATGATTTTTAATTCATGAGCATAAGTCATCTCAAAATTTTCCAGCGGCCGTTGATTTGCATGGCTACTATGAAGCCACGGTGAACGACGTACTAAACAGAGACTCCTGTCTATATAAAATCTATCAACAAGTTTCGAATCATTGCTCAAATTTTCAAACTGAATTCCACAGGTGCTGTAAGCTGAAAGTGCGAACAAACAGTACAGCAATTCACTGCCATCATTTTTTAATGTTCATCCACAGCTGTTCCTACATTTGCTTGCAGCTGCTTCAGCAGCGGTATCGCGAAGGTCGGCTTTTAAATACCGTTGTATTGCCCTATACCTTGTCGACAGTGGCGAAACTTGAGTAAAAATTCTTTAAACACTTGAATAACGTTAACAGTAATTTATTCGAGACCATTTGAAATAGACCATATTAATACAGTCAAAAAGTCAACGACGTACACACTTTTTTACAATAGCTTCTATCATCCAGAAGCGAGACATTAACTTCCTGCATCCACCTGAACCAACATGAAATTCTGCTGAGGCTTTATACCGCTGACGCTAATGATGTTAGCTGTTGCAGTTAGGCTAAACTCTATTGCGAGACCAGACGTTGTAATGTGGCTAGACACTGCAGTGAGCCTTGAAACTGTAGTGATGTTACATACTGCAGTGATGATAGACTGTCATGTGGCTAGACACTGCAGTGAGGCTCGATACTGCAGTGATGTTAGACATTGTAATGTGGCTAGACACTGTAGTGAGGCTCCATACTGTAGTGATGTTACACACTGCGATGTAGCTGGAAATTGAAGTGAGGCTTACGGAAATAATCTTACATGCTGACCGAGCATGGCTGCTTTCTAACAGAGGCTGAGACTATTTAACAAAGAATTAAGTTTACCGTTCATGTGTGCGTTGTTTACTTCTCACGTGTGTACGTCCTGTGAGATATGATTTACCTTTCCCGATCAATTGATGAAGTTTTCGGCACTTTGTTACCTCAATAAAACTCCTGTGGTCCCCAGCTTGCTTGCAAGTCGTCTGTCAAGCTCTATTGACATCCGAGCTCAGAAGTCAAGCGTGATAATAAGTCACCTTGGCCTGCGAAGCTCCTGTACAAAATTAGTATTTCACCCCGACAGCTTGGTTTACTTGGTGAAAATCGTGATAAAATTAGCTTGCAGTCCTTCACGGTGTTCGGTTTCGCGCTGAATAGCGAGCGGTGCTCTGGTAAACACACCCAGGTCTCCGTAAACACTTCCCGCCCTGCACTGAGTTGTGGTGCGTTCTTCTGGTGCGCTGCTCTGGTGCTTCCTGCAGGTGCTCCCTGCTGGTGCGCTGCTCTGGTGCTTCCTGCTTGTGCTCTCTGCTGGTGCGCTGCTCTGCTGGTGCGCTGCTCTGGTGCTTCCTGCT
>JACJUY010000350.1:208623-224399 GCA_014220935.1 Platorchestia sp. MABIK
CGCTGCTCTGGTGCTTCCTGCTGGTGCGCTGCTTTGGTGCTCCCTGCTGGTGCGCTGCTCTGGTGCTTCCTGCTTGTGCTCTCTGCGGGTGCGCTGTTCTGGTGCTCCCTGCTGGTGCTCCCTGCTGATGCTCCCTGCCGGTGCTCCCTGCTGGTGCTTCCTGCTGGTGCTCACTCATGGTACGCCCTCCCCCCCAGGCTACCTCAACCGACACGCAGAAGCCACAAAGACGCAAGCACCGGCGTCACCCTGCGCTACTTCACGCAGCTCGCTAGCTTTCTTGTTTCATAAATATGCTCAAGAAATTAGTATGAATGGTGAACTGGGAGTATTTGTAACACCAAATGTGAGACCTAGATTCATAATATCGGTTGTCGCAATAACACACCGAGAAGGATTTTGAAGATGCTTTGAAAAGAAACTTACTGCTTGAATTTTAAAAGTTTCATACATGCTGCATTTGACATGGTGGGCATACGTAACCCGTGCTGACATGGACGATTTATTCTTGAAGAACTTAAGAGCTCACATTTGCGATGAGTCTTACATATGCACAATGGTAAAAAAGTCTTGTCTGAAAGAATCAAAATAATTTTTAATGTTGCTTCAAGCACTCTCAATTTTCTGTCTCAATGTCTTTGACTTTTCATGAATGAATTATGATCATGTATATAAACTTTTAGAAAAGTTTTTACGACGTCAACCATGCCTCCAATTAACCGCCTTCTATCATCCTCCTCCTAATCGGCACTAATTAAAATTTTTTAAGTAGGCTTCCCAATTAAACCCCACCAAATGGTAACTTTCAACTAGCCTTTTGTAAAGCCTTCTATTAGCAGCCACTTCCAATTAGCCTTCTTTAGTGAGCCCTTCCCAATTAGCTTCCTCTTTTTAGCTCTTTTCATCCAACCACCTCTAGTTGACGTTTCTCTGCTGGCCACTTCTAGATAGCTCTTTGCAATTAGTCACCTCTAGTCATCCCTTTACAATTAGCCACCTCCGATTCTCCTCCTCCAAGTAGCTCCATTCCTGAACTTGTAAAATTTCTCCCGATCTTCGAAGCGCTACTTTAGAATTCTTCTAATTTAATTTCTTAGTGACTCAGACGAGGAAAAAGCCTGCGTGGTGACCGAAATGTAGAGTTAGAAGCGTTTCAGAGATTTAGGCAGAAGATTTTTCTATGCTAAACAGGCAGCTAACAAAGGTCTAGTGTTTCGAACTATAATGTGATAGATGAATGCCTCAGAGCGTGACATCTACGAGTGACATCGTCAACTTAAATAAATCACTTATATGAAGAGGATAAGAAAAGAAGACACGTATACACTTGATTCCGGCTGGACAATATAATTGAGAATATCCTGGTATTACTTGGAACAATTTAAATTAATTTTCAAGACGATAGTTTTATCATAACCCTCCATGGAACTGGGAATCTTCACGCTTAAAAAAATTAATTTAATATGAAGACATACTTGGGCTCTCAATTGCGTTAGTCGCGAGTGCTAATGATCGCCGTGCATAGCATGTGAGCATGCAAACGGTGTGGTTGCAGCTGTGCTAAAGCGAGCCCCTGAAGCTCCGCTCGAGAAGGATGGCTTTGCCATCACGCAACGGGCGCGCTGTCGTAACTGACGACTGTAACAACACCGCAAACTCGCAGGTCTTACCTTGCCTCCGTAATGCGTGCAACTTCTTCACGGAACGCATTAACTATGCATTATACGGACACTTTGGGTTAGGGCTTATTTTTGAGGCACAATCTTTTCGATGTAACGAACTGTTTATTCGAAAGCGTCTTCGAATCTCATTCGTGAATTTGCTATGTTTTTATACAAATCTGGAATTATAAAATCATTGAAAAAGAACCATGCGCATTTCAACCTGAAGTGCTCACTGTGGCCGACGTTCGCCAGAAACCTCCAAGTTTTGAAAACATTAGTGCGTTGTCTGAACAAATGAGACACACGAACATTGAGCTCTGTGGTAGTGAATTTCGTGCATCGAAAAATTTGGACATCTGAAACACAAACGGCCCTGAATGTCAGCGCTTATAAAATTAGGTCATGATCGAGTCCAAAACGAATGCTCGAACTCAAAAATATTGACAGAGGATAGAAACTATGGACAACTCATACGCCGTGTGGGATATTCAAATTATTTTATTTTATTTTGAAAGTTAGAGACATGAAGTTATTGAAATGTTTTACCTTACCCATTCGAATGCTTGAAGCCTGAGTATAAAAAAATAAAGAGTTGAACCTCGAAGTTATTCAGAAATTTTATCATAGTGCAGAAACTTTGAAGCAGTTCTCCCTGATAATTACATGTTTTTTATGAACATGAAGTTATGCAATAAATTCAACAAATATTCGGTAAAAAATGAAACACCCTATGAAAACTATAAAATCATAAACCATCCTCAAAAAGACTAGACAACTAGTTTAGCAAAACTAAGAATCATAAACCATCCTCAAAAAGACTGCAACCAGCTCAGCAAGCTGAGAATAATTTCCAGTAAGAGTAAGCCATCCCAAACGCAGGCAGAAATTACCCTAAGCGACATTGGGTGCAAGTAAGCCGGCCGTGCACAGTGTGTGCAGCGATGTTATCTCTCCCTTCGGAGTATCAGGACGCCAGCAGCATGAGATAGCGGTGGTGAGGGGGCGGCGAGTGCAGAAGCGAGGATGTTGAGTGCCAATATTGGTCGTGCAGGCCTAGGATTTAGTGCACGCTCTCTCAAGCTGTATTATGCCGTCAAGATATTTCAGCTACTTGTGTACTGGCTTCGCTAGTTCAATCTCTATAAAACTTTAACGAAGTGGAGTGCACTTTAAGAAACCAACTAAGACTAATATAAATTGCATGTCAATTGATGGTCCTATTTATTATACGTCCATTTTATCACATTTAACTCGGTAATATTTCACGCTCGAAAACGTTTGGCGGCCTCCAAATAATCTCAAGCACAAACTATGGTTGCAATGCATTGTCGACACCAGAGCGTCCACTGAACAACATAACTACCGTGCCGGAGACGCTAGACTCGGCGCTGAGCTGGCCAAGTTTGAGCATCACATGGATGATTTGAAGCAGAAGGAAGGTTGCCGCTGGAAAGTTCACAGGATGGGAGCGAAGCAACAGCCTCAGCTGCCTCCTGCACCTTCTGGCACTGTGCCAGCGCTAGCTCTCTTCTCTCTACTGGAACTCGCTCAAAATCCAGTAGATGGACCGTCTACTCTGCCGGTAGAGAGAACTCTTCTACTTAGCCATGGATAAACTGCTCTCTCTCTATCACCTCGTAACTCTTTGCATTGTTGATGGCATCACGAACTTTCTCCTTCTAATTCCTTGGGGCATTTCGAACTACGCCGAACTGTTTTAAAATCATCGATAATGAGAATTTTAATCTAAAAAATACTTTTGTTTTAGAAAAGATCGACTATCTATTAAATGAGGCAACGTTTAGAGAGTACGGGAAAGAGCTTTAAGAAATGTTTCACCTCTCGAAATGTATTATTTACTCTTCATGTTAAATCGTCTACTAATTAAATGGAGGGTCCAAAAACTACTAAATTAATGAAAAAACAAGTAATTTCAACATGGTTCATGAATAAATGAAGCTTAAATCTGGCCATGAAGATTTTCACTACGATTCACCCCTCAATGAAAATTACATTTTTGTCGTTACGATAGAGTGATCAATTTTCCCGGTATGTTGCTCACCTCGAATTTCTTGATGCGAGACTTGTTTTAGCACCATATACTCCACCAAAATATGGGATCAAGCTTTCCTCAAATTTTCTAACTTTTCTTGAACGAAATTTTATCGCACTTTCAATTACATCACCTGTAGCACAGCATGCATTTGATGAGATCACTCGTGCTTCATATTAAACAATTTAGTAAGAGCATCTGGTATTTGATTCTGATCCTAATTAATTAAACTCACATACACTACAGGGAATTTGCCTCAGTGATTTCTTGCAGGGTAGACGTTCATAAGGCAGAGCTTAATGTTTCTTGCGCTCTACGACAAGGAAGTTGGATACAGTATCCAACTTCCTTGCTCTACGAAGCTTAGAGGAGATATTCTGTTAAAACTACTGCGAAAAATTTCGGTAATTTATTTTTCAAAAACTTACAAGAACATCTTGCAAGGACCGAGTTTTGTCAGAAACTGATTTAGAATACTAGGTCCCCATTTACGCAGCGTACGTGTTAATACTCCTAAAATGCTGGATAAATGCCATAAATTGATAAATAAATGCCATGAAATGTTAGATAAATATCATAAAATGCTAGATAAATGTCCTTAAATGCTAGATAAATGCCCTAAAATGCTAGATAAATGCCATAAAATACTAGATAAATGCCCTGAAATGCTGGATAACAGCTCTAAAATGCTATGTAAATGCTCTAAAAGGCTAGATAATTGCCCTAAAACGCTAAATTATGTTTTCATATCTCTGTTATTTGAATCCGGGGGCAATACCTCACTTGATTATGCTTTGCACGGCTTCAATCCCATGCAACAAACCTAATGATCGAAAATGGTGCAGGAATGAACTAATAAGCGATGATTGAATATATTAAGTCGATTCTTAATACGTTTTCGAGTCATGAAATTTTTATGGTCCAGGGCCGGACATTCAAAACATTCATAATTTATCTCTCATACAAAAATAGTCTACATTCCAGAGACATTGTGCGTTGTTGAACTATCGTAATGAAGCTAAATACATAGAAACAGAAGCTATCATGCCTCCCCATTGTCCAATAAGTGTAAGCGAAACATTCTATCGAAACAGAGATGCGCTCTGTGACTCCGTAGCCAATGACGTCATAAAATGAGAAGAGATCTGACTGAATTTTAGCAACGAAGGAGAAATAGTATCAGTACTAACTGTGAAAAGAAAATTAGTTTTCTAGATAATTTCGGTTCAAAATCTTTCCTTAGAATGCTTTCAGAAGAAGAACGATCACCAATAGTTTAACATAGCGTCAAGTAGTTAGACGTTACAAGATGTTCATGAATAGGAAGCAAGGACTTTCAGATCAGTCGAAGGATGTAACTTTTATTAAAAAAATTGGTAAAAAACCGATGCACAGCTTGAGCTCATATTAATGTCATTAAAAGCATGAATTTGCTACCAGAGATATTTACCCATTTTACGTCAGCATTTTCCTACTCAAACTACCGTTATTACAACCTCAGTCACTAAACTGGCCCTGACATCCGGTAGTCCCCGATATCAGGATGAGGAAGGAACAGCCACTCGGCAAGGAATTTCAAAGGGCACATTGGGGAACCCATTTGCCGAGAAATACAACACATTGGGACTATTTCGAAGGAGTATTGAAAAGTCCAGCGGAGCTTTAAGAGGTTAAATCAGTCGTTCTTCAGTCGCACAAAATTTGGGAATGCTCAGTTAAACACATCGCTATGGGTCATGTTACATTTCTTCTATAAGAAATTGACTAAAATTAATTATAGGCCAAATCCCTTATGAATATTTTCACTCATTTTAGGCGCCGAACAAATTGTAATCATATCAAAATTGTCGAGTAAAAAATTAGTTCATTATATACGATCGACGACACACAGCACACGGTTTATTAGAGTCGACGACATTGCAGCACTCAAATGATTCATGTACTTATTTAGTGTCTTCAATATCTGATGATTGACATGCTTAATTCAAGACAGATATGAGGTATTACGTCAACATTTGTATCTTTATGGT
Source organism: Platorchestia sp. MABIK (assembly GCA_014220935.1). Classification (NCBI taxonomy): domain Eukaryota; kingdom Metazoa; phylum Arthropoda; class Malacostraca; order Amphipoda; family Talitridae; genus Platorchestia; species Platorchestia sp. MABIK. The sequence goes on from JACJUY010000350.1 coordinate 214,371, forward strand.
CAGCATTTACAACAAAATTCGCTTTCAAAACGTTTTCATTGAAACAGGAGGGGTAATCGAGTTATCTTACAAAAAACACGCTTCCAACTATGAAGAACAGTTTTGATTACCGAACTGTGATGAAATCAAACGGAGTTGATAGTAGAAAAAACGCTTTTATGACAGATTTTCTTCAAGTTTTTTTACCATGTTTGTGCTCTCTGAGTGGAATTCTACGAGTAACATGATACTGGCTTCGTTGTCTTTGAGCCGAGACCGGACCTAAATATCATTGCTTGTGCATTACGATGAATAAAGAAGTTCATAGAGTCTCTCTCCAAGTAAAATGCACGTTTACCAAACATACGCACTTTAAAATGCAAAAAACGCCCATCAAGAACTGCTAACCAACACTTGTACATTCACTCACTTGTACACTTGTACATAACTAATATCCTGCTTGCATATCCCACCTGATAGTGATAGCTGTAACGCCACATATCCTCAGGTCCAGGCACGGTCGTTGCTTGAGCAGAAATGCCCCATTCGTACCACTCTGAAGCTTTTATGTGCAGGCAGATGCAACAATGCATCCCAATGAGGCGTCACTTCAGCCCTGTTCGGGTCTCCTTACGATCCCCGCTGCAAGCTCGCGCGCCAAGCTACATCTCACACCGAGCTCGTGTTACACCGTACTTCCCAGTGGGATTACCTTAGATGTGTTGCCAGCTGTAGCCACCTTGAAATTCATGGATGCAATAAGGAGCTCAAACTCTCTCGACACGCCAGGTATCGGCTCAGTGCCATGTTTAATCTTAGTCCAAATTTACGGTTTCTGGACACAAAATTTCTGGTTGTTTGCAACTTGCAGTCTGGTGGCTTGGCTTGTCCAGAGTCCGATGAATGAATCTAAAGCCATTTACCCTCACTCACTCGACTATGAATAAACTAGTTTTACTTCCAAAGAAAGCACACTTGTTGGTTGATTGTCTTTATCTGATATTGAAAAGTTGTTTCTAAATCCAAAAAACTTCTTCGTCTGTTCGTCTCACTTATGAATTCGTTTAATCTTTCGATGAGTTTATTTTAATTCAATCAATTAAAAATATGGTACATAATAAAGTTACTAGCGCGAATTATGATAACGCAAGAGCTTCATTCTCACCATACATTCAATGTTCATAGGTAGTAATTAAAGCTGTCATACACTGAACATACCGTGAGTGCTAAAGTAAATATGTATGTTAGAGTAAATGAAATGAGATCACAAATATGATGAATGACACACGATAATTGTACCGACAACTAAGAAAAATGTACTACCATTTCATTTGGAAAACACCATTTATAAGTTTTGTTTCGTTTTTGTGATGACAGTAAAATTTCATCATGATATTTATCAATGTTTGCAGCAGAATATTATCATGGCGATCATCAAAATATACGTTATTGGTGCATGAGCTCCTCCCGTCCCCCTGTGGCGGGGCCCAACTGCCAGCCTGCCCACTTGCCTCTAATAAATTCTAAATAGATTGACGCTTAGCGTCTAGCGTTGAAGAAAATGAACGTTTTTCTGAGGAAAGTTTTAGTTTCTGCCGAACTCCCCCAACTCAGTAGCCCTCCTGAAATTGTGTCGTCATTTCTTGGGAGAGCGCTTAGCACAACTTTCTGCGAACTGCACAGAAAAGAAACTACGACCTTATTTTCAAAAATTCAATTAAGCTGACTGAAGATTGAAGAAGTGCCAGAAACAATTAGTTAGCACGCCTCATATGCGTGCGAGAACTCGTAAGAGGTAACTATAAAGCTAAGGAACAATTCAATAATTAATTTCAGAAGCTGGTGGAATTAGCAAAAGCTGTGTGTGCATCCAACTTTTCTACACACTTCCTGATGGATAGAAATGACACATTATTTCTACGATATGCGAGTTCACTCTAACATTTTTATCGATGCGTCCCGCTGGGAAATAGCCTCACGTTTAGAGTAACACTATTAAAAACTTTAATAATTTCTTCAAAGTTACTGAAAGTTATTCATTTGATTCATAAGTTCAATCAATAAAACGATAATAAAAAAGCAAGTTTCATTGCAAGATGCTTGCATAATGAGTTTAAGTACTTTCATAATGGCAGATTCAAAAGTTGGATTGCATTCCTAGTTTGTATGACCACCTTCTCCTTTAGTTTCTCTCTTTACGCACCCAAGATGAATTATCGAATCAACCTCGTTTGGACTTTCATCTTGAACGCAATCTAAAGCAACAGCAACCATTCAGAATTGCGAGCTCTCGGCCGTCTGGCCACTAATGAGGCTATACGGCTCCCAGGAGTGCCTCCAGCCATCGGCCCACGGAGTACGGGCCTTCATGTTTGAGTCATTTCTGGAATTTCTCTTTCTGTTTCCCTACTGCCGAATTCATGCTGTTTCATGCACGCTTCACTTGTTTACTAGGAATTGAGAACTTAGGAATATGCTTTGTAGCTTTAAAACGATGGATTTAAAATATCATTCCGAGACTCGGCTCGTGTTTTTACACGTTCTGCGTTTTGTTTTACATGTGGTCTACTTCAACTTCTATGTATCATTGATTACAGTTTCTAAATTGCTTCATTATGCTAGATAATGAATGGCCACAAATAAGCACGAAACGTGTTGAGGGCTTCATGGCTTTGTACAGGATAATTAATTTCACAGAAAGATTAGACATGCGAAATGTTTTGCATTGTGTTTACGAACAATTTTGGAGTGAATTTTCAGCAATATTGGTTCTTTCTACGAAGAGGGAATTTTTTACTTGCTATGAGTCATCTCATTATGCTCAACATGAAGCGTCGTCGCCATTATTATTAACAAAAATTTATTCGAGTGAGACAGATAAGAACGCTCTAACTGCTGCTGTTCGAATCCGCCAGCATTCCTTCATGCTACAGGGCTACAGCAGCTTCATATCCTAGCAACGAGTTTAAGCAAGTCACGTTTGAACGAACCTTCAGTTTTCTAAGAAACCTAATGCTGACGTGGAGAGAAGTTCTCATTTTATATATCCATTCTCAGCCTTTATTTAGATTCCGTATCTTATGAGTATTGTACAGAATCTTATTAGTGCTCCTTTTGAAGATGAATAATTTGTTAGTATCAAAATGCAGAATTCTTGGGTGATGCAGCTTGCTTGAGAACTACGTTCAGATCTGTCTCGTTACAGAGAGAGAGAGCACTTCTCTCGTTAGGCTCAGGACTCGGCAGCATAATTCCAGTTCCACACTCAACGATGATATTATTACCATCTCTCCGTCTGCCCTTTAGATCATGATGGATGAGAAATTTTCAAGATTAAATACCCTTTCATCGTCAACATATGGAGTCTTATCTCCAGACTCCATGAACTGTCATCTAAATCTTCAAATGTATCCCTGTTCCTCGTTAAGCCACCTACGAGCGAACGAAGAATCATCATTTTCTATTTGCGTGTTGAATGTTCTGTTCATTCCTCTGATTCACGCATAGGATTACTGTTGATGAATTAGATAGTTTCGGTATCCCTTCTGTTATGCGTTAAATTTGGAAAGTATTTAAGTCGTCTTACTTTCCAGCTTGATATAGATTTTCAAACGTCACTGACGTAATTGGAAGTTGAGATGCAGCATATTTACGCTACCAAGAAACCCTACCTAAAACAGTACACATAGCATAAATCCTGTCGTGGAATGATCATAACCTGAATGATTGAATTTCTAAAATTGCGATAAATTTTGAGTTGAAAATTTTTCTTCGAATTGATTATTTTCAACTGCTATGTGGTGGAAATGTGACGTCTTGTGATTGGTTCAAGAAACTTTGAAATGAAAAGGAAAAGCTCACGATGATTTACATAAGGATATTTAAGTGGCGACTATGTCACCTTGAAAGCTTAATGACTAAGTTTTTCGTAAAATGGTACACTTAGTTAAAAAATGTGATTAACCTTAATGTTATTGACCCAAAGGCTTTATCATTTCGAGGAGACAGAAATTTAAAATACGAAGTGCGAAATTAGTAAAACTCAAAAATATAAGTACATCATGAAAGAATGATCACGATGATATCATGATATTCCCTCATCAATAAAAAAAAGAGAACACAGATAATGACCTATCATAAGTAATTACATTCAACAAAAGAACAAAATAGCTCAAAGCAATTAGCATCATATTGCGTTAATGGTGCAGCAGTGGGATGAAAATCTGTACAGAAAAGACGAATCCTGCAGCATAACTACCATAGCTGGAGGCCAGTTCCGAGCATGAAAGACAAATTGAATTTTGTGAATGGCCATTCTTTGAAAGCCGAAATCAATTAAGCCTTGACTTTGAATGAAATTATTTCAGTTGATATTTGACACGCGGAAGAAACAATAGAATCCAATCATATTCTTGCATATTTTCAATTCTTACAATAAACATAATTTGAGTGGACACTTGGATATCCATATAAACAACGTCAATAATTAATGGTTAGCAGGCATTCCTTTCTTTTAAATTTCTGAGTACCAGTTTCCCTTGAAGCCTCAAACTGATAAGTTATGACGAGCGTCAATAGGGACAAACTCTTACGAGTACCCATGAATTCTCGCAATGTTTTTGTAGAAAAGAGGAATTATGCACTGTTCTTCACGGTCATGCATAAAAATGTGAGCAAGCTTTAGAAAGTCACGCTATACATAATCCAACGTTCTTCACGGTCATGCATAATAATGTGAGGAGCGTTAGAAAGTCACATTTTATTTCACCCAATGTTTTTCACGGCCATGCATAATAATGTGAAGAAGCGTTAGAAACTCACGCTTACCAAAGTCCACTGTTCTTCACAGCCATGCATAATAAAGTTAACAAGCGTTCGAAAGTCACGCTTTACATAATCCACTGTTCTTCACGGCCATGCATAATGATGTGAGCCAGCATTCGAAAGTCACGCTTTACATAATCCACTGTTCTTCACGGCCATGAATAAAAATGCATAAAAATATGAGTTCGAAAGTGAACACCCAGAGTTCGAAAGTGAACATGAGGGTGTGAGGTCAGCGCAAAGTTGACAGAGCCAGCGTGAGCGCACGACAGAGTGGGGATGTTTACGCCGCTGAGTGTGCACCCTCAGCTCTGCCATTATTGGCTTCGCCTCAGCTCACCGCCCTCCAATGCGATCTGATCCAAGTTAGCACGCCTAACACAGGAATTATTTATTCGACTTTGCTTTAAAATAAGCCAAGGAAGAATTTTAGCCTACTCGTGCTTTAAAAAATGTTGTTGATGCCAGTAAATTTTACAAGCTACACCTTCATCCCACGCGATATTTTTACCTTCAGATATATTCACCTTTGGTTGCTCGGTTTGGTCAAAAGCTTCGAATGTTCGGGATTCACTCGGCTTCCGAGAAAACGAAACTTCCTAGAAAATTGATAAATTGGCTTTCCCAGAATTGCAAATCTGGCTCGGCTTCGGAGAAAAGGAACTTTTGAACAAATTGAATGATTACATTTTTCATGAAAATTGGGCTATTTTCCAAATTGTGGGCAGGGAAATCAACAATAAAAAATTAGAGCCCCACCTACATGGCAACTTGTTTTGCGTTCAAATGCAGCAAGTTTTGCGTTCAAATGCAACAAATTGAACAAAAAATTGTTTCACTACCCAAATAAAACGTTCTCGATATCTCAAAAAGCCAGAGTAACACTGTTTTTCAGTCGCACGGGAGCAGCAAGGTGCTTACCAGGAGAACATTAGCTATTTTTGTATGGTAACTCTGCCATTCACGGACACGTTCTCACATGTTTCACAAATGAAGACTCGTCATGGTCGAATCCTTTCTCCTGTTAGGCAACTAAAAATGCATGCAAAGGACTTTCTGCGTTGTTAAAATACACTTTTATGTAAATTTTCACATGTTTCTACGTTTGCAAAGCTTGAATTTGAAAGAATATTTCTCCCTCTCATTGATATATCTTCTTTACTAAGCGTTTCTAATTTTATGTTATCACTTGAATTTTATTCGATTATTCTATTTATAGAAATTGATTCTCGAAGGAGATGTATCACTGATATTTCTTCTGGATGTCTTTACATATTTTTTAGGTCTCTCCTTAGCTGAACAAACTGCATCCATCAAACTAATTTTGTGGGAATGGCACTGGGGTATTTTTACACTTTTCGAAACATCAACCTTTTTTTCAAGCATAATTCTAGACTTTCGTTCACAAATTTTTGGCTATCTACGACCTACACAAGGAGCACTAGGAGAGGTCACACGAGTGCATCACGCTCTGCCTGAGAAACAAGGCTATTGGCAAATTTCTCCATCGGGAAAACTTTACCTCTTCAGGTAGAAGTTCCCTTACTTCATTTAGAAGAAAAAAAGCTATTTCTTTCCGGGAAACTCCTTCACTCTTCTCATTACCTCACTAATAGCAGCCCGAGACCCCCGTGCACTATGTACTTCTCATACTGAGTCTATTGCTATGATTGCCCATCACGGAAAGACTGACAGGTTATATCTCGGCCGTCGCGCCGCTGTCGTGTACCAAACTCAGAAATGCATTGGCTTATATCTGACTGAACCGCCCTAGCAGAAGAAATTCCTAACAGCGTTAACTACCCATCGCTTTTGGTATAGTAATGTAAATTTTCACGTTGGTGCTTCACTTGATGCATCTACAAATTTTACTAATTCAATTTCATGCAGTTCAGATACTTAAAATGTCTGTGAATATTTCGACATATTTGGTAGGCTTCGTGTACATGTAAAACGAATATAGCCTACGTTACGCTCAAATGTTACCGTCAGAGCACATCCTTACGTAGGATTTCCATTTTACTAATTGAAATTTTGTATTCAAAAAATCCATTAATGAGATGAAATTTCTTCAATTTATTTTCTACTTCCCTACAAACGATTCAGTAATATGATGAAGGTCCAGATATACATTTGAGGTTTACAGCACAAGAAAGAGCTTTAAAGCATCAGGTACCATTGTACTTTGGTAAAGAATGAAAAGAACCCTCATCGCACATTCGTTGGCAAACTGAATTGGCGCACGAAAAAATGACGCTTCGCTAGGATAACTCCTCCTGTTGCTCCCCTGACAAAGTAATTTTAGTTAAGGCTTACGGAGAATACATTAAAATATTACATTCTTGGAGTCCAGAGAGAAAATATAAATACTTAAAAAGAGATGCCAGCAGCCACTCGACGCCAGATGAACGCTTAAAATTGAGACTTAAGGAATGCTTCTGTTCCCGATGAACTTTGAGTTGCCAAAAATATGCATTTATATACCTAAGATATCAACTAAATTCCTTTGAAGTCTTGAGAGCTTTTAGCATCGATGATATTTGTTTCAAACGTAGTTTCATAAAATTGATCGCATTCACTTTTGTGCGAGTTTCCTCGCATGCGGAAGCGCTTATAAAGAAACGGTGTTTTAAATTCTAACTCATTCTTTTTTAGCACTTAGCTGAGTGTTGAATTGCTCGAATTAAAATACTAAGAGGAAATTTCCCATCTGTCATTTTATAGATCAAACCTATTCCTGGTAGGTAAACTTAGTCTGCCAATCATTTAGATCCATAAAGCTCACGCCACTTTCGATAGGGTGTCATTTCCACGTAGTATCATTTGTTGAGGCAAGCACTCTATTCACTGTTGCATTTTTCATGGCAGTTGCAGACGCATCTATCATTACCAAAATATGCAGTTAGAAACGAAGAAGTAAATGTCAAATGTCCCGCTAGGTACCTTCCCGAAAATAGAAGAGCACGCTTCAAGAACAACATTCGCAAGCACGAATTTCTCTCTTGGAAGTTCATAACCTATTCCATGGAGTGTTAAAATAATCCCTTTCATATTTGACTTTCAAATGTGAATGTAGATAAATAGTTAAACCGACTATTAGTAAAGGACGTTGGATATGTCCTAAAATAAAACGTTTTCGCAGAAGCAATAATTCTATGCGTTTTTTCCTCATTTAAAAACGTTTCATCCTCATTTAAAAACATTTCTTGATTTTTCTACGAAGTACTTACGAATTTATTTTTGGTATGAGGTATCTATGCCCATCTCATCCACGGTAAACTTAGCGCATTTTCAGATCGCCCAGTACATTTCAGAACTTTGAAGGAGTGTAGAAAAAAGGGCAGTTATGAGACGTTGACTCCTTATAGAGAACTCCATCTACTGTGAAAACTGGACAAAGTATTTGTGAGAAACTTATCTGCACAGGAATAAGACAATAACACCTTCGTCTCATGCGATAGCAAGGTCTCTAAGCTAAGGTATCTACAATACCTTTCATTCTTTAGAATTTCTAGTCCTCCTTAGAAATCTACAAAGCGACAATCTTCGTACACTTGGAAAAAAATCCCAGTGGAGTAAATCGAGTGTCCTCATTCAGAAAAATTACGTTACATTTTAATAAAGTTTTGAAGTCATCTTCACGAACCGTTCTTGGAAACTTCTAGATTAGTTCAAAAATAGATCTTGTGATGGACACGCTCCTTTTCTTAGAGCTGAGACAAGCAGTTGGAAGTTTTACGAACCTGTAGCTCTTTTACGATCTTTTCACGACAATATTTGTGCAGCAGCAGACTTTTGACGAGAGTTATGGTGGCTCTGGTGAATATGACACGACTCGCACACAGTTCTGGTCTACCTTGCTTGACTCCTTTTCCACCAATTTTTATATTGAACTTATTGTACAATTAATTATATGTACAATATAAAAATTTTTTTCCATTACAACAGCTTTGTGTAGCTTATATGGAACAATTATATTATTATATAATAATAATTATATAATAATATAATTGCTACTCAAAGGACGTAAATATCATATGGTAATAATGAGGAGAAAGATACAGGGAAGACTGCACCGTAATTAGATTCTGTGAAAAGAACCTTTCAATTCATGACCTCGTAGGACGCTGTCGTAACTTCAGAAGAGAACAATAAAATTAGAATTGAAAAGTGATTCAAAGTTGCACGAAGATGAAGACCAGGAAAATTCAGCCTTTGTATTCAGTCGCTACTATTAATGACGGGAATTGAATAACAAAGCTCTTTGAGAGAAACCAGTTTCAAATACTGTGTTTCTATCTCAGCCAAGACAATGATTCGTTCCCTTGAGTCAACACATGTGCTTTTTAACTACTTTACAGCACGTAATGAAGAAACCAGATATATCCTATAACACATTTGAATAGTATTTTCAACAAAATTTTGCTTTTTCAAATGGCTTTGCTTATGAATGTAAAATGGAAAATAAAACCCGCATATGAAAGGAAATTAACGTGGCAAAACCTACACTTGACCTACATCAAACACTTCATTTCTGTCGTTCTTCAAACGCCTACGACGTTCCGAGTGCTTGAGGTGGCATTCTATTGCGTGCGCTCGACTGTGTGGCGAGGATGCAGGTCCGTGTGTGTGTGTGTGTGTGGGGAGGATGCATGGTTATGAGTGCAAGTGTTTGGGGAGGATGTAAGTGTGTGAGTAGGGAGCATGCTTACGAGTGCAAGTGTGTAGGGAGGGTACATGTTCAGATCCCCAAGTGTGTGGGGAGGGCGCAAGTGTGTGTGTGTGTACAAGTGCATGGAGAGGGTGTGAGAGAGGAGGACTGGATGGGGGAACCACATCGTACACGGTAGGGGAGGCCCTGAACAGCGTACGCAGGTGTTCAGCCACAGCACCTTTAATGTAGGCCCCGCCGTGCTGGGAGTGGCAAATTGGTTCAATAAACTGGACGGGAGCACGTTCTGACAGCGGGCGGTGTCGGCTGTTGCATGCGGCACGTGGCGACAAGTGGAGTACCCGCCACTTGGCGACGGCAGGGGCGGCGCTCTGGTTACTGCTCACGTCTTGCGTGTGAGTACGAACCATGCAGTGGCGCAGCCTACCGAAAATATCGGGGGGGCAGGATCCCTGACAAATAATTTCGGACGGGCCAGACATTAGTTATCAGCAATCTTTTTATTATTTCACTTAAAACGACGACTGAAACTAGCCCCCAGCTCAACATTTCGG
>JACJUY010000351.1:12939-25661 GCA_014220935.1 Platorchestia sp. MABIK
TGAGACATGCAGCAACACATCAGTGATGTGAGACATGCAGCAACACAGTGATGCAGAAACACATCAGTGATGTGAGACATGCAGTAACACATCAGTGATGTGAGATATGTTACCTGTTACCTGTTTATGCCACTTGTTGCCATTTTATGCCACCTGTTGCCATTTTATGCCACCTGTTGCCATTTTATGCCACCTGTTGCCATTTAATGCCACTTGTTGCCATTTCATGCTACCTGATGCCATTTTATGCCACCTGTTGCCATTTTATGCCACCTGTTGCCATTTTATGCCACCTGTTACCAGTTTACGCAACTGTTGCGTTAAATTGACATGTAAGAACTTATCAGATTATATCACCTGTTGCCTGTTTATGCCAACTGTTGCCAAGAATAGACAGATGAAATCGCGTAGACAATTCATACCTGAGGGGACAGCGATCTCTTCCCTGCCGAAGTTGTGATCCCGGGGGAAATCTGAGGAGACGCTCTCTGGGGGGCGAGGGGTGAGGGGAATGCGGGAGATAAAATGAGGGAAATGAGGGGACTTGAAGTGATGAATGAAACTCGGTGTTAAATTGAGGGTCATGGAGTGAGATAATAGAGGGACGATGCAAGGGATGCAAAAGTTAAAGTGAGGGAAGGGAGAGATGCAAAAAGTTAAAGTGAGGGAAAGGAGAGGGTAAAGGAAAGACGTGAGGGTTGAAGTGAGGGATGAAGTAAGGGATGACGGGTGGAATGACGTGTGTGATAAAGTGAGGGATGAAGTGAGGGATGAAGTGGAGAAGGAAGTGAAGGATGAAGTGAGGGTTGAAGTGAGGGTTGAAGTGAAGGATGAAGTGAGGGATGAAGTGAAGGATGAAGTGAAGGATGAAGTGAGGGTTGAAGTAAGGCTGCATCTCTCACTTCAACCCTCACTTCAACCCTCACTTCAACCCTCACTTCCATCCTCAATTCAACCCTCACTTCAATCCTCAATTCATTTCTCATTTCAACCCTCACTTCAACCCTCACTTCAACCCTCACTTCAACCCCCACTTCAACCCTCACTTCAACCCGCACTTCAACCCTCATTTCAACCCTCACTTCAACCCTCACTTCAACCCTCATTNAACCCGCACTTCAACCCTCACTCCAACCCGCACTTCAACCCTCACTTCAACCCTCACTTCAACCCGCACTTCAACCCTCACTTTAACCCGCACTTCAACCCTCACTTCAACCCTCACTCCACTTGTACAAATTCAGCGCACTCTCAAAATTTGTTGAGTCATGAAACGGTTGAATTAGTCAATTATTTTTCGGACAACATGGAAAAAAGAAATAGCTGGTAACTTTCAAGGTTCACTGACCGTAAGCGCAGATGCCCTCAAATTAGCACGTGCAATTCGAAAGAACAAATATCATTTTGTCCAGTATATTAAATTCACTCATCCAAAGCAATTGATACTTTTTAGCCAAAATTTTCATTGGCGGAAATTAATTTTCCAAACCACACAACAAATTTCAAAACAATTTTCTCACTAAAGCTTGAGAAATGCCGAGTTGAGTTTAAATGAGAGTTGACCCGGAAACAACAAATCCGTAACCGCTGTCGACACAGCAGCGCTCCATCGAAGTTAGAGTAAGCAGTGGAGAACTTTTGTGGTACTGGATGACAGGTGTGATGGGTGGAGATATACTCCTTTGATGGAGATCCACTCACTTGATCGAGATCCACTCACTTCATCGAGATCCACTCACTTGATCGAGATCCACTCATTTGATGGAGATCCACTCACTTGATCGAGATCTACTCACTTGATGGAAATCCACTCACTTGATCGAGATCCACTCACTTCATCGAGATCCACTCACTTGATCGAGATCCACTCACTTGATGGAGATCCACTCACTTTATCGAGATCCACTCATTTGATGGTGATCCACTCACTTGATCGAGATCTACTCACTTGATGGAAATCCACTCACTTGATCGAGATCCACTCCCCCTTGATGGTTAGTAACATTTTTGGCAGAGCGGGTGCTCTGTCAAAAATAATTACGGCGTGATTTTTGGTTGAAGCCACAACTCATGCGAGGAAGCTGCTTTAAAATGACATCTTCTCTCAAGATGTTTCGGGGATATAATCTGTTACAAATATTAAAGTCCTGAAGAACATTTCCCAAAAAATCAATTAATACTCTGAAATAAAACGCCGGGTGTCACCTTAAATTTTAAATAAATAAATTAAAGCTCTTAAAGGATGCTTAATGACCGTATTTGTGATACGAATTTCACCATTACACAAGAACAAGAATGTTTTCATCGTGGGTACTATTAGGATGGATATATTTGTTTGCCGTCCACATCTGAGAGATCTGTGTAAAGAAAATATAGAATCTCATCCTTTTTGACGGGTCGTGCACACGAGTTGCAAATGACTCTCTTGCATTTCAAAGGAACGATCCGTAATCAGTAACAGAAACATTTTCTTTCTTGATAGAACGATTCCATGCACGGAAATCTCCCGTGGTTCACAATTAAGTGGCCTTTACAGATTGCATCAGTCGTTGGAACAATTCACAAGAACTACAGTCCGACCAGTATCGTAAATTTAGTTCATTAAACATTTCGCATAAATGGGAGTGTACGTCATTGCTGAAGATCAAAAGTACTACTCTAGATATGCTCTATATATTGTTTCGAAGCAGAGAGTTTAGTAACAGTGATCCCCCACTTCCAGTACATTGCATTGCTTTCAATAAACTTTACAGAGACGTAAGTGTTTTCTGGTGTCGAAGTAAGCTTTTGTTCATACTGTAGAACGTACCTGCTTCGTCTTTGCTTGACTCTGCATAAGTGACCTGAACAAGAGGATCACGGCTGGTCTAGTATACAGTACATTCAGGGTGGCTCAAAAATCACTTCACCATTGTGAAATTTTTCAAATCCGTATAATCGATACAAGATGAAACTTAAAGATTTTACATTTCATTCCGTATGCAACGCATTTTTATAGCTGTTGTAGTTGTCTTGTAATGAATGTCCAAAATGGTGAAGCGACGTTCATGCCACCCTGTATAAAACTGTGATAATTTTGTTTATTTGTATGCTTGCATGGTTGTCTGTGTCCATGCTTTTATCACTTTCAGTAATAACATAGGAAACAATTCAACAACCTAATTTAAACATGCTAATTTAAATATTAAGTTTCAAGTCTAAAGACAACGACGACAGACGCACCTCGAATTAGCCCATTGATGCTAAATTCATTTGCGTTGTATCAGTTATTACTCATGATGAATTAGGAAGCTGATAATAGTTGAATGCTAATAAAAATAGTATGGCATGCAGGTGATTGTCTAAAAACAGAGTAGTGATGGTCAAATTCCTTTCTGTAGTCTAGTTATTAAAATATCTGTCACATCTTAGTGACAGTGGTAGAGAAATACCTTTGAAGTTCGATTTCACTTGATTTTATACTTCAGTAACTCGAATCAATCGACTAGCAGGAATAAAAAAAAATTCCTCCTGCAACAGTCAATACTTACAATACTTCTAAATTGTGAAATTTGTAGAACAACCCTGGTCAACTGTTGAATCATCTACGAGCTTAAGGAGCCATCAGACTGAAAACGTGTTGCATTTCTAGAAGCGTGAAAACATTTTTCTGATATATATTTCATGTACAAGATAAAATATATTAGAAATGTTAGTACGAAGTAATAAATGCCCGAGTAATAAATTCAGTACAAATTTTTAGGCACATCGAATGAGAATAAGAAAAACAACTTAGGTCATTTGAAACAATCTCACATTTTTCGGTTCAGTTGGATCACAGAATTATAGTGAATCACAACAGGCTTGAGTATGCGCAAAATGTAATAATAGGAGTACAAAAAACATACTCACTAGGCCCCTTCCACTGCCAGTTAAAGGTGCCACTGCCACTGGGCACACAATTATGAGGTCGTTGATATCCTTAATTGCCATTTAAAAATTGTTAAATACCAGAAATGCAACTATCATGACTTTGTACTCTCAAGTATCTGTTAAATGTAACAGTTTAAATGGGAGTAAAAATGTTCCGAAATCAGGACTTAGTGCAGTATCAGTCGACAATGCCAGTTTAATTGGCAGTACAACTGTCTTGTCATATCACTTTCTAGAACAAGTTAAAAATAATAAATTAACAGGGAACAACATTCCATCTACTCGTTTATTTACAATCACGTTCTGTACTTCTTTCATTAACACGACCAAATAACATTATACACTCAAAGCTGCGATGTCACCACACACACACATTCTCACTGAACATCTGGTCCAATAGGCAGGGCAGTCAGCACGGCGGTCAGTAAATCAGCTTTTACTGAGCAGGCACAGCTTGCACGGCTCAAACTCGAAGCTCGCTGACAACTGACGCTAGACCGACGTCTCTGGATGTCAGCAAGAGCTCCAAAATGCCGGGAAATGAGTCTCGGACTCAGATAAATGGCTTCACAGAAATGCCGAGTGTTTGTCTGACGCCGAGGGTGAGCGAAATTTTGCCTCTCCCGCCGCGTTGCCGCCGCCACCATGATGGATGCCTGGCGCAGTTTTGTTCCTCTGTACGAGCGCCCGACGCCGCGGTCTGCTGCGGGCACCGCCGCTGGGGCGCGTTTGATGTGGAGATGTGTTGCCTCGGCCGCGGGGCTGTTGTGACTAGGTGCCTCCGCGCGGCTTGTTTTCCGCTTCTGGGCTATGATATTAGCGTGAGGATATTGATGTCAGCTTCAGGGCATTGAAATCAGCTTCGGAGTATTGATATCAGCTTTGGGGCATTGATATCAGCTTTGGGGTATTGATATCAGCGTGGGGATATTGATATCAGCATGAGGAAACTGATATCAGCTTTAGGGCATTAATATCAGCATGAGGATATTGATGTCAGCTTCAGGCCATTGATATTGAAGACCGCGCCCCAAAGGCGTCTAAATTGACGTAGTGCATTCAGTAATCTTAGTTACATATCTTAACACAGTGCATTTAGTAATGGAACGTATTAAGTAACGCTCTAGAAAAGTTTCTATATAATTCTTAATGAAGTGCATTCAGTCCACTTAGTTACCGTAACTATATGGTGATGTAATGCATTCAGTAATTTTGTTCGCCAAAATCACTCCTCATTAAATTATTTTAATAACAGTAACTACATCTCAACCCAGTGAATACAATGATTTTAGTTACCGTAACTATGTACATCTTAACGCAGTGAATACAATGATTTTAATTCACCATCACCACATCTGAATACAAAACATTCAATATTACAGTATTTTAGTAACAAAAACTAAACCTCAACACATTGCATTCAATAATGCTGTATATTGTTTTCAGTGACTTCATATGTTGCAATACAGTGCAGTAATTAATTTTGTGTATTAGTTACACCAACTAATTCCTAACGAGGTGCAAACAATTATTTTGTGTGTTAATTACAACAACTTATACATACCACGGGATGCACATTACTGCGGTATTTTATTTACAATAATTAATTGTCAACACAGTTCATGCATTCATGCTGAATCACAGCTAGTGTAACACATCCCAGTGCATCAAGTGTCCCTTACATCTGCAGGCTCGGATTACATCATCAACTCAGCGTATCCCAGCGGCCATTGTCTGTGTTGTAGTGACCAGAGCGCAATATCTTATGAAGCTCAGCTTACGCAGTACACGCATTCGTAACGGCCGCAATCTAGTTACCATGGGGCAAAATAACGCAATTACGCTTGCAATTTCGGGCGTCCAATTTGCAAGTTTAGCGCCGAAAGTTTATAGTGTCGCTCTAGTTTTATTGCCGTCCTTTATACGTCATTAGTTCTTCTTTGGAGCTGATCCCCGAGCCTGCAACGTAGGGACGACCATCAAGTCGTGCCCGGGGATGTGTCTCGTGTGGAGGCCAGATGACATCGTCCAGCTCCTGATCTTCTGGCTCGCAGTCTGGCGTTGCTTCTGTCACTGAAGTGATGCTCAGGCGGGATTTGGGCTTTTTATTTAGCTAGTGTGCAGTTTATCTTGCCCTCTTGTGTTACTCTTCGTGATCGTTGGAGAGATTTGAATTATTTGATGGAGTTTGGACTTTCTGCCTAATGAGGACCTCTATATTGAAAATTTTTAAAAATCCCATGAGTTGTATTGTAATGAAATGCATTTCATGGATCAACTTTTTGTTGGAAATGAACGGTTTTTCTTTCATGCTTTATTCAGCTGGTGTGCAGTATATCTTGCCCTCTTGTGTTACTCGTTGTGATCATTTGAGAGGTTTGAACGAATTGATAGAGTTTGTGCTTTATATTTAGTTTGTGGGCAGTTTATCTTCCCCTCTTCTGTCACTCGTGATCATTTGAAAGGTTTGAATGACTTGATTGAGTTCAAAGATTTGAAAAAGTTGAATGACCTGAAAGATTTAAAAGAACTGAATGACCTTAAAGATTTGAATGATGTAAAAGAAATAAATTGCCCGAAAAATTTGAATGATTGAAAAGGTTTCAAAGAAGTGAATTTTGAAAGAACTGAAAATTGAAACTTAGAATGATTTGAAGTATTTATTACAACAAGAATGGAGGATGCAAAATAAACTTATTAGCGAGTAGTTAATTCTTGTGCCTCACTCGAAACTTTTTAACGTAAATAGACTGAACACTGAGAATCATTGAGTTCTTCTGAACATTGTTGAGGCTCATCGAATATCATTGAACATCATTGAGCATCACTGAGTACCATTGCGCATCATTGAGTATCACTGAGTATCATTGAGCATCATTTAGCATCATTGAGTATCATTAAGCATTCTCGAACTTCATCCAATGTTTACTCGTATTCTTAAATTTGGCTAGATTTATAGCTAACGTTGAATTTTCATGAGTATTTCTTAAAAGTCTTTTAAAATAATGTTGTAGAGTCTAAGAGGATATAAATTTGGAACATAGAGAACATAAATTATTCGCTGGTGTGTAGCAAAACACATCAACAAAAATACGCCTGTCAGATAGACAAAGCACGTGCCGTGGGAGAGACGACTACCAAACTGCGCTTGTTGGAGAGACAATACGAGGGCATACAATTAGCAGTAAACACCGAGCAATAACTTGGGCCAATTATGAGGATAATAACCGACCACAATAGCCACAACTCCGTTATGGGGAGGCTGGGATAATTGCGGACTCCAATAGGCCGCAGTCCTATGCCCTGCAGGATACCCCGGAGCAATCCTACGGTTTCCACGCTCATTACGTCGTCGAGGCAATAACAAAAGCATCTGCAATGCCAGGCAATTACTGTCTCAAGATCGTAATTACACAATTTTAAGAGGTCTGTAAATTTCGACCGATGGAAAGCAAAATCAAAACCGCTATTCAACGGGAAGTGAAGTGCTTCTGAAATTAACGTTTCAAGTTAAACTTTTGTAAAACATCACAATGCTTTATGCTCGCTGCAAAAAGCATTAGTTTTTCGTTAACGTACGTGCATTTTTCTTGACGACATTGATCAAGTTGCGCTGAATTACGCGTTGAGTTCATTCAGAAGTTTTCGACTTTCATGTTTATGGCTTTCCATGTTTATGACTTTCCATGTTTATGAGTAGTGTTCGCTCAGAAATTTTTGACCTTTTATGTGTCTGTTAATTTCCTAGCGAGAAGATTTGCACAAGCTGGATTACTTATGAGCAGAAAACGGCGTAAAGAGATGCTGTTCCACTTACACGCTCGGTCGCTTCTAGTTCGAGCCTGATTTAAATTCTCGCTAATTTACTTCTGTATTCGCTAAGCCCCGGAAAAAATAAGACTGCCGAGAGATTAGTCTTCGTAAGGAAGTCGTGTCCTTGCGACTCGTTAAGCTGAAGAGCGAGTTTCCTGGCGCAAATTAAAGGTTTTCCTTCAATGTTGGCGGATTCCCTCGAGTTGCTGGAATTTTGCTGGTGTTTTCGCTAAAAAGGCAAGCGCTGAGGGCCCTGTGAAGTACGTTCAAAGCACCACGTGTCCAATGTAAGTCTAAGTAAAAATTATCAGAATTTGTGCGTGGTACGTCAACGATACTTGGTACACGTACGTCACGCGCAGTACGTCATAATTTTAAAGAGTATGGAGTACCACATGCGTAATGTAGGTATCTGGTAAAATTTATAGTACTCGTGTGTGGTACGTCAACGAAACTTGGTACTCGTCCGCAAAGAAGCCTCTTGAGATTGGTACACTAAAGTGATCCTCTTCCAAGCGCTCGTTAGTGAGATGACAATGGCTACCAGTGAAAATATTACTCGGATATGAGCCCGAGCAAGAAAATCTGATTTATTTCCACTAACCGATGGTGTTTACTGAATTCAAGATAGATTGTTATCATCTATAAAGTATTGAATTAATAAAAAACTCTTCGATCAAACCATGCAGTCCACCTTGCGGGCAATTCGGTACAGCACGTGGGCAATCTGACTCTGCATGTGATCCAGGACGTGGACAGTCCTATCCAGCGCGTGGGCAATCCAGTCTAACTCGTGAACAATCCGTGAGCAATGCGGTCCAGCAAATGGACAATTCTATCTATGACGTGGGCAATCTGGTCCAGAACGTGGGCAATCTGGTCCAGCACGTGGGCAATGCGGTCCAGAACGTGGGCAATCTGGTCCAGCACGTGGGCAATGCGGTCCAGAACGTGGACATTCATGTTCAACACGTGGACATTCAGGTTCAACAAGTGGACATTCATGTTCAACACGTGGACATTCATGTTCAACACGTGGACATTCAGGTTCAACACGTGGACATTCATGTTCAACACGTGGACATTCAGGTTCAACACGTGGACATTCATGTTCAACACGTGGACATTCAGGTTCAACAAGTGGACATTCATGTTCAACACGTGGACATTCATGTTCAACACGTGGACATTCAGGTTCAACACGTGGACATTCATGTTCAGCACGTGTTCAATCCATTCGTTCACAGCATGTTCGGGTCACCAAGTGGACTACGCAATCCAGCTTTTGAATGATTCCAGAATGTAGAGCTTCCGGTCAAGCACTTTGAATATCATTTCCAGTACACAAAGCATTTTGTCAAGACATAGATTATTTGGTTCAGTATGTGAACTTACTTATACGGATTACTATTCCTGCAAGAATTTACTAGGCGGTATCTTCATCGAACCTGCCTGAGGTTAAACAACAGGTAATTATCCTAAAGAATTGAAATTCTTTTACATCTTTAAAAAATTCACAGCAAAGAAAATTCACATGCTACAATTCTTATATTTTCTATTATCTGCCACGGAGGGAACAAACGAGTAACTATCTCAACTTTATCTGGGATGAATTCCGATAAAATTATCTGCGCAGCAACATAGATGAGTTTAGCTCTTCCTGAAATGAATTTATTTTGCATTGTTGATGTAGTGGAGCTCAAGGGAAAATTCTCTCACCGAAGCACTTAAGTAATTGATAAAGTATTCAGCAAATTGTTCACATTTCCTTCAGTTAGGTAAACTTCTGTGCTGTTTCCTACGAGAGTCTCATCAGAGTTTGTTCTATAAAATTGGGTTTCAACAAATACATTTGGTTTAACTAGCAGAGCGCTACAAGTCAGATCCGAATTTATCCTAGTGATGTGTTGATTATGTAAATCTTAAAGCATTTGAGCATACCTGCGGGTGGAACATTTACACGGAGAAAGAAAGCGTTCGATGGAAAGTTTGATGAAGTAAACAATTCTAATTTATTCAGATCCTGAAATTGAACATCGTAATTTGCCGTGTAAGATGAATATAGGTGACTGTACAATGTGAAGCTGAAAATTTATGAGAAATTAAATTTGTAAGACATATGATGAATATAAATCCTTTAACTTTTATGAGGTAGTTCTCACACAAATCAGCACATTAGGTTAAAAAAAATGTCACACAACGAATCCCATCCATTTAGGTGACACACTTCAGGAGCGCTACTTGCACTTCATTGAAAATTAATTTTCCTCGTCCTATTTTCTAACGCATTTTTCCAATTTGCTCACGGCGTCAAATTGAACATGATGTTTAAATTTCTGTAATTAACTTAATCAAAGTTAAAATATTAACACCAATTAGAAATTCCCATCATCATTTTTCCAAAAACTCCATTTAACGTCTGTTATTTGTGACAAGAAGAAAATAAATGAAAATTTGTGCCGCCACGACAGTTTTAAGGAACATTTCTGGTGAACATCTCGCCATTTCCTTAACTGCGCTGCACGAGTCTGTGCAAGACCCTACAGCGCGCCTCTGAGCACCCAATATTTACCTTACTTCATTTCCTTTCTAAGAGGTCATTTCCTCTTAGCAGTGTGCTCTAACATGCTCTTAGCTTCAGTTTTTAATCTAACAAGTTCTCACTCTTGGTTTGAAGTCTAACAAGTTCTCCGCTTCGGCTTGCTCACTAACAAGTTCTCAGTGTATGCTTGAAATCTAACGCGTTCTTCGTGACAATTTTTACTCTAACATTTTGTCAGACTCGGATTGAAATTTAACATGTTCTTAGTAACAGTCATTCCTAACAGTCATTCCTAACATTTATAACAGTCATTCCTAACAGTCATTCCTAACAAGTTCTCAGTTTTGGTTTGAAATATAAGTTCTCAGTTTCAGTTTTTAATCTAAGAAGTTCTCAACTTTGGCTTATACTCTAAGAAGGTCTCACTTTTAATGTACTTGTATACTCTTTCACATTCTCAGTGTCACTACTCTCATGATCTGAAAAGACATCATTCCAGCCTGCTGGTGCAAACATTCTCGTTATTCAACTAGGATTCATTTCTTAAGAGGCAGTAGCGAAAATAGTAGAAAATCTTCATTTATTTTCTTCCGAATGAAACGAAGCGTAGAATAAAAATAAAATTAATTTTTGATCATGGACTAGATTTGATGGTTCCTGCCAAAATTAATTGGAGGGAATTCGAGAGGAAGAACAAAGTTCTTACCATAAGCGAAAGTGAGTGGCATTTTCAATCTTTGCAGAAGACGTCGCCAACTCTTTCCCCCACGCAGTCGTGTCAGCACTCTGGTCTTGGAAGATTGCAACAGAAGATCTGCAACTGACTACTTCTGTTACTTTTGTTCCAGTAATGACGGTCTTACTTTGTCAATTTAGGAGCAATGTTTGGCTGTCGTCAACTGCTGAGCTCGTTCCCCATGCTAAGGCGTCGCGTTTCCTCAGCTGAGATTGAATAGGAGAAAGCGACTTGAGCTACAAAATACTTCCCTCAAAACGGCCCGACGCCGGCACGCGCATTTCGTCTATTACAATAACAGACTTTATTGGCAAGCCCAATTCGGCAAGTTGCCTCTTTCCCCATCCCATGGGCAGCACATCTTCCAAGCACCCAAAATCCAAAATTTTGTGATGAAAACTCGAGCTGACTTCGTTCACCAACGTCAGCATATCTCAGGAGATCATCCACTCGGCCGAGTGTGACGCTACACGATAAGCTTTTCGGAAGAGTTTCTGCTTAATTTGCACAGTAATGTGACAACCCCATGATCGCTGTCCTATAAACTTTCTTCTTTACGGTGCCGAGCTTTGTCTGCACCGACTTTTGTTCTGAGAGTTCATGCGTGCTCGCCAAGCTTGCTTCAAATGACCCAGAAATGTAGTGCAGCGTGGATGTATTGGCCATGTAAATGTAGTTTGAGCTCGTGCACCACAAGCGTCATAAAAATTGCATACATGAATGCGTTTTGCGTTTGCTGGACCTTTTAGAAAGAAGGTGAGGTTTAAATTGAAGAAACTCAAACCAAGTTATGGGGTTGCTGCAGTTCTATTCGGGGGATGAAAGCAGAAAGTTTGCCGTGATAAATAATGTATGAGGGTTCGAATGTTCAAAGTTGGTCAAAATTTAAGTCAAACTCAGAGCATTGGGGCTCCCAATTTGCACAAGACTGTAAAAATTGCAGTTTTACTTGGGAAGTTATTGTGGCGAATAAAAGCTGTAGCCAAGTTTTATTTTTTGTGAGCGGTAGCTAAAAATTAATGCAAAATGAACAGTAGCGTTCATGTTGCTCTTTGAATTAAAATTACCCACATCCCATTGTATCATATTTTATGATTCATTTCAATATTTGGATTTTTCTTCTCTATTACTGGCGCCAATTTCAGATAGAGCTATTTCATTTTATAATGATGCATTTAAATTTCAAAAAAATTTTAAAAGTACGCTATTACACAAAAAACTTCAAAAACCATGCGAAGACAGCTTCAGTTTATACTAACAGATTGAAAATATTTTCATCTTTGTTCTACTTCTTATTGTTTTTCAAGAATTTGCAGTCCGATGTTTACAAATAAAATCCTGTCATAAAATTCGTGAAATTCGCACAACTCATTCGTATTCAGGAAATCTCGCGTAGAAAAAGGGGGTGAAAGAAGACCAATTTAGGAATTGCAATTCATTTGTTTTCCGCTGAATGTCGCTCGATGCCGTTGCTGAATGTCATTAACCGACGCCCACTTTTGCAATACACATTCCAATTATCTTACGGCCCATACCGACGCGTGGTAGTTGTGACGAGCTTGGGTGGGTCACAATGATTGGTTCTTTGCGGGTCAAAATGTTTGATTCTTTGCGGGTCACAATGTTTGATTCTTTGCAGGTCACAATGTTTGATTCTTTGCGGGTCAAAATGTTTGATTCTTTGCGGGTCACAATGTTTGATTCTTTGCAGGTCACAAT
>JACJUY010000351.1:29707-50635 GCA_014220935.1 Platorchestia sp. MABIK
TTTCCCTCACAATCAGTACTATATCCCTCACAATACGCAATATATCCCTCATAAGCTGCAACATTTCCCTCACAACCTGCAGTGTCCCTCACTTATGGTAGGGGATAGTACATCTATTTCTTGCCGTTTTTCACTTTTCTTAACTATTTCTTAATTTACCCTATTGTTTGTTGAAAATGTTCTCATACTCATTGCTCTTTCCCTGTTGTATAAATATTTCTGCATGCTTCTGTGAGCAATGTTTGAAACCCAGAGTAAATATTTGTATGCGTCCAGGCATATTGCCTCATACCGAAAACTGCTTTTTTGTTGCATACATATTTCTTCTGTTTTCATATACGTTCCCGTACAACCAGAGCCATTTTCTTGTTGTCTGCGTGTTCCAAAGCATTCCCTCATTCATTTACTATTCAATAATACCATGAATATTTTTTTCATGCCATATCAATGTAAATAGGTGACGGTCTATATTCAACGATGTCAACGTTGAGTGCGTGAATCCAGCGAATAATTTTTGGCTCCTTTAGAACTTTTTTTTAATAACGACCTTGATCCTTTCCCGTTGCTACTGAATGGGTAACAAAACTGATGATCTTATCAGTTTGTTAACACACGCAGCAGTTCTTTCATGTCCCTCAGAATACTTATTTAATAATGTCCTTGACCTTCTCCTGTTGCTATTGCATGAATGACAAAACTGAGGATCACATCAATTTGTTGATACGCGCCTCATACATGTCCCTCAGAATATTTATTTAATAACATCCTTGACATTTTCCTGTTGCTATTGCATGGGTGACAAAACTGAGGATCTCATCAGTTTGTCAACACTTGCAGCAGTTCAAACATGTCGTCCTAATATTTATTTAATAACGCCCTTGACATTTTCCTGTTGCTATTGCATGGGTAACAAAACGGAGGATCTCATCAGTTCATACATACGGCCAGGCGCGCTGCGTCGTAACTAAAGGCTTAACTGTTGTCGCTTCACATTTGTGCTGTTCATTAGAGAAGACCTCATCTGCGTTCAGCCAGACCTGATGTCAGTCAGGAAAGCCTCTTTAGTTACAGCCGCTTGATCTAGGCTTTATTTGAATGACATGCAGCTCGTTTCAATAACACGTATTTACACGCAATGGCATAGGAAAAATATTTAGTCTAGTGTTGAAATTATGCTAAATTGGTTCAGTAATCAGCATTAATACTGTGATGATAACTGCGTGATTAAAATTTTTAATATGATACACGCACAAACAACCAGTTACTGTACAGCCACTGCACCATCTCTCTTATATATAAAAATTTAAGACCTAGTTTGAGATGTGCAAGAAGACTGGTCTCAGATTCGCTTCGTTCTAATGGGTTGTTTCTTTTTTTCTTCTTTTTAATGAACGATTTAGTGAAAAAATTTTAAACTATTCTGCACGCGAAATAGATTATAACTAATCAATTTTACAAATGAATTACTGAAGGTTTTTAAAACATCGAGCAGACAATGTATAAAACAGAATGTTAAGAAATTTATTAGCAGATTAAAGCGTAGACAGCACAGCAGCATGAAATGATTAGAAAGTTAACTTATGGAAGTTTGTGAGATTGCAATGTATGGAATCAATTTCATTTGCGTGAATCTACACACTCGCAGGTGGCTTCACTGGAGCGATTGTGGAACAGACATTTACAGTTGAGTAGACATATCGGCTATGGCTCTTATAAGACATATGGTTTAATGGATTAGAACGTTGAGATAAATCTGACAATATTCTATGTCTTAGGTAAAATATATTCGATGTAATTAAAGAAATGAAATTTTGAAACTATTGTCATTTTGAGGCCGAATGAAAGTTTTGTCAAAACTAAAACAATCTAGTTTCAAATTTACAATCACTCGAATTTACACTTCTTGAAACAAAAGTTCCAACAGTTAGTAAAAAACGTAAAAAACAACTGCCTATAATGTACACGTACACGTACAAAGACATGGCATGTTCAAAAATCCGAAATAACGCTTTATATTCTTTCACAAAACTCTAATTGCACACATACAAAAACACTGCTCGTGCAGAAAAAATCCAAAAAGTGATTCCTATTCTTTTATAAAAACATTAAACACAAGAACATTGCACAAGAAGAAAAATCCAAAATATCGCTCCATATTCTTTAAAAAAAAACCTAAATTGCTCGGGCACATCAAAATAACATTAGCGACGACACAAAACACGCTGCCAGTATTGGAAAGAGACTAAATCACTGGCATGTCACTGAACCTTCTTCCATGCTCTCCCGTGCAAGACGTACGACAACGCGCAGCCTGCAGAGTGCCAGCGTCGAGGAAGACGTATGAGTAATAATAAGATAACAAGAAGGTTGTTTCAGGGCCCAGGTTTCGGTGCTCGATAAATCCATGTTTTGCCTTAGGTAGAATTTATTACCGTCGGGAATGCTTGCACCGGTCGACCTTTTGGTGATGCACATGCCAAAACACAAGATGTGTTGGCGAATCCATTCGAGAGCTTTCATTTTACCGAAGGCTGAGAGATTTTATCGATCTTGTGGAGTACAGTTGTGAATAAATGTTTGGAAACCAGTACAACGCGTTGATTCTGGGCTTTGATGGTCTGATGAACTTGTTTTGTACAGTTTTTTCTACTAACTACGGGAATACCCTAAAAATCGTCATGATATGTTAATGGTAGCTGAGGACACAGGGTACAACAGAAAAAATATATATGACAATTTAATTAGACTTAATCCATGCTTTTACGCTGCCTACATTAGCATAGAATCGATGTTATCGTCAGGTTTTTGATATTTCTCGTATTTTGATGACGTCACTTTTCGATGATATCCTTATTCAATGCTATCAGCATTCTGATCCACATTGCACTTTGATAAGGTCAATATTTGAGTGGTGCCCTTACATCGATGCTCTCAGCATTGCTGCATTTCGATACTCTGAGCATTTGAATAGCGTTAGCATTTTGATGGTGCTCGTACTTTGGTGCCTTCAATATTTCATTACTAAGAGCATTTCGATGACATCAATATTGATATAAAATATCACTGTCCACAGCAGCACATTCAGACATGTTGCCCCACACACCAACGTTGTGCCCCACACACCAACATGGTGCCCCACACACCAACATGGTACTGAGACCATCTAAATGCTAATGATATCGAAACACTGACAGTTTTGCAATGCTTATAGAATCAAAATAAGTATCCAACAAAATACTGCCACCATCCATATGTATTTGTTACTAATATACTGAGAGCATTACAGTGCTGACACCATCAAAATATTGACACTCTCTAAATATCGATAATATTACCAACGGATAATATTACCAAATACCAACGGTATCGATTTGCGGACAGCAGAGCAATCTTGTTTGATTGTTGATAATTGTATACATGTAATTCATCATACGAGGATTTCGCACGCATGGAGCGACGTAAATTTAAAACAAGAAGATGGCTCACGTACCTACGTCATTACAAAGTGAAGCTGCTGAATTAATATAATGATAATCTAGAATTCTCAACTAGCAAAAGTTACTCCAAAATTTCCCGTAAAGCAATTTTTACAGCGAAGTGTGCCAGGCTTTGCGCAGTTAATGCACGTAATATCAAAGTTATTCCATACAAAAATATAACCAAAAGCATCGCTAAATGATGCCCCAGAATAATGGATGAGACCGAGCTTCGCTCACCTCACCAATATTAAGCATGCATGGACTAATGTCTATTGTAAGCTTCAGTTCGGACACGTCACTGCGTGCGTATATAGTAAATGGAAAGCTTGTAAGTTGCAGTGAGCCTCAATAGGTGATTAATTAATTGCTCAAAAGTGGACAGATTGTTAGTTTCAGTGAGCCTCAATAGGTTTTAGTAAGTGGAAAGCATGTGAGTTTCAGTGAGCCTCAATAGGTTCTAGTGAGTGGAAAGCATGTGAGTTTCAGTGAGCCTCAATAGGTTCTAGTAAGTGGAAAGCTTGCAAGTTTCAGTGAGCCTCAATAGGTTCTAGTAAGTGAAAAGCTTGTAAGTTTCAGTGAGCCTCAATAGGTTCTAGTGAGTGGAAAGCTTGCAAGTTTCAGTGAGCCTCAATAGGTTCTAGTAAGTGAAAAGCTTGCAAGTTTCAGTGAGCCTCAATAGGTTCTAGTAAGTGAAAAGCTTGCAAGTTTCAGTGAGTCTCAATAGTCTCAATAAATCCTATTATGTCCTACTAAGTTCTCTAAGTCCCAGTAAGTATCAGTAAGTGCCAGTAAGCCTTAGAAAGTTTAAATACGTTCCTATTAATCCCAGTAACTCCCAATGAACGCTGGTAAGTCTTGGTTACTATAAGACACACTAAGTCCTAGTGAGTCTCAATAAATCGCAACAACATATTGTCATCAAGTTCCTATAAATCCCAGCAAATTACAGCAACTGCCATTAAATCCCAGTAAATCCTATTAAGTTTTCATAAGTTCCAGTGAGTTTCAATAAGTCCTTGTTCCCTCACAGAGGCAGGACCTGTAGCTCTCGTCTCATGCATACAAAACCAGCAAGACACATTCTACACACACGAAACATGTTCCCAACACGTCAGCGTCGTGTTGTTGCGAGCAGTGGGTTGCATGGAAACGACGATAACAAAAGCGGTGGCATGCAATATAATTTTTTTTTTATCAACAGTGCATAACAGAGACAATCTTGGGAAAATGAATGTTTTAGGAATAGACAAAAATCACGAGATTTAAGTTTGAGATTTACATCTTTTCCAGAATGTGAGTGCCATGAAACTTACGGCACGAAGATCGTTTATTAACAGTTTTAAGAAGCAATTTTAAAATTTTAATTTTAATTTTTAACTTTTTCGAATAATTTATTTTTAAAAAAACAAAACTAAGCTTTATAAGGTCCTTGTACATGTATGTAGAAAACAAACTGCAATTGGAAATAACCGTTGTATTTTCAATTCCAAAACTCAATAATTAAAGGAAAACCGTAACAAAATTATTTTTCATATACTAATTCTAGTTTATCAGCAAACTGATAAATTATGGAAGACATGATAATTAAGCCAATTTTAATTTAGAAAATTGAGCATAAATAAATAAAAAATTTATACTTATATATACATATTTATTTATGAATATTTAAATCTGTAATTGCTACGCGCAATGATCCAAAATTTTTGTTGAAACAAAATAGCGACGAGTATCAGTTAAAATTCAAAGATTTTAGTTTGATGCAACTGACGTTTAAAAGTAAAATAACTCACAGATACTTATTGTATTCATTTTGACAGATGAAATTTATTTAATTTGATTTAATGCACTGATATTTACCGAGTTTAATTTGATCTGTTGAGATTTGCATAATTTAATTTGACCCACTAAGATTTCTTTCAATATCACCGACTACGATTTCTTTCATTCAATTTGGCTCTCTAATTTAATTTGACTCTCTAAAAATTCCTTCATTTAATTTGATCCTCCAAGATTTTTTCATTTAATATGACCTTGAGGTTTTATAAAAAATTTAGAAAATCAATTACTTAACTCTAGGTGTGAGGGCACCTACAAAACCTAAAAGAAAAAGTGCATGTGGGATTGTGAATAAGGAAAACCATAATGGCTACTATGATTGGGTTCTTAGATTATACTGCGTTATGAAATTATTTTTGACTATTATGTAGTAGTAGTGGGATGTAAAATCACCGCCTGTAAAATCGCCAAGCTGACATCACCATCAGTAAAAATGATTAAGCTGAGAACCATGACGCTGAAAACTTTGATCACGCTGGGAACCGTGACGCTGACAAACATGATCATGCTGAGACCACTATTAGTAAAACCACCATGCTGACATCACCATTAGTAAAATCCCCATGTTGAAATCACCGACAGTAAAATGATCATGCTGACATCGCCATCAGTAAAATCATCATCTGAGATCACAATCAATAAAATTACAGTACTGACATCATCATCTGTAAAATCACAGTACTAACATCACCATCTGTAAAATCACCGTACTGACATCACCATCTGTAAAATCACAGTACTGACATCACCATCTGTAAAATCACAGTACTAACATCATCATCTGTAAAATCACCGTACTGACATCACCATCTCTAAAATCACAGTACTGACATCACCATCTGTAAAATCACAGTACTGACATCACCATCTGTAAAATCACAGTACTGACATCACCATCTGTGATGTACAGACTTTACCGTACAGACTTTACCATCAGTAAAATCACCACTCCGAGAACCACCAGCAAAAACATCACACAGACGTCACCACAGCAGCAGAGCACCACCTCACCACCCCTCACCACACCGCAGCGCACCACAGGCCCCCAGCACCGCTCCTCACGAGAGTTGAAGGACGCTCTTCTGAAGAACGCGGCCGAAGCCTCGTAGATTCTGTGATCGATTGGACGACGGTTTGTTTACGTTTCATTGCTTGCAACGTTGCGTTCAATAACTCTTGCTGTGATGGATTGCACCATTAGTGCAGTGTTGTTGGCGCACCATTGCACCATTAGCGTAGTGCTCTCGGAGTACCATTCGCCCGAATTGTGCATTTCGGGCGCACAATTGGTGCGCAAGAGAGGCTGTGAGTTGCGTGCGTCAAGAAACTTGCATAGCCCTGCAGCTCGGGTGACGGAGTTTCTTTTGATACTTGAATGGATGATCGCTACAAAGGAATGTGAATGCGTACATCAACTGATAAAGTCTTCGCTGGAGGAACTACCGTTCTTGTGTATGCTTTGAAATCATCGATGGAAAATAGATTTACAGATACACATGAAGTTCCTGTTCCGGGATGCTGTGAATAAAGCTACGTATTTCTCGCATTGCTTCTGTGCACTTTGAATGATAGCAATGGAAAGCGATGAGGGAAAACTTTGATGGAACATTCTGTAGAATAAATGAACACTGTCGTATCCGTTTTTTCATGTTACGATAACAGTGAGACTGACAACTCTATGACGTATCTGTGTGTGGATGTAGTACGTGCACTCGTTCATAGTTGAGCAAGTACGCACGTGGCGCGTCCGTGCGTGCATTAAAACATGCCTCAAGTCTTACTCACGGTCACAGTACTCATGATATTTTCGTATTTAAATCGGACAACACAGTAGTTCATTTCATTTTACGATGCATAATGCTACGCATGTTATCTTTGTAATGATAGATAATATTATGTATGTTATCCTTGAAATGATGGATAATACAATGTATGTTACCCTTAAAATGGTGGATAATACTACGTATGTTATTTTATGAAGGTTGTTGATTTATTAACTAAAATCTTTTGATAACATTAGTATTGTGATTCTACAATAATTTTTCATATCAGACCTTTGACTTCATGTAATTTGATATTCAATACCTGATTGATATTCCTCTGATATTGCGTACCTTCAGACCAAATTGCTACTAGTGTGTTTCCAGTGTCCAAATGTCGTGATATCCTACTGATGGATCTGTCTTTGTGCTGATGTTTCTATTTATAAAAAGTGTATAAGTGCTCTGAAATTATTTAGGTTTTCTCACAGTATTTGAATGAAGATTTGTTCTATTATGTAAAGAATTCTTAACCCATGAATTCTATGCATTTTTTGGTCTGTTTAAAAAGATTCTGACAAGCTCGACTGTTTATACTGAAATTCATGGGAAAAAATCCAGGATCAATTTTTAGTTTTTTTCATAGAAATTAGAAAAGGGCTAACATTTGTCATCAATAAAGAATGCTGAAAGTCCGGTATGGATTATTTAACGTATTTTTTCATTCGCGCATGACGATTTTTACTGGGAAAAAATTGATCTCTACGGGAATTAGAATTAGCTTTAATGATTTCTACTTAATCGAGTCCTTCAGAATCATTTAAGGTAAGATAAAATTTAAATCTCTTCACTGTTCTGGCGGTCTACGGAAAGTTAGATGAATTTTTTTTATGACAGTGTAAAGCTGGTACTCTTCATCACACTGATTTAAAAAAACAGTATTTTCCAGCATTTAATTTACTGTATACCAATCTAATTCAAAAAAGCATTTACAGCTCTAAATACCAGCCACCCAAATAAAAATTAGCACAACAAAACACCTTCAGGAGAAAAACTTGGCAAATTTTGAAGCCCAAATTCGTTAACAACACAAACTACACGGAATATAATGCACCAAAACACCTTTAGGAAAAATCCATCAAAATTCATTAAAAACTAAAACCAATTTACAACAAAAAACCCAAAATATAACACACCGTAAACCATGATAACCAATGACGTTTCGGATAAGTTGAACTTCGATTTCTGCTGCAAAATCAGCCCTGAAGTTTGCTCAGCACCGAGCAAACAAAGACGTCAGCGCCGGTCGTTCACAGAGGACGGCAAAAAGGAAACTGCCTCTGGTAAACTCGTTTATAATCCATCCGTCACTGCAGCCTTCGTCTCGCCGCCTGCATGGGAGTACAGACGAGGTGCTCGCGAATTCAGGGGGTTCAGCGTTCGTGGTTGTGAATTTAGGTGGCTTAGAGTTCCTAGCTGTGAATCTAGGTGGTTTAGTGTTCGTGGTTGTGAATTTAGGTGGCTTAAGGTACCTAGCTGTGAATTTAGGGGGTTTGGTGTTCGTAGTTGTGAATTTAGGTGGCTTAGAGTTCTTAGCTGTGAATTTAGGTGGTTTATTTTTGGTAGCCTTGAGTTTAGGTGGTTTAATGCTCCTAGTTGTGAATTTAGGTAGTTTCTTTTTGGTAGCCTTGAATTTAGGTGGTTTAGCGTTCTTGGCCTTGAATTTAGGTGGTGTAGGGTTCATAGTCATGAACTTAGGTGATTTAGTGTTCGTGGTTGAGAATTTAGGTGGTTTGGCGTTCGTAGATGTAAATTATGAATCACTACCTCCGTTCCTGGACATGACACACATGCCATGACCTCCATCACTGGACACACATGCCATGACCTCCATCACTGGACACACATGCCATGACCTCCATCACTGGACACACATGTTGTGACCTCCATCACTGGACACACATGCCATGACCTCCATCACTGGACACACATGCCATGACCTCCATCACTGGACACACATGCCATGACCTCCATCACAGGACACACATGCCGTGACCTCCATCACTGGACACACATGCCATGACCTCCATCACTGGACACACATGTTGTGACCTCCATCACTGGACACACATGTTGTGACCTCCATCACTGGACACACATGTTGTGACCTCCATCACTGGACACACATGTTGTGGCCTCCATCACTGGACACACATGCCATGACCTCCATCACTGGACACACATGTTGTGACCTCCATCACTGGACACACATGTCATGACCTCCATTACTGGACACACATGTCATGACCTCCATCACTGGACACACATGTTGTGACCTCCATCACTGGACACACATGTTGTGACCTCCATCACTGGACACACATATCATGACCTCCATCACTGGACACACATATTGTGGCCTCCATCACTGGACACACATGTGATGACCTCCATTACTAGACACACATGTCATGACCTCCATCACTGGACACACATGTCATGACCTCCATTACTGGACACACATGCCATATCCTCCATCACTGGACACACATGTCATGACCTCCATCACTGGACACACAAGTCATAACCTCCATTACTGGACATGGGAGGTCATGACCTCCATTACTGGACGCACATGTCATGACCTCCAGTAATGGACATGGGAGGTCATAAAAGTCTCACCCCACGCTCCGAAGTGGCCATAAAATCGATGTGACGTTCTAGCTGTCTCCTTTTTGACAGCTTCTTTTTTTTTTCTTCATTATTTTCAGGATATAAAGTCGGCTGTTTCACGTGCGCAGAAAGAAAGAGTTAGTCGGAACAGGTTGATAAGTTATTGCTTTCAGTGTTAGGGAAAGGAAACAGGTTAGTTGGCGAAACAGGCTAGTTAGAGGTAAATGGTTTTGTCAGTGGAAACAGGGTTTATAGGAAAAAATGATTAGTCAGTGGAAACAGGTTAGTTAGTGAAAAATGATTAATTAGTAGAAACAGGTTAGTTAGTGGAAAGTGGTTAATGGAAACAGGTTAGTTGGTGGAAAATGATTAGTTAAGGGAAACAGGCTAGTTACACAAAACAGGGTAACAGTTATGTTAACGGAATAGTTCGTGCATTAGTTGAAATTTATGAGTTATTGAAAACAGGTTAGTTAATGAAGACGGATTAGAGCATGGAAACCAATTTTTTTAGCTTTCAATCATTATTTAGAATATTATCCTATTCTCACTTCAAATTTAATAATGTTAAGTTAAGCTTAGTACTATTTTCACCTGTAAATCACATAGCAGAACTGATGACATTACGTGAGTGGTACAGTAAGTGACCAAGTAGATGTAAATAAAAGAATTCTATGACCAATAATTGTATTTTGGTGTTTCTCTTTTTATCTAGTCTTTACAATTTTACAATACCTGCGTTTTTCCGTGCTAATTGCTGATTCGTGCTAGTTCTGCTGAGTCATGCTAACTCTCTTACACCGTTGTGACTTACCGTAACTCATGCTCATAGTGCTTACTCACCAGTATGTCGTGCTGACTTCGCTGGCCCCTGCTAGTTCAGACAAATTCTACTAGTTCATTCAAATTCATGCTAACTCACGCTAACGCATGCTAGTTTGTACCAACTCATACGAATATTTGCTTACTCGTGGTAACTGATGCTTTCATGCTTAATTTTGTTAGCTTTTTTAGTTTATGATTTTAGCTTATAATTTTTCGGTTTATAATTTTTAGTAAATAATTCTTAGTTTACATTTATTAGTCTATAACTCTTAGTTTATAATTTTTAGTTTACAACTTTTTCTGTTTATAATTTTACTAGACATCACAGAAGACGACTTATACATGAAAACGTCTAACAGTCAAATGAACAACGGAGTGTATCCCGTAATCTGCAATGGACTGAACACATAAAAATTCAAGAAAGTATTGCGCGCGTGATAATGCAGGTCGAGCTTTTTTTAAGTTTTCCCCCTGCATTTTTGCAGCCTGAAACATTGATGTCATCTTAACGGATGAAAACTCACGTGACAGTAACTCCCCCCTGTAATTTAGTTCTGTCAATTCTGTGGCAACTGTATAACTCTATTTTTGAGTTTCAATGTGCAAATCTTGAAAGAAATTCATCTGAAAGTTATTTTAACTTCTGAAAATATTGTCTTAAAATGAATTTCCCAGTGATAGTATCACATCTACAACAATTAAATTATATATGGAAGTTTGTGTATAAATAAGTGTAAGGTTAGCTGTACGAAAATTAAAGCATGTTTCTGCAACTGTTACGAGCTATAGAAGAACCGTCTTACATTTCATGAAAGAATAGTGTTTCCTTTCTTATCACTGATAATGAATCAGCAGTTTTTCCTCAAACATCACCGAAAATGAATTGGTATTTTTTTTGTATCTGTGAAATGTCATTACAGAATATGGAAATTAGTGATAAAAATGATCTTATCGGAACAAACGTTACTGGATTAACTGTCAATACGAGGCACAACTTCAACATGACGATGCTCACGCTCATCACCTATTTCACTTACCAAAGTATCTTTTAACTCGACAACACATTTTACCAAGCGTGTGGTCTATGAAAGTGTTTAGGCATGTGCTTAAGCAAAAAAAGTGCAAAATTGATATTCTTCGATCTCACTAATTTTCAAATTTGTGGATGCGTCCAGCCCACCCACGAAAAACAGAGGACAGTGTTCGCGCGAAACAGATCAACAAAGCCAAGATAAGCGCTGAGCCCAACGCCTTCCCTGCTTCCTTCCATCACGCGACTGGAAATGAACAGCCCGTGAGGTCAATAATTTATTCCAAACATTACAGTTCCTCAGCGTCACCGGCCTCATTCGGCGTACTGAAGACTCCTTTAACTCCGATAAAAGGATCTTTATTTAGTAAGGCTCTCGAAAGCCTTCCATTCCTTCCAGGTCCTCGAGTTTGGCACCAAAAGGCTCCGCTTCTTCTATTTATTGTCCATTGTTCGTTGTAATGAAACGGCGCCCGGAGCGCGATCTGGTCGCCCGTCTGCTCTGGGAGGGAATTGTGTGATCTGAGTGGGAATGTGTCTGGTCTGAGAGGGAATTGTGTGATCTGAGTGGGAAAGTGTCTGGTCTGAGTGGGAATTGTGTGATCTGAGTGGGAATGTGTCTGGTCTGAGTGGGAAAGTGTCTCTTTTGAGGGGGAATGTGTCTGTTTTGAGTGGGAATGTGTCTGGTCTGGGTGGGAATGTGTCTGCTTTGAGTGGGAATGTGTCTGTCTTGAGTGGGAATGTGTCTGCTTTGAGTGGGAATGTGTCTGCTTTGAGTGGGAACGTGTCTGCTTTGAGTGAGAATGTGTCTGCTTTGAGTGGGAATGTGTCTGCTTTGAGTGAGAATGTGTCTGCTTTGAGTGGGAACGTGTCTGCTTTGAGTGGGAATGTGTCTGCTTTGAGTGGAAATGTGTCTGCTTTGAGTGAGAATGTGTCTGCTTTGAGTGGGAATGTGTCTGCTTTGACTCCACTCAAAACTCAAGCTAAGAATGGAATCCTACAAGAATTTAATAATGATTATTGAATGATAACATTGTTCATCAACTTACCTTATTTACTTGATATCCTGATTCATAAAACCATAATGTATTACATAAATTCAAACTAAAAAAATGTGGAACATGAAATCTTAAAATGTAAAACTAGGAGTACGGAATAGAAAGTAACTTTTTCAAACAAGTAATGTTTTGTTTAGTTTTCGCATGAATGAGCAAAATTCTCAAATATTTGTTCACGCCCAGGTGCGTAAAAGTTTTCGGTAGTTTTTGGGAAACAAATTGGGCTATGCTTGATACTTTTGAGATAAAGTACCCTAGTAGGCTGAATGTTTTAAAAATTTCTTTTGAAATGCTTCAAAAAGCTGTAAATAATAATAATACTTAATTTTTGTAAGTGCATACCTTGATCAACATAATGCCTTAATATAACATACCACCATAATTATGACGTACCTTAATTACAACATAA
Source organism: Platorchestia sp. MABIK (assembly GCA_014220935.1). Classification (NCBI taxonomy): domain Eukaryota; kingdom Metazoa; phylum Arthropoda; class Malacostraca; order Amphipoda; family Talitridae; genus Platorchestia; species Platorchestia sp. MABIK. The sequence continues at coordinate 42,778 of JACJUY010000351.1, forward strand.
CTTAATTATAACATACCTTAATTACATCATACCTTAATTATAGCATACCTTAATTATAACATACTTTATTTCATATTTTACCCTCTTTTATGTATATGCATTCTAGTATTCGTTAAATGATTGCTAATGGCTGTATTGCTTGAAAACTAGAGAAAACTTGCTTACATGCTCGCAAAGCGTTCCTCAACAAATGAAGTGTGCTTTAATTGTTGTAAAAGTATTCCTTGAAATATTAAATTTATCCCACCGTTTTTTAAGACATTTTATAACCGATAAAACACACTTCATGCCAGATTTTGCAGATGTTTCACTTACTTAGCAAAATATGTTTTGATTATTGAGTGACATCTTCGTCACGCAGTCACCGTGTGATTGTTGTTAGTTCACCTCAGCCCCTGCTTCTACCCTGTGAACTGGATGCCTCAACTCTACACAATAACTGTCCACTTCTGTTTTCGGACTGCAATTCATTGATATTCATTGTGAACCTTTAGAAATTCATCGCAGTTTAAAATTGACGCACATAATTTTAAGAGAAAAGGGCACTCACTTGCATCGAGTAGAGTTCAAATTAATCGATAATATTACCCATTAAGTGCATTACAATATATGCACCTAAACTTATGTACACCTAAAAGTTCACATTACTATACGAGCGCATTTTTTATACATACAGCACTGAATAAGTGACACATAAATGCGTTACCATGCATGAAGTACGGCATGTCTTAATGTAAGCGTTATGACTTCTGCCTGCTTCTACGGTACCTACAATATTTAGACACGGGAGTTAGGAAACAATTTTAGTGCTCATCCTTTTTATGGTCTTATGTCTCATGAACAGTATGTAAGCTTATGATTTAAGAATTTTATGTCATACAATTTATTTAAAGTTGCAGGTTTATGGCTTGTAAATTTATGCAGGTAACTATTTAATAATTTTTGTTAATGGAAAATTGTTCAATTCTACAAGCACGCTATTGTTATTATTTGTGTCATCTTATGATGTATTAATTTTTGCGAGCTCATAATTTGTTTATTTTTCGAAGTTCAAAATTGATTTCTGTAAGACTTGAATTTCTTTAGCTGCTAACTATGAAACGAAGGGTTTAAGTTACATTTATTATCGTAAAAGTTAAATATTTTCATTTCTTTCAAGCGTATAATTCCTTAATGTGCACAAAGTCACAATTTACATATTTCTATTACTTTATAATTCCTTAATATCTATGAACTCATTTTTTTTCATTTTTGTAAGCCAATAATTTATATTGATATTAAGGGCATGATTAACTCAATTTGATACGCTGAAAACTTAGGAAATGTCAGTGACACACACACACATACACAGCACACACTCTCACACATAACACACAAAAACACAAACTCACGCACACATACACACACACCACGCACACACACCAACACGCAACAACAAACATGCACGCACACATACACACACACCACGCACACGCACACACCGACAGCCAATGATAAGAGAAAGACTTTCCGTTACGCGGCTGCCACTCGCTAATCGGCGGCTGGGGCCGTTGCTCACGAAATTAGAGGACGGTGCAGGCGTGAGGAAACTGGGATACCCTGAGAGGCTTTCCCTCTCCTGGGAAAAGGGAAAATTGTCCGTGAGACGAGCGGAAATGCCCGGGATAAATGGGGAAAATGTTTATTGGTGTGAGACATTATACCCGGTGGGCCGTATTAGGAAAATGTGAAATGTTGAGTAACAGTTGAGCAAGTATTCGATTGCATTCGGTGAGAAATGTTTCGAGAACTCACGTTTTTGGTACGCTGTATGTCATTAGAGTTGAGACTCTCTGAGATAAAAACGAAAAACGAACTGATTCTGACAATGGACTTAGTACAAAATAATTATCATAGGAAGACGATTCTGTTGGTAATAGAAGAATTTGGTCATCAGTTGCCTGAAACCCTTGCACTCAAATCTTGCAAGCCTTGAAAAAATTGATGCAAATTTAAGAAAAATTTCCTTAGGAGAATTAGAAGGGCGTTCTTTCAGAGCTCGTAGGACTCGCCAAAAATTTTTTGTGTTACGATACGAGGCTTGGCCTGTCGGCCTCTCGTTACCGATTGAGGGATTTCAACCTCGATAGTCTTAGGGGAAGGGAAATTAAAGATAGAAATACACAGGAGGAGAATGGATGACAGAACAGATGGAAATTAGAAATAGCAGTGTTCGCATAGTTGCACCACGAGTTTACCTTAATTTATCAGCACGGATAATGACGACACAAATTGTAAGATTAAACATATTTATTTTTATTTACCGTAGAACACGCGAGTTAAAAGCACACAGAAATTAAACGAAATGATCAAGAGGGCACGAGTGCAATAATGAAAAGTACACATGACATTCCTGACACAAAGATTCAATGCGACATGGTACTCAAAGAAAATAGTGTAATGCTCACCGAAAATCAAGATTATAAGTTGCTAAGCGTGAGAAAATGATTAACGGTTGCACAAAATTTCAGGAAGATTCTAAATGACATGAGATTACGAAGTAATGATGAAAACGTTTGACAGAGTAATATCCTTGCTCACCACAAGGTGCCAGAAAACTCTAGAACAATTCGCATTACGAGCCACTCGAACTCTCGCTCCATGACCGAATAACACAGCTCGGCTGAGTGTGCTCCACCACACGATGAACAAAAAAAAAACACTTTACACAATTTGCGCGCCATTTAAAAGCACTTTCCAATGTGCTGATTCGTACCTAACTCACACTTATATCACTGTTAAATCTGTCAACAACAAACAATAAATCCCTAGCTCTTCTGTGATGTCTCGATGGCACTGATATAATACCGTCTCCATTTGGTGCTTAACGGAGTCACCCCAGGCTCCTCCAAGCTGCTTCCCCTTGCTTATCAGGTGTTAGCCGGTTTTGCTGCTAGGCTGTCTGGCGTTGCGTCGGCTCATAAATTTAAGAAAAATTTCCTTAGGAGAATTAGAAGGGCGTTCTTTCAGAGCTCGTAGGACTCGCCAAAAATTTTTTGTGAATGTGAATGTTGACAATATTATTCCATTAAATTAGTTGATTGTATTTAGACATTAATTGTGATGCTTTAATTATAAATATAACTATCACAGAGAGACGATTCTGCATATGTATAAATTATTGAAGTAGGTAGTAGCTGTATTAGTTCGTTTATTCAATATGTTAAACTTGGCTGACCGAATAATTTTTATACAAGTTGTTCTAATGATACGATATGACCAAGTTATTTGCGTTGATGTGAATGACAGTGCGCGAATGTTTCATTTAAAATTAGACCGAACATTTCATTTAAGCCACATTGAGTTCCACCTAATGTCAACTAGCACAGAAGCACTAAAATTCAGATGAATTAATGTCATTAAATTTTCGTTCTTCGGATGTGTCTAGCGCTTCCTGGTTGCTATCACTTGGAATATCAAGCTAAAAAGGATCTGTATAAATACACCCTTGCAGAAAATCCCTTATCAGAAACTGATTAGACGGCAGATTATTTCGAACACCATTTACTGGACAGCAAATCTACGGAGATTACGACCAGGATTTGAATTATTCCGGCGAATTTCAGCTTAACGATTAATCTGGAACTCAATAACAGTCACCAGGCTCATCAATTAGCCAAAAAGTGAACTGCAGAAAACTTTTGCGCGCAGTTCTGACGCATGGAAATTTTATGCCCCAAGGATGAGCGGATATTTGAAAGACATCAGCGACCATTTCGTGTTTAGTTGGTAATGATGCAGACAAAACGGGCATATGTGAGCAAAAGAGGCAGCTATGGAGAGTAATATTATGTCGATAAAAGTGCCTAATATTAAATTATTTGAATTTTGAGGTGCAATATGACACTAATATGAGTAGAAAAGGTAATAAATGAGTAATTTGAGTAAAAGAGAGTATTAAGAATATAATGCGAGGACAAGAGAGTAATAAGACAGTAATGTGAGTGCTAAAGCGTCATAAAGATGTAATAAGAGTGAAGGATTATTATGAGTAGAGGAGCGCGACAGAAAAGTAATTCGAGTAAATGAGCGAAGCAAAAGTTAAATGAGATTGAAAGAACGTTAAAAAAAAGGAAACGAAAGTAATAAGAGGAATAAGATTAACTTGAACGTAATTGAAGTAAAGCTTAAGTAATAAGAGCAATGAACATGTAATGGGGATAATCAGAACAAAATGGAACAAATGTGGGAAAGGAGAAACAAGAGAAGAGAGTGATACAAGTTTAGAAAGTACTGATAATATTATTGATAATGAAAGTGTTGTTAAGATAACTGGTAATGAGAGTACTGATAATATCAATAAAAATAAAAGTACTCATAATATTACTGATAATGAAAGTGCTGTTAAAATTACTGATGATGAAAGTGCTGTTAAAATTACTGATAATGAAGGTACTGATAATGAAGGTACTGATAATGAAGGTACTGATAATGAAGGTACTGATAATGAAGGCACTGATAATGAAGGTACTGATAATGAAGGTACTGATAATGAAGGTACTGATAATATTAATGATAATGAAAGTACTGATAATGGAAGTACTGATAATAATTCCAACAATAATGTCATTGCGGTAACAATAGCCAGGAAAAGCACCACAATAGCCAGAACAGAAACAAAAAAATGTCAACTGGTGCTAGATTTGTTTTAGCTTTATGTAGCAGTGCATTTGGTTGCTGAAGTTCTGCCTACTTGGCTATGCTGCACGATGTTTTTGCTCTTCGAATTTATTTAGGTTGAGTTTAAAAAAAATTTAGTTTTGAATATTCTGAAAAACCTGCCAAAATCTTTTAGAAATTTATAAAGAAGAACAGGCAGTGTTGCCTAATCGGCAGACAAACTTTTGCTGTCTCTCGGGTAATCTGATTAGAATTTTTGATAGAAAACGCGTATCATGGTCGAATCGACGGAAAAACTCTTGCTGTTAGGTGCATGAAGGAAAATTTTGGATAAAAAACCGCACGCTGAATAGCCTCATCGACAGAAGTACTTTTGCTACCTGGTGTACCGACCTGGCGTAAATTGAGCAAAAATCCAACCCCTGGTACGGAGTGATCCCACTCGAGGGGTAACTGAGCGAAAATCCCTGGTACGGAGTGATCCCACTCAAGAGGTAACTGAGCGAAAATCCCTGGTACAGAGTGGTCCCACTCGAGGGGTAACTGAGCGAAAATCCCTGGTACTGAGTGATCCCACTCGAGGAATAACGGAGCGAAAAAATACCCCGAAATGACCGCGCTGGTGCCGGTGAGGGATTGAACGCTCCAAGAAATGGGACATTTTGGGTGAACTCCAGCAGGTTCGTTGCCCCTAACGTTTGTTGAACAATTGTGGGGGTAATTAGTTCAGATGTAATGGATTCAAACCATGATAGAATGGGCTAAGTTTTGCCTGTTTTTGTCAGCAGAAATCGCTGACAAAAATAATTGCCTCCTGTTTTTTCGGTTGTGTCGTTGTGGCTTTTATTGTGGTTATAATTGTAGATTTTAATGTGGTTTCCGACGGGTAGAGGGAGTCTTGGGACATGAATTTGTAGGAAATTGTTTAGTTTTCTGGTGATGTCATCGGATGGTGCCGTGCTTGGGAGTGTTTTTTTAAATTCTGGCTACATTTTGTTGGGCCAATGTTTTGAAATTGAGTTCTGAAGTTTACCTGGAAAGGACATCATGATTGAATAATTGCATAAGAGATTGGTGATTATTTACTAAATAGTTCATAATTTGGTTCACGCGGCCAGTAGGGCTCACAAAAATACACGGGCTGCCCTTCAAATAATTTTCGAATCCTAATAAAAATTAGTTTTTCAAAAACACACACAGTGTCAGTGAAGAGAATAAGAAATTTCATTGAAAATAGCGATAAAGAAATTATATTTACAATGTGTCTTTTTGTGAACGCAGGCTGTTATTTATATTTATGTAATAAATATATTTGTGCAATAAATATTTTTATATATGTGCAGTAAATATTTTTATTTTTGTGCAATTAATATTCGAATGAATCAGACGAGTGAGTTTTTAAGCTTGAAGTTCTAGAAATTAAATGCTGGTAAACCACAATTGCAGCCTTGAATTTTTTAGGACATATTTTGAAAAGCCTTTTGCATGCCAGATAAGCATTTGCTATCACGTTGATGAAGCTTAATTATCAAGCCAGCATATAGTTAATGGAGTAAGGAGAGGGTAATTTTCCGATTCTCAACACTTTGATTGCGACGTGAGCCACCGGTGGTCACGGAGAGAATTTTCATTATACTGCTCACCGACCATTGGTCACAAATACAATTTTCATAAATACTTAATCAAAGCTGTACGAAGGTTCGATTCGGTCAATGTTTACTATTTTCAACATTGATCATTTCAACTGACTTTGAATTTGAGTTAAATATTAAACTTCAGGTTTACCGGCTGTACTCAAAGTGTTGAAGAAATCGTATCCACGGCTGGAAATTAGTAGAAAGTATCCAAATTTTTTACACATAGAAACAAGTAGCAGAATTCACACTAATTTTCTGAAGGAAAATATCCGTTTCGAAAGTTTTCAAGCATCACGAATGTTCAAATCTAGTCTTTATTATCGAAACAGACTTACCAAGTACAGTGCATTGAGTACATCCTGATGAGTTCCTAACTTTCAATCCTTCTCCCTTGAAAATATCAGGCAAAGTGAACGGCCTTTTCCAAGCACTTTGTCCGGGCTGAATAGCCTGGTAATTAATGTGCCCCAAAAATTCGCTCATCTCTGAAGCAGAAAATTTCCATGCGTCAGATCTGCGGGCGAAATTTCGCTGCGGTTCCCTCTTTGGTTAACTAAAGAGCCTGATGAATGTTATTGAGTCCCAGCCAAATCTTTGCGCGGAAATTTTTTTGAGTAATTGAAATCCTGGTTGCGATCTCAGTAGATTTAACAGTAGATCTGAAACGCTTGATGTTTTCTTCCATCAAAGCTGTCTTTGATGTTCCGCTATTCTGGTGGGTGTATTTATCTTGAGGCTTTTGCTACTTGAAATTCGTGGTGGTAAGGTAACAACCAGGAAGCATCGCATGCAACTGGTGGATTCACGAAGTCATTACAATTCAGGATAACGCCATAAATTTAATCAGTTAATATTTGATGAAGATTGAGATAATAAGATGCTTTGATGTAATCTCATTGAACATTTAGCGTTTTTTCACTGCTAATTTAACGTAGATTTAAAGCTCAGATTTCAGTTCAAGATGAAGCACCAATTACATCCTACGTAGTTTCATTTTTCTGTTGACTCAAAATCGTATTTCAGGAGTTTTTAAATCCAACACGTGAGAAGGAAGCTCACTCATTGCAGCAAAAAATGATTTAATTTTGTAACTCCTTGCATAGTTTTATACGATTTTTGCTTTTTTTTTTCGTTTCATGCATTAAGTCATGACTAAAAATCGTTAGGCTTTAGCATTGTTTAAGCGCAGGTGTTCAAGTTCAGAAAATTCGGCGGTGAAGTTCAAGAAAAGTATTATTATAATTTTACTCAGAATTAGGTGAGTCTGCGGTGATCGCCATGTCTAATGACCGGTCATGCTGAACTTTATCAGGTCTGATTACCGGTCGTGGTGAACTGGATACCTTCTTATCAGGAGTTCAGTTCGCTTGATTATCAGCGTGTAGACAGTACCTCCACACCCCAGCGTGTAGACAGTACCTTCTCACACCAGCGTGTAGACAGTACCTCCACACCCCAGCGTGTAGACAGTACCTCCACACCCCAGCGTGTAGACAGTACCTCTACACCCCAGCGTATAGACAGTACCTCCACACCCCAGCGTGTAGACAGTACCTCCACAA
>JACJUY010000351.1:62728-78887 GCA_014220935.1 Platorchestia sp. MABIK
TTTTTTGTCGTTTTATACTTAGCCGATAGTTGTTTGCTAAAAGTATTAATTATGACAGCGGCACTTGTAGAGCGAATCTATACCTGAGCGAAGGCGATCACCTAAATACAGGGTGGCGCATAAGTAACGCACCCTTTTGAAGGTAAATTTTAAAGATTTATTACCGCAATATACACTGGGTATCTGTAGATAGGATAAGACATGTAAACAAACTTTAAGAGTTTAAGAGTTCCTCTATCGTTTGCAATTACCCTATCGTTATACCTTTCATAGTTTATTTATTATTAATTTTTTAAAAAGGTGCATTGCTTATGCGCCACCCTGGACTTATTATGCACAGGACTTGTTAAGTCACACACTTCCAGAGCAGCAAACGCATCAACACAAAGAACTAAAATCGTCAAGTACGTCATCAATTTGACGACCACGCTACGACACACGTGCGAAAGATCAGAATAATTTCGTCTGTATTTGAAATTCCTCCTAACATTCAACCTAGACATTCTTCAATCAAATCGCTATCAACATCTTGTTTTACCTAATAATACCCTTGGTGTGTTTATTTATTTGTTTGGTGTCCGATTCTTAAGAAACAGCTTCTTTAATTTGACGTGCGCTTAATGGCCGTATCTGTGATACGAGTTTCACCAGTGTACAAGTACAAGAATATATTAATCGCAGTATTGTAATCGCAGTACTTTTAATTTCAAGTGCAATCAGGATGAATATATTTGTTTGTCATTCACATCTGGAAGATTTATTCAAGGAAAATATTGAACTCCATCACTTTTGACGGGCTGTGCATACTAGTATTAAAATAAACCCCAAGCGGGTAAAAACGATCGCAGAGTCGTATCCAAATAGTGTTTCATTTATCTACCTTCTCTTCGAGTTAGAATTAAGAACTTATTTTGGCTGCAGTCAGTTTAATCACTCCCAAATGTACTCTTGCCAAGTCATCAATTAAAGTGGGAGGGAAACTAGAACGTATACGAAGAACGGGGGAAAATAATGAAAGCGTTTCTCCTGGATTATTATGGATTGTCTCGTTTCAATAAAAAGTGGAGAATGATAAGTGAACTTCGAAAATAATTTGAAATAATTCGGTTTGTAAAATTTGAAAGAACTAAACGCTCTGAAGAGAAAATGTTCATGCTGTGCTCTTATTCTGTCTAAGAGAATCACACCACCAAACTTTTGTTTTGACGTTTCATTTCTCAAAATTTTTAAAACGAATTTCCCCATTGAGCATATTCAAGCCTCACAATTTTTCAAGGAAATGCGAAATTTAACTCATGCCAACTCAATTTGCTCGCTTGCTAAACGACTGAAATATTCCGTCCACATCTAAGTAAATCAGTTTACTAGAGTAAAATTTGCGCGTCTTCAGACGCTGTTCTCCCTAGCTTAAAAGTTGCTAGAAAGACCGGATTGAATTTGGTAAAATGAATTCAAGTCTTTCCATTACCCTCTCTCTCTCTCCTCCCCCGTCTTGCTTTCGAACGCATTTTGCATACTTTTACTTGAAATTTTGTAATGATAAGAGCCCAATTGTCGCTTGCAGGCTTGGTAAAAGTAGGGTTCAACAGTTACGGTGATGTAGGCACCGGCTTGTCTGATGCACAGGCCAGCCCTGAATTCCCCTACTTTAGTTCTGATTAGCGATCGTAAAAAATTTGACTATTTCAGAATTGAGTTTGCATAAGCATTCGTAGGTCTTAAGTGAATTTTTAAACTTGATTATTTCAAATTGACTCATACATGATTTGTAGTACTAAATCATTGGTAATTATAATATAAAGAAACAAACCTCCGTTGATAAGCAGCATCAGTCAAATCTTGCATAAACACAAACATATGTATGATCTCAAAATAGTAACATAAAGCAACTATTGTTTCTGTAAAAATAAATTTGTACATTTTTACAACAATAATCTACAATTATATGACTAAATTCACATTCTCATCCTGGAAAAATTGTGGGCACCCGTAATGACAGTGTACTTAAATACTTCCCACTCCACTGTTTCCAAGCCCCTTCAGCTTCAGTGCAACATATATGAAACAGAATTGTATGGAATTGTAAGCAGCATATATGAGACGGAATAGCCCGCACGCTGCTCTGCAATGCTTCATTTTACACTTTCTCTCCAACTTCAAAATCATCTCCGTCGTATTCTAGGGGTCAGTTTTCAACATACCTGAAAATGACCGGGCCCTCGCACTGTGATAACAAGGCATATCAGTGACATGGGTTACTGCAGATTACAAAGATAGCTTTTTACAACCTGAAGGAAACATCCAGCGTGATCCCGTTCATTTTAATCAAGAAGAAAACTGAGGCTCTGAAGAAGAGATCGATTCGCAGGTGCTACCATAGCGTGAGGTTTCCCACCATATATCGCCTACCCAGGTGCAGTTTCAGATGTACAAATTAAGTGTTTATCGCTGAATTAAATGTATGGAAATAAGTTATATCCATTAGTTACGTAACCTAAAATCACGCTATATTCCTAGCTAGAGGTAGATCTCATACTATAGTGCGGTAGACCTCATGCTATAGTAGCACCGATTCGCAGTCAGAAAACCCTAAAACAATAAAAGGCGTTAGACCCAGCTTGAGCAGCACTCGGCCTCTCCAACAAAAATTCTATTTCCCTTAAATACGCAGCTAAGAGAAGGGTTCAACATTGGCTGGCGAAGAAATGGAAAATGATAACTTGATTAGTTCGAGGTGCCGCCAATAAGCCTTTGTTCATCGAGGCTATGATGAAGAAACGACTTTACCTTTGCATGAATTAGAAAACATGAACAGCACAACAATGACCAATGATGTTCAGCGATGATAGCAAATTTTGCTTTGCATGAGAGGGTTTTAAGATCGAAAGTGCTTCGCCACTTTGAATCTAGCTTCGATTGGCGGTAAATCATTGAAAAAATTAAACACTCAGAGAGTGCGATAGTGCCGAGTACCTTTAGCGACGGAAGGGAAAGGATGGACTAATTTACTCCATCGATAGGTAGAAATTAGCAGGCCGAGATGGAATTAGTATTTCATATTCCAAAAATCAATGAAGTGTTTTTTCTGTTAGTGTTAAAAGTGCAAGCATAAATTGTCAGTGAGTGAATTAGGGATCAAATCTGAAAATTTTTTATATTGAAATCACTACCCGACGCTAGAGATCCAAAATTCATTAAATAGTGTGAACGCTAACTAAATCTCAAGTTTAAGAACTGCACCATTTAAATCGAAACCCTATTGATGTTCAGGCTTAGCAAATATTGAGTGTCAGATTTCGGAAATCATCACAACCTTTATAACACTAGCACCAGTAATAAGATGAATCACTCACTTTTCTTTTACCAAACAAAAATCAAATCCTAAGCACAATTTCTTTCATCCGAGAAATAATTTACTAGCATCACTGTTTCCCTTTAAATCTTTGCACTCACCCAGGCAATATCGTATTCAAACGAATTCCTAAAAAGAGTTCACAAATGGAATTGAAATTAACGCATAATACGATCCTCATTGAACGCCAGACAGTTCCCAAGTTATTCATCAAATTCTTTCTCTCTGCGGCCGGAACTGAATCGCAGGCAATTGTTCTATCGTTCTTATGGCACACAGACTGAGATAATTGTATATAGCAAAGTTAAATGAGTTTCCTAAAGTTGGATGACAAGGTTACGGAAGTTGATCTCTCAAGCTTGAAGTTATGGTACGCATTCGCGGCGCAGTGATGTTCATTGAGCCACTTTAGGCTCCCAGAGGCTGGTGGATGGCTTCACTTACGCTGAGTTTGGCCTGGCTGAGTCGAGGCTTCGATTGTCAAGGCACTGCAGTTTATCAAAGCGAATTGCGGAAGGCCAACGTGAACTTAAATGTGCACTTAGTGAAGGTATTCAAGCTCTTTTAAGACTGGGAAGGAGCTGTTTCCAAGTCCTGGAGTTGATCCCGTTTCTTGTCGTCGAGGGGAGCGGGTTACCTTCGTTGTTTTCTACTCTGAAGATTATTTCCGTGAAACCAATCAATTTATAGTTTTTTGCAATTTAAAATTTATTGCAGCATTAAAGCAAGAGTGAACAGTCTACATTATAATGACTTGAGAGACTGAGGCTGACAGGGGTTAATTGGATGATTCACATCGTAATAATTAATATGACACAGTCAAATCGTTTGCTCGCAATATAATCTTATTGCCTAAGAACTTGCAGCTGAAACTAGTTAACGTTCTCCAGGTGCCTAGGCTTACTGAAAATGAAAAGCCATTGTTGGTACACACAGCGAGACTTGTCCCATGAGTTTTGCTGCGCTGCACTCATGGTACCCATTGGACATGATACATGCGACGGATCGGGAGGCTTAAACTAACTAATAATCTAATCTAATCTGGTACATGCGAAGGCAGCGCTCGATATTATTTCACTGACTATCTCAACTATACGCTCGTATACCATGAGCATGAAACGCAGAGTGGCTCAAATATATCAGTGTGATCTTAATGTTTGTAAAAAATAAACATCAAGTTGCAAGCATTCCATTTCTTGAAAACTCCAAGACAAAGTCTACTGAGGATATTTTTGCCAAAAGATATGTTACTAGGACTCACATGATCACATTTAAAAAGATTGTTCCTTTACAAATAGCCACAAAAACATCCGTGAACATTGTTGCATCAACTTAGCAGAGGATCGTTCCACCTTACTTCTGTAACCATTTTCATTTTTTTAGATTGTTAGCCAATTCTAAAGCAGAACATAACCCAGTTCCCTCCTTTTGTAATAAGTTTCAAATGCTTTTACCTCTCTGATACATAAACTTTTGAACCAAAAATAAACAAATTTTTGCGTGTTTAATATGTGCCTGAGAAACTGAGCAACCACAGATACAGCGACAATGAAATAAGACGAGAAATATGAAACCTACCGATAGAATTTAAAGAAAAAACGCGATCCTACAATATCCGTGAAAATACAAGCTGCAGTCAAAACTGACAGCCTGGTTGGAATTTCTGATTTGTCTTTTCATGTGTACGTTCTATCAAGTCAAACGTTTCCATGTAATTTAAACAAAAAATTAATTTAAACATCACCAGACGTCGTGTAAGCAAAAGGATTCTTTGATAAATTACCGGATCAATGGATCCGACAAGGGAATTTGGGGTTAAGGCTTTTGTGAAGCAGTTGGAATTGGCATGTAAAGAGTGTCAGGTCTGATGGATAAGCAAACTCCAACTGACTTGCATGAAGACAGGGCAGGCTTACAGAAGTAAGGCTTTCATTTGTTCTTTGTACGTCACCGAGGAAGTTTAGTTAGCGGACGATTTTCGCTACGGCAGAAAGCTTTTTCTAGACTTAGAAACTGATGCAGACATTGCGTTTCAGCGCTGCTTCGACTCTCTATTCCAGATTCAAATGAAATGTTTCAAACACATCGTTAAAAATTAAATGTTCATATTTTAATCAAGTTTAGTGCAAAATGACGTGGTTTCAATCTTTGTTCAGTGTATTGGGCGTCATCGCTACTGTGCAGTTTAACTTGAAGAGCTTTCCATCGGCTGTTGCAGCGAGCGCAAGTTTATACCCTAGAACGACTGCAGAAATGTTGGAAGCTTTCATTACTCAATACGAACACGTGGTCAATTTTGACAGGGTGTTGCTTGCGACACATGAAGGACAACTGGGTAAGTACGTAAGCAGCAGTGAGAAAAACTGCCTTTTCAAAATACAAGTAAGTACCCTGAGTTAATTCATCTTTGCTGGTCTTACATAATAATAGCAGTTGCAGTGCGCAAAAACAGTAATTATATTACTGAAAAACTTGCGTTCGATTGCAAGTTGAAATAATGCCGTAAGTAATGTTGAAAAAACAACGCAACAATTCCGATAATCTGTATTTCAAATCTAAAAGCAATTTATTTTATTTCATTTTCTAACAATATTTTCGACATAAAATGTCAGCTGCACTTTTTCAGCGCGTCACCTACGTTTGTGCAGTTACTACGGTCGGTTTGGTTAGGTTGGAAGTAGCAGAATTGAAAAGCACTCTTCACTGATTGATTACATTTTTATCCTATCCAAATCCCATTTTTATCACATTTTTATCCTATCGGCAAAAATATAATCGCATGTTTAACTTGGACGTCATAGTCTAGTTTAAACAAAGATAATGAAATAATTGAAATACTAGTAGTTGATATTGGTGCGTGAATGAGCACATAACCTAATCGTACGAAAATGTATCAAAACGCAGTTAACGTGTTAAAATACTTCAAGTATGCGTAACTTGCTTTGCAATCCGGCAAGTTCTGTATTACGTTAAAATCGATTAAAAATATACAAATAGTACGGAATTTTATCGATATCTGTGTGTTTCAATAAATGGTTAATATTTCAGGTAGGAGACTTCAAAAACTGATCGCAAGTCGATGGATGACGAGTTTCATTTCGCTACCTCACGAGGAAGGGGACCGTCCGAGAGTCAGTAACTCCACCACAGTCGCCCCATACTCTGCTGACTGGGCCGAGGAAGTGCAGCGCAGGGATCTGCTGGTCTTCGTTCTACTTGTCGCCGATACACGATTGCCTGAGGTTACATTTACGCAACATAGAGCTTAGATCAGATTATAGGTTAGTTCAAGCATTCCTAACCGCTATAAAAAAGAGCGTATCGAAGAGAGGAAGGCACCATTTATTATGGACATTAGGGAATGCGGAATCTATGCAGAAGGGCATAGAAACAGTAAGTTGGGAAAGAAGTTCATGAAACAAGATAAAAGTTGAAGAAGAAAGTAGTAGGTGCTGAAAAACAGGAAAGCAGTGAACCGAAAAAGGTGGTCCTTTAACATGGCAAAAAAATATTTTATTTCAACAAAAAGAAGGCCTACCTAACTCTCAGCTCGGGCCCTCACACATTTTCCCCTGGGAGCGCTGATTCCCATAGATACAATAGTTGTATACCCCTGAGGGGCGCAACATAGAGCGACAATTCATTTAAAAATCACCACTGAAACTTATTTTTAAGGGGCGCATGACACATTCAGAAAAATATAAGCAGTTCTTATTCAATTACTCAGCATTTTAACTTCTCAGAAGAAGTCGTTTGATTAACCGGGAAGAAATCATTTTGAAAGTTGTGTGAGACTTATAAATGTTAAATGAAAATTCAAATACATTCAATAGTAGTAAGCATTCTTTCAACATTTGCTCCGTTCCCACTGTACTCACATGGCGCTTCAAATTTTTGCAGATTCTACGTCAGTTGCCGCCTTTTCAACCAACACTTGTGCTAAATTATTCTCCAACTGAACTACGGCCGATCCGATTGCCACTCTGGAACAATGTAAGTTGAAATGACTCTATTTAAAGTAGAGTAAAGTGCACCACGATTATCTGTGAGTGACCCAACTCATGATTACTCGCATTTGAGAGAAATTCCACATGGTAAAAATGTTTGAAATTCTTCGATTTCTGACTTGAAATGACTCACTAGAAAATATTCTTGTGAACTGGCAGAGGTTCACCCACCAAATTTGTTGAAAATAAGTTTCCCTTTTTTCCCCTAGCACTAGTTGCAAGAATATTTCAAATATTAGTTTACCATTCATTTTTGGATAACCGCATTAAATTAATTTTTATGACAATTGAAACCTGCTCACTTACTTTCTTCATGTCATTTAATTCTGCTGTGCCGGGTAAGTTTTAAAAATGAGTCAATCTATTTAATTGATCTAACTCATTTTCTGCAACAAAATGCATTCAAACCATTTACGAAATAAAATGGACGACATTTTCTTTACTTTGTGTGATGTTAACTCCGCGCATAAACAAGGGTGCGCGTCAAAATTTTGCAAAGGTACTGAAAAGATTAATCCTTTCTAAAGAATTTTACGCGAAACATAAAAATCTCCAATGTTCCAGGTTCTCTTCGCAGAAGTTAATTTACCCGGCAGTGTTCCTACTTCTGCTTCCAATTCTAACAATGAAACCAAGGAAGACGAGAGGAAACTTGGATTTGATCTTTGGCAAACTTACTCCGTCAACGAAGAGTCTCAATTAGCTTCAATTGGCTACGGGCGCTGGGTGAGTTGGTGTATGTTGGACGATGCTGACGAAACTTGGTGCACTAATGCGGTTTCTTTGCTGAATATAAACCGATATAATTTCCCTCTCACCTTAGATTATTACTTGAGCATACATAAGATTGCCCTTATTTATAATTATTATTTGAAACCTTAGATTACTACTCGAGCATAAATGTGATTGAATGAATGAAAATGCGTCAGGTTTTGGAAAATAATTTATTCATGTTTTTAATACGTACGTGCGAGTATCCTTATAAAATGGTTAAATAAAATTCCCGTACATGTTTCTGACGGATGAAGAATTTCTTCAACTTTAAGGCGAACTTTTAAAGTGTAATCAAAGTCTTTCTGCAATGTTATAAATGTAGATCAAATAAAGTGAAAAATGCAGTCTAGTAACCTGATTTCCTCATGTTTCTGTGTCGAAATTAATAATTTTAGTATTTTTCATTGAATTCTTCATCACCCGTGACTCATTGAGTTAGCGTGCTTGTATGACAAATTTCTCAAAAATGTTCTTCATCAATCGATATTTAGCTAAACCGTGTGAAAATTACCAATTTTGGTAGATTTTATCATCAGAAGAAGGGTGTTGAATGTTGGCCAATGTTATGATCGAAAGCAGATCGTGGTAGGCTATAATCAAGAAAGCCAGCAAATACACAAGCATATGAGCAAGCACGCAAACTCACGAGCAAGCACGCAAGCTAGCTAGCTAGCAAGCTCGCTCGCAAACAAACAAGCAAGCACATATGCGAACGGCCAAGCAAGCACGCAAGCAAACGGGCAAGCAAGTACGCAAGCAAACGAGCAAGCAAGCAAGCAGGTTAACAAACAAGCATGCAAGTTAATGACCAAACTAGAAAGAACACACCCAAGCAAACATGCTAGCACACAAGCTAACGAGCAAACTCGACAGTAAGAATGTCTAAGTTCTAAAGGTACAGGAGGGAGGGGGGCAGCAAAATTCCGAACTAAAGTATTGAAGTACAGTGGCTCATTAATTAATTGCAATAATTTAGGGTGGTATCACTGGTGCACTCCGGTTTCCAAGGATAGAAACAGTAAAAAATAGTTTAATTTATTGTATTGTAATTGTTTTTAAATAACAGGTTTCAATTTCATGCATACCGCCCTCAACTACTGTTTCGTCCACATCGCGTAATAAACCACAAGTATCCATTGCACTTCGCGCACCGGTAGCATTTTTTCAGCTTCGTCAGGCAGCAAAACTGAAATTCAATGCAAGTCGGAACCAACGTGCTCGTCGCTGCTCTGCACGTGCGGCGCTGAAGGCATATCCAAGACAAAGTCCATTCCTTTGACTTATTCATGAACTAATTTCGACAAATGGACCAAAAAACGTGCTTAATTCCTTCAGCGTTAAATTCATATGCTTGCTGTCAGCGAACATGAATGCAAATCGTATGCGGGACTGATATCGATAGTTTATTGCTGGATGTCTCAAAACAGTAAAACTCAACTTCTTAGAGCTGGTATCATTAGAGTACATGAGATTGTATCAGAGTCGATTTTTTTCATGCGGATGGTACATGTTGTAAGCGTTACTGCACATTTATCGTTTCATCAAATTATTCCGTAAAACCATAAACAGTAGCGGGCATATGTGTCGTTTCAAATTGGAAGCTATTATGAATTTCGATACAGCAACTAGGATCTGCTCTGACTCCTTCTCTGCAAAGCCTGACGGAACAACGCTCAGATCTGCTGGGGACAACCTTGTCCTGCGTCTTCATGCCAGTAACCTTGCAGTTCCTCATGCACAGTTGAACTTAGTTCTCTCAAAATCACGCCTATGATTATCTTCTTGAATACAGTATCCACAGTTTCGCTCAAAATCAAGCACATATTTATCAATTATGTTTATTGATCACTCAAAATCACACACATACTCGTGTGTATTTATCATTTATATTGAACCCAGAATTTTGAAGATAATCTTACGCAGTATCATTGTTCACACTTACATTTCACGTCATATGTTGGGTGCAGAATTTAGTAATCTTACAAATGATTTTAAGCATAACATTGAAAATGAACGCATGAGTAAAATAGGTGGAACATTCTTAAATAATCACAAGTTTCACTACCGATGTCGAGAGTCTGTTTCCTTTCGGCAGGACTTGCATTCTGTGAACTTAGAACTGCGTCCAGACGGCACATCGAACATCTTTGGATGGGTCCCGGATTTGATTGAGCATCTACAAGAACAAATGAACTTTACGTAAGACTAGTTATACATTGCCTGATAAATATGATGAATCTAAGATATTTCGAAAACCTTCAATTTCTATGCAAACCTTCTATACTGGCTGTCGTGATAAAATAAAATGGCTTTAAAAGTTGTATGGATTTCTCGCCAAAGACGATGCGTTGCGGCATAACATTCCTACCAGAAAATAGAGCTCTTTTTCTGCCTGATTTTTCTATATCTTCTTTTCCTTGCGACAGTTCCAAGTAGAGATTTTTTAGCCCGAATTTTTCATAATTGATCGTCATCGCCATCTCAACGATAACGCATTTACACAGAATCTATATTACTTCTAGCCAACATTTTCTAATGTATCTTTCGACAGTTGCAAGTGGCCGAACGTAATTGATCTATTTAGCCGAACATAATTGATCGTTATCACCATCTGAACGATAGCACATGTACACAGAATCTATTTATATCACTTCTAGCCCACACTGTCTAATGTATCTTCAGACACCTGATCTATTTGCACCACTACCTCTAGCCAACATTTTCTAACGTATCCTTCGACAGTTGCAAGTAGAGACTATTTTGCCCAATCTTTTCATAATTGATCGCCATCTGAACGATAGCGCATTTACGCCGTATTCATCTATATTACTTCTAGCCAACACTGTCTAATGCATCTTCAGACCAAACATCGTATCTATTTGTACTACTACCTCTAGCCAACATTTTCCAACGCATCCTCCGACAGTTGCAAGTAGATAATATTTTGCCCAAACTTTTCATAATTGATCGCCATATGAACGATAGCGCATTTATGCAGAATCTATATTACTTCTAGCCAACACTGTCTAATGCATCTTCAGGCCAGACGCCGTATCTATTTGTACTATTACTTCTAGACAACATTTTCTAATGCATTTTCCGACAGTTGCAAGTGGAGGCAGCCCTCAGACCGCCAGTGGGGGACACTTCTACCCAACGGGTCGTGGTCCGGCATGATAGGAGAGCTGATGACCGGCAGAGCTGACATGATCACCACCACCATGTCACTCACGCACGAGCGCAGCCGCGTCATGGATTACCTCTTTCCTATCACTATCTTGTGGTACATTGAATGGAAAAGGGTTCTCTCAGTTGTTTGATTGTTTTTAAGTGCATGGAGGTTTTGTTTCTTAGATTTTGATATTATGCGGTGGAATTGAAATTATCTGCTACTACGTATAGGCATATGGGAGTTCATTTCTATTTTTGGGAGTATAGGAGTTTTTTGGAAAGCCAAATAAAATTTTCGAGTTTTTTCTTCTGTTCTAGCGCTGGCAGTTATGAGTTGAAATCAACTTATAACTGCCAAATCTACTCAGTTGAAATAAATTTTTGGATTCGTTGGAGTGTCACAAAATAACATTTTTTCAAGTTATTTTTCAACTTTTGTTGAAGAGATGAATCCTCAAGTCTCAGGTCAGGAGAACAAGGAGGCCGAGCTGCTACAGGAAAATATCTGCAGGCTAAATATCGCTGACTACAATTACAATCTTCAAATCATTGCTAAAAATCAGACGAACTTCGGTGCAAGTCATATACAATTTTTGCTTGATCATTCCGATCATCTACCAACAAACTGAAAAAGTTAGTTTTAAAGTTCTGGGGAAATTTTTCAGATATTAGTGATGGTCTTCAGTTTCGTGAATGATTCTCAATCAACTTTCTTCCTTCCAAAAATGTGTTAAGGCAACACAAAAAGCCTGGGTTTTTGACGATATTTTGCAGAAGTTTTTGTTGCACTCTGAAAAAGTTTCAAGCAAAAACTGATATCTCATACATCGTTACATGAAAATGATATGTCTGATTTTGAGAATGATTAGTAAAGACTGTTTCACAAAAAAAAATGCTTTAGTCATTCATCTGGCTCTCGCAAATTTAAACTCGCAATGAACGAGTGTCACATTAGCTAAGTTTCGCTTTTACAGTGATTCCAGGTCAAACGTTACGATATCAGTTTTATTACTTAAATTACACACGTCGCACAAGCCAAACGCATTACAAAAATTAAATTAAAAACTCTAAAAACTTGAACCGCAAAATGTCATTTCGTAAGCGCATTAGTTCATTCATAGTTACAAAATCCCCAGCTTCAGTAAATTGAAATCATTCCACATTCCACAATATGAGCAGGGCGAACGTATACATGAAGGCAGGGTCCCCGTTCGGGTCCCCATGGACGAGGTACACTGAAGAGTTCAGTGTGATCGCCTGGACAGCTTTGGTGGCGTGCATCCTGATCTCCATCCTGGCGCTCGTCCTCGTCATGCGGTTGTCTCCTCGTGAGACCGTCGTCTGGGGCCTAGGGGAAGCCTTCATCTCCCTGGGCGGATTGTTTGCGTCTCAAGGTACGTATAAATTGAATTCTGTGAGCCAATATTTAACATGAACTAAATGTTTACCTCGAAGTTCCATGGTTTTCAAAAGTTGATACTTTTGTTCCTGGTAGAATTTTCTGTCTGCTCTTTTTACAGGTTGCTCTCGATTTCCAGTAAATGCGAGTTCCAGGACTTTGTTACTGACGTTCCTGATGATGTCCGTGCTGGCACAAGCTTATTACTCAGCGTTCCTGTACGCTAAACTCACCGACCTTCGCTACACGATGCCATTTCGGAGCATCAGCGATATTCTGGATGATGGATCGTACACGTTCGGAATTTGGTCAGGCACTTCCATCCAGGGAGAAATGCAGGTACTGAGTATAATTTCTACCGTGTGTCTTCCAAGCATAAATTATCCGAATGATTTCGGTTGGAAAACTTATGAGAACTAAATTTTACTCTGCAGTCGAATCACTTGAAAACTTCCTAATGAAAATTTTGATGATGAAAAATTTGGTTTTCAAAAATTATGCAAACTTAAGGCCTGTTTTTTTATACATACTTGTACTCATTCATACCAACAAAAAATTTTATACATAACAAAAAAAAGCCAACAATTGATACGTCGTATGCTCACCATTATAAGAGGTTTTGAATTGTTTAACTGTTAATTGGTGCATTTCTTAAGCTGGATGAGATGTTTATATTCAATTGGAAAATAACAGACAAAATTTCCTGCAAAAGAATATATTCATAGAAAATCAATCTATTTCAGAGAGCAACAGTTCAGTTTTTATCCAGAAGAGGATAAAAGAAAGTTTGGAAAACTTGTTAACACATCCATTTTAATCTAATAAACACAGACGTTGATATAGAGCCTAAAATAAGGCAGAGTCTAAAAGGAATTAGTGACGCATTATAGTAGGCAAAACAACGCATTAATAGCATGCCAAAATAAAAATGTCACCAAAGCAAGACGTGAAACCTACGATGATTCTGCTTTATTCAAGTATGAATTAATAATGCCAAGGTGGTATTAGTGTGCTATTCTTGGAAACTATTATGCTATGCAAATCCCATCATGCAGCAATTATATATTCATTCTAATACTGATTTTGCACGGAGCCAGACAGTTATTTCATTGTTTCATCCCTAAAACAAACAAGTCCTAAACATTACAAATACATTACGAAAAACAGGCAGCATTCAGAATTCCACTTCAGAGGGTGATCACTATCCATTTCGAATACTGAGACAGTTCAACAAAGCATCTAGCGACTTTTCTCGTTTCTCCCTCAGATAACCAAAGATCCTCTGCTGCAACGCCTGTACAAGGAGCGAACGCTGCCGCATGGATTCTTTTACGACAATAAAGAAGCACTGAAAAGGGTGCGCCCTGGTCTACTGAACGTCAGCCCACGTACACGACACTCTTAATTTGGGACATTATGAGACTCTCTCGCCCATAAGTTCCGATGTGACAACCTGAATGATGGAAAAATTTCAGGGATATTTTTTCTACAAGGCGTATGTGATTCCGAGAAGTCGCGTAGTTTCTTGCGCTGGGAATCCGAGCGATCGTTTTACTCGCGTCTACCCGAAATTTTTTTTTTGAGTGATGGCTCCTAGTTTTTTGTGCAGTCCGAATCAATGAATTATGTATTAAATATAATTCTGCATGTATTAAAGGCTACGCTCTGTTTTTGTTTATGAACTTCCCAGTTTTATTCGCTTCTAACCGAAAAAATATTTGCTAGTGCATAGCCTGGTAGAATTTTGTCATGCACTCTCTGGTATCCAATACAGTGTGTAGTATGATGTGAATATGTTTAGGACTTTTCAAGCGTATTCTAACTTGTAATTCCATTGATCTTTAATGGCATTTATGCAACATATCAAGTAGAAAAATAAACAAAAAAGATTATTTTCCCGAGATTTTTTCACACATTTTTTCAGAGAGTAGCTTTTAACTGAGTTTTGAGAGATAAAAATCTGTTTATGCTCTCTCTTTTAGGGAACTGCAATTCAGCGTTTGAATATTTCCATAAATGCAAGTTTTTAGAACCAAACAACGATTTTAGAGCTAATTTTAATTGTAACTCATGCTGAATCACAAACTGGAAACATAGGCTCTGGTAACAACAGTCACTTGAATTTCACGGACGTAAGAACTTAAATTTCTAATGCGTAAGAAATAGTTCATAATTTTGGAGAAGACGAAGATGCCACGAAGACCCAGAGACACATCATGTGATGCGGCTGAAAATCAAATAATACAACAACTTACACGTAGATGCAAGAATGCTTCAAAAATGTTCCGTTCATTTAATTTTGACAGAAAGTTAAGATATTCTTCTTGCAATGAACAGAAGACCTAATTTTAACAGGTATACTAACGACGTTAAATACTTCTGTAAATTTTACGTCAGCTCAGTGAAGTTTGAATTACAAACCACATCATTTGTGCAAACAGCAAAGATTCTATCCGAGTATGGGTGTTCAATTTTGTTCTTGTATTCGTCGATCATTTGTCATGCCAGAGCTGGCGCACTAATTTTGAGTCCAGGACGGCAATATTCTCATTAATCTCCGTTCAAAGAGTCGAGCAAGTGAAATATTTCAAAGTCGCCAATTTTCTGGAATAAAACATCACTTCTCGCGGCCCTCGAGTGCGACTTTGAGTGAAGTCTGGAGCATCAGATTAAGCTCCACAATTTGATCCTCACGTTTGGCTGGCCTCAGACTTAATGTGTCACTGAAATGTGTCGCAGCTGTTATCCTCGAAAGTTTGTCAAGAAAAAAGACACTGTTTGTTATTAGGCTTACAATGTGAATATCATTGATTATATTTTTGGTTCTCTGTTGAAATTTTGCTCTCTACCAATATAACAGAGCTTGATTTACCCATTGAGAATCACTTGATTCCCCATAACCTCTACATATGTCTGGAGCATCAGATTAAGCTTCACAATTTGATCCTCACGTTTGGCTGGCCTCAGACTCAATGTGTCACTGAAATGTGTCGCAGCTGTTATAGACTCACAGTCATAAGCACTCAGCTAATGAGCTACTTGTCAAATACCGCGCGATTCCCCGTCAGTTTCTTCGTTCACAGTGAAGGTCAGATCTAAAGCGATTCGTCAAATTTTACATCCGCTCAAAATCTACAGATTTGTGCCTTGAATTTCATTACTATCGGATTTGAATCGTGTTGTGTAAATCCAAATATTACACTAATCTTTGTCTTTCAGATGGAAGAAGAAAGGTATTTGGCCGTGCTGAGCGACCATTCAATGGCTCGACTCACCATCAACAAACCATGTCGATTCATCAAGCTTCCCATAAGAATTTTCTCCTTTCAAAATGGCTTCGCGGTACTGAAGGGGTCTCCATTGAAGAAAATATTTGATAAAGCGTAAGTGACGCCGTTGAAATTTTCAGATGACCAACACTAGGAGCAAAGCTGAGAGTGCGACTTGTAATAAGTC
>JACJUY010000351.1:84813-137815 GCA_014220935.1 Platorchestia sp. MABIK
CTTCAATTTGAACACAGGCATCCGTTCATCATAAGCACTGTCCTCCTATTGAGGCGTTCACAACTATGGTATAAAAACAACATTGATACTAAACGAATACATGACGAGGATACAACACACAGACTGTAAAACATTACATTATTGTAAAACAGCACATTATTGTAATGTTTGTAAAATTGATTGTAATTGATTATTGATTGTAAAACACTGCATACATTATTGTGTTAGAACTAGCGTACACGGCCCGTCAAAAAAGACAGGATTCAATATTTTTCTTGAATATAGTTTCCAGATGTGGATGACAAACAAATATATCCATCCTGACATGTAGTACCCGCGAGAAAAAATATTCCGGTACTTGTGCACTGGTGAAACTCGTATCACAGATACGGTCATTAAGCATCCTTATGAGCGTGACAAAGAGACGGAAGAAGGGGGCGCTAAGCAAATGTATAAAAAATAATCACGCCCAGAGTGTTTTTAGGGAAGATTATCATTATGATGTCGTCCTTGACTGACTGTTATTTTGACCTTGAGTGTGAGAATACATGGAGTATTTTTCCTGTGCGTTATCAAGCAGTAGGGTCAGTGTAGCCAATAAAATAAAAAAATGCTTGAAATACGAAGTAGTACTAGCCATTTCATCTTTGAGCTCAGCTGCACATTTTAGTCTATGTATGTCAAAAAAATGTATATTTGACTTGGTATCATGGTAGCGCTCTATTTGACGTAAATCTTTAATGTTTTGAGAGAGCATTTTGAGTGCACTGTTTCAACATCACGCTGATATTTAGTACTTATTTTAATGGAGTATTTAAAATTTTATGGGTTTAAAAGAAATATTTTCTATTTCTGCCTAATGAAGGCGCAAACAAAGGGTGCTGAACTGCGTAAATTTTTGCCTCATGTCATTCTAAAAAACCTTAAAATTGTCACTTAATATGATGCTGAAAAGTTAAATATTTTCGATAAAAAATTTGCTCAAAAAATTGAAAATTTTCATATAATCTTACTAAAAATGTTCACAAGTTTTATTTAATACCACGCTTAAAAAGCATAAAATTTACTAAATATTAAGCTAAAAATTAAAAATATTATCATTTAATAACATATGCTTAAAAAACTCAACACTTGTAAAATCCAGCATAAAGTTTTCTCAAGTTGTTTAACCAGTGATATGCAAGGCTAACATATGCTGAAAGCTCGAAAGTTTTTTGAAAACTCAAAAACTTGAATATTTCGACCTACAAAAGAGCGCATAAGGAAGAGACTTCACACAACCAACGTTGTGCACTGCCATAACAACGTAATTCAACTATTCAATCTCCGAGCAATGAAATAGCACTTAACACAAGTCTGTACAGACGTGACCATCTTTGTGAAGTACGCTAAGAAAAAGATTGCTTGTTAAAAAATTAAAAGTACTGCTAAATGGGGGGTAATGATTCTGTACACATGAACGTAGGACGCGACACAAAGCTTTGTGAAATTATTTGGTCAAACACGCGAATTCACAGTACCACAGACCGAAATTGTATCTAATTCATAAATACACTAACATTAGACATACCCTTGAGCGATGCAAACAAACCGATCGACATTTCTCCACCATGAGCAAGTGGCATATTTAAAATGAAGTCAATTAGCATTTGTCCACGACAAATTGCACAATCAATAAGCGAGACAAAGAGCGTGTTGTTCATGCTTTTGTAAACCTAATGGAAATGAAATTAATATGCCCTGGACTTGATCAATGAGCTCATACAAAAAACTTGCAAAAAGATTCCAGGCTTGCAGAAGCTGCCTCCTTCACTGGCTCGTGGAGCGCCAATGAGTGCAGTTCGGTTAATCGAAAAACTGCCGAGCGGAAGAGTTTTTAAAAATTTAAAATTCTTTCATTTTGAAGACTTACAAAATTTCTCGAATTATGAACATTAATGAAAGATCACTGATGCATTCGAAAACCGAATGAAACCAATTTGACTGTGGCAAAATGATGAAGCTAAAATTCTTGCCGCAGGTGTTGTACATGATCGTACTCATCCAACTCACTCCAGATAAATTCGTATCAGGGGCTGGAGCGACCACGAGTCTTAAGGCTAGCAATTCTACAGAATTATTACGAGAATTTTTCGTAAAATATGAGCGAGTTGTTGAATTCACCAGGGTGGTACTGGTGACCCAAGAGGATCATTCTAGTAAGTGCTTCCAGCCGTGGAACAGCTTTCCCGGAGTTAGGGTGTTTACATCGCGAGATTTCCATTTGTAATTTGTGTTGTGCGGTTGTACTCCAACACTGCGATAATTGTGTTGAAATAACCAAAAGTAAAGCGATGAANCAATTCTACAGAATTATTACGAGAATTTTTCGTAGAATATGAGCGAGTTGTTGAATTCACCACGGTGGTACTGGTGACCCAAGAGGATCATTCTAGTAAGTGCTTCCAGCCGTGGAACAGCTTTCCCGGAGTTAGGGTGTTTACATCGCGAGATTTCCATTTGTAATTTGTGTTGTGCGGTTGTACTTCAACACTGCGATAATTATGTTGAAATAACCAAAAGTAATAGCGATGAAGTTATCAATGATTCTAAAAAGTTTTGTTATTTTGCGTCCGTGATTTTTTTGAGGACCTAATGATTTCAACGAACAACTGATCACAATTTCCTTACGACAGCTCACCAATTTGAATCAGAACTGTCTACTGTTGTTTCAAAATTAACGAATTCAATGGAAAATATTTCAACCAGTATTCACGTCTTGAAATGACTGCACATGATGAACCGATTGATGCAACTCACGTCTCTTCGAAAGATTCGAAGTACAACAACATGACTCGAAAAAAACATTCAAGGTTATTCCCAACATTGTGTAATTCTTAAAATTGTGTAATTATCAATCGACGACTAAAATTACAGGCAGAAGACTTCATAAATGGTTCACAAGTCGATGGATGACGAGTTTCATTTCGCTACCTAACGAGGAAGAGGACCGTCCGAGAGTCAGCAACTCCACCACAGTCGCCCCATACTCTGCTGACTGGACCGAGGGAGTGCAGCGCAGGGATCTTGTTTTTATTCTATGCCGTCCCAAAACACGGTTACTTGAGGTAACATGGAAAGTACAAGTGATCTTTACCTCTTATCATGAATATGAAAAATAGTAGGAATTTCCCAGACGTTTGAACTTCACTTTAACACGCCCCAGTTAGGCTGTTTCACAAGTCGATGGATGACGATAATTAATTAATAGAAGAACCCATTTTTCACAGATTCTACGCAAGCTGCCGCCTTCTCAGCCTACGCTTGTGATGAACTTCTCTCCTGAAAAACTAAGGGCGATCCGCTTACCACTTTCTAACAATGTAAGTTTAAAAGGACACTAATAGCTAAATAATTTGAACCATTGGTGACCAGATTCACCCTATTTCCAATGGCTCCAGCATAATTAATTGTGTTGTTTTTATCAAGCAACCACGAATAGTATACATTTTTGTTGCTGAAATTGACAAGACGTTCATTAGCAAATAGCTAAAAAAAAAGTTTGAAAGTTCAATTTTAAAATTAAAATGATACGAAATTCTACCCCCACTAAAAATTATAAACATCAGGAAAAATTTTATAAAATATCAAAGAACAAAATTTAATGTACGCTATCCTCACAACGTTAGTATAATCCCCTTACCCATGGTAAAGTTCACGTTGCTGAGCAGTGACTTGCAATGTTTATAATTTGTACCATGCTTGCTGTGACGAAAGCAACCTACTGATAATGGTTATATTATTAGAATGTAAATATAATTCATAAGGTAAAAAAAAAATAGATTCTTATGATAGATACAACGAAAACTGAACATAATTAGTCGAAAAAGTTAAAACATTTTCCAAATATTCAACATATTATAAAAATGCATTTCTGAAACATTTTTCTTAAAGAATTAGGACTCATAGTTTTTTTCAGACTAGAAGGTAACCATTTGGTGGTCGAAACCCTTTGAAATATTGAAAATCGCTTTTCAACTTCCAGGCGAACTCATGGAAGATATATGATTTCGAATGTTTATTGATTTTCATTGAACAGTCCTTCATAGAATTTCAATAATGCATCGCCTTGCTTACTCAGAGCGTTTCACGGAATCCTAAGTAAAAATATTGGTTTACCTGCTTATTATTGCAAACCCCAAGACAGATCTGAAGAATAAACATTCTAACTGTTTTGAGGTTTAAAGCTTAAAATAATGCGAGAATTTGATTTAGAATGGTTTCGATTTTTTACGTGATGGTAGCGTGCTTCTTCCCTAAATCTCAACTGAGTAAATTATATTCAGGAGCATAATAGACAGATTTAAGAAACTCTAAGTTTAAAAAATAAATAAAACATCACAGAATGCCCTGCAACAGTTTTCTACTTACACGGTTAATGTAATCTGCTTGAGTAACATTGTGATGAAGTATTATTACTCACAAGAATTGTAACTGTGAAGCCCACTCTAAAAATCTTCTGCTAAGAATTGTTTCTGACATAGGGGAAAGACGAAACATTGAAGAGAATAACATCAACTTAGTCTTGTCTGTGTGCGAAATTAGTTTATTCATTACTTTTTTCTAACGTATAAGAAAATGAACAGCACCGCGTTTTTCGTACGGCTTCGTCAATCCTGAGCGAGTTCCTCTAAAACACTGAATCGTGTGCTTATAACTTTTGCTTCACCAGAAAGTTTTGCATCATCACAAACTACATTAACTTAAATAATAACTTTTGCATCACAACAAACTGCATTTGCATCCTACACGAAAAGGTTAAAAGAAAACTGACGGCAGAGTGGCAAAATTTGAGCGCCTAAAGCGAGATGTCTGTAGGTGGAAGTACTAAATGTTATTACCACGTAAGACATTGAATAGTTTCCTGCTCTGACCCTTAAGGCACGCCAACACGGTTAAGAGAGTTATAAGTAACATACTCTTTGTGTCCTGGACGTTAGGTAGCAATTGATAAGATTGTTCACTACCTCTCTCACTCCATAACGAGCCAGTTTAGGAAGTGAAATACTTTTTATTCACTGTGCTATAGGCTTCAAGTAAATCTAAAGAGAGATAAATACTGAAAAGTTTCTGGTGAAATGATGTGTAAATGTCAGTTACTAAAGTAAAAATAGCTTGAATTATGAAAATTACGTTTAAACCTAAACTAGTGTTAGCTTAGTGCATTTTTCGTCTCTGTAAAACATGACAACCGCTTTCTGAGTAAATGCTTCCAAATGATTTGCTGAAATACGTATGGTAGATATTAGCTTACATACCTATTTACAGCTACATAAGTAGTCACCAGTTTCAAAAATGGGAATAGCCAGGGCTACTGTAAGAACATCGAAATAAGTGTCACAAGACATACATCGGTTAAAAATTTCGACAACGACAGGGGATAGAACTTCGTGAACCAAATTCACGTGATCAAGTTGAATGTTGCCCCGGTGATATTTTTTACCCGCCAGTTCAGCTTTTAACTTTATCATGACGCTTTCAATTTCAAAGGCAAGAAAACACGGCCTTCGAATGATTTCAATGCTGGTCACCAACCTAAAACGCGTTTTGATAACCCGTGGCAAATCTTTTATGAGCTTCATGGCAATTGATCAAAAAAATCATTAAAATACGTGAGATGTTATTTTCATAGATGGCACCGCAGCTCCCTTATCAAGGCAGGAAAATTCATTTTATGAAGTATATGTGAAAATTAATGCTACCGTAATTTATTCCGTGTTGACAGGGATGTGGGACATTTAAAAGAGAAATAGAAACAACATTACAGGGCGTAAAGCATTGTTGGTTAAGGACATATTTAGATATTCTGCCTTCTTTAGAAATGCAAAGTTAAGAAAACTAACAATATTTAATCGATACAGATTGAACAATATATGCAAATGCTTGTGTCTGATCTTTGAAAAGTGAACCAAAATTGGTGATAAGCTTCTTGGTGTCAAATTTTTGTACGTTAAACTTCAAAGTTCTCTGATCTGAAAACTCTTGCAGTAGATCCAAATGAAAAGATTCTGAATTAAACATGAATTTTTTTTCCATCAGGTTCTCTTCGTGGATGTAAATTCTCCCGGCAATGTCGCTAGTTCGACCCTCAATTCAAGCAATGAAACCAACGAAGACGAGAGGAAACTTGGATTTAATCTTTGGCAAACTTATTCCGTCAATGAAAAGTCCCTGACAGCTTCCATTAGCTACGGGCACTGGGTAAGTTGAAGACTTATTTAACGAGTTCGTTGCGTTTTCGCGGTTGTTACGGTTGGTTCGGTTAAGTGGTAAGTAGCAGAATTGGGGAATCGACTTTACAGCTAAGGTACATTTTTATCCTTCCTGAGATATATGAAAAATACAGTTGCAAGATATTTCACTTCGAATGATAATAATTATTTTTTTTTGGCATTAAAAATGTGACCGGCCATTCATTTATACCGGTACGTGAATGAACAATTTATTTAGCGGTACACCTATGTCTCCCAACAAGCAGGGAACGTGTTAAACGGTGCTTAAGGCCCGTCCACACTATTAATCTTTCGGCCGAAGTTCGTGTTTTTCGGCAGTCCGCGAACACGAACACAGATGAAAAGTTCGCAGATTTCGGTATGTTTGTGTTTTCCATCGTGTTGGAAACCACGAACACGAACTTTCGTTCAAACAGCGAACACTCGCTTATTTATGTATTGTGGAAGGTAGTTTTGCGATTGAATTACTTGGTTTCTATGTATTTTTTCTATTTTATCGATTTAATCATTTTTTGGGGCAAATGTAGTTAATTGCTGGGCAGCATGGTTATTTATTTACCAAAAGTAACTACGTAACGTTGTTATTCCATGTTATTCAGTTATGATCGAATTTGTTAGGCTTAGATTTAATAGTTAATTTAATTAAAAGGAACACTGAACAACTCGAACAACTTCACACCGACGAACACGTAGTCTGGACGTCTGGACACGATTCGGAAAAGTTTGTGCTTTTGTTCGCGTTTTGGTGTGTTCGTGATTGACGAAAAGTTTGATAGTGTAGACGGGGCTTTAGTGCAACTGCGAACGATGCTCGGTTTGAAATAACTGCGGAAATGTCAGAAATGAATATCCAGAGCGTCTGTGGGGTTGCAAGCTCTGCTGTAGTTTCAGGCTATGGCTGTGTGGTTGCAGCGCCGAAGGTGATCCGGTCAGAGCAGCAGTGGCCGTCTAGTCTTTTCATTCTTAGTATGATCTAAGAAACTTAGAATATTCTGCGCCACACAATTTTTATTTCAACAGTTAAATTTAGATAATTTGGGAGGCTACGAATGCCAGTGAAGTTAAACGAAGCAAACTACATATTACGCCTTGAAATCAGCTTCAAGCTAAACCTACAACAAAACAATATTGAACAATCAATTGTGTTTTCACGCAGCGTCCAGGAGTTGCTTTGTCTCCTAATCTGAAAGCACTTGTGGAACATCGCTCAGACCTGCTTGGAACAGCGTTGTCCTGCGTCTCTCAGCCGGTAAATCAATATTTCAGAGACGCCAATTTGAGGCTTCTAGAATAGCACCATATGACGCTTCTTAAAATCGATAGAAAACAGCTTCAAAGTTTGGCAACGTAGATACCCTTATGTCTCAGCCACTAATGGAGGTTTTTGACCATTTTGCAACTACCTTACTGTACCGTGACTAACTCTCCAGACAGGTGAAGGGTTGGAGATGACTGTGGGTTACATTACTCGTTTCCGCTATACATGGCGCTTGGCACCGTATGATTTTGGGGGCCCCAATTCTGCTCTCTTTTACGCAATGAGACATTGGTCACATTGTAGTCACAAGTTACTAGTTTTCTTTTTTGCTGAAATATGATTTGTAGTTTCTCTGCAGGTTGCCCCTGATTTTTTTGCAAATTTGAAAAGAGTAGACACGAATTCAGCTAAGTAGTTTTTTACTCATCATTCCACTGACGTTCACTGTCTGCTAATCCTCGGCAGGATGCCTTCGCTGTGAATTTGGAAACGAATTCAGACGGCACTCCTCACTTCACCGGATGGATGCCCGATCTTATAGAGCACCTTCAAAACGATTTAAACTTTACGTACGTGTGTATGCATAATTCGTCTCAAATTAGCATCGTTGAATTTGAATCATTAAAAAGGGTCAACATTTTATAGCAATCCCTCTTTACTTGGGAGAACTTAAGTGTACCTGAATTGGTGATACTTTCAAAATGGACAGGGCTACACTTTATAACATTCAGGTACAACTACAAAGCAGGTACAACTACAAAGCAGGTACAACTACAAAGCAGGTACAACTACAAAGCAGGTACAACTACAAAGCAGGTACAACTACAAAGCAGGTACAACTACAAAGCAGGTACAACTACAAAGCAGGTACAACTATAAAGCAGGTACAACTACAAAGCAGGTACAACTACAAAGCAGGTATAACTATAAAGAGGGTACAACTATAAAGCAGGTACGATTATAAATAATCTCTTACATCAACGAATACTAACTTTTCGATACTTCCCTCAAATAAACACTGCAGAACAAACTGTGAGCATACGAACGTTAAACCGTTCCAGTGAGGTAATACGATTCGGAGTATAAAAGTTACCCACGTGCAACAAAATCGGTGAACCCCTCTTTAAAATCCTCTTACAAATACTGAAAAATATGTTAGATTTAAATATCATTAGAAGCAATCATTCACGCTACTAAGAAAAGCTTTGCGGTCTGACAAGAACATCACGCTTTCCTTTCTTTCATAAACAACAATCTGCATTCTTATTCTCTACGAGAAAATTTAATTCATATTCCTCTCCAATGCCATACCAATGACCTTTCTGTTCTACTTTGTGTTTCATTTTATGTTCCAATTGATCATTACTTTCTTTCTGTTCCAATTGATCGTTACTTTCTTTCTGCTCCAATTGATCATTACTTTCTTACTGTTCCAATAAATCACTATCTTTCTGTTCCAATAAATCATTTTCTTTCTGTTTCAGTAAATCATTACATTCGTTCTGCTCTAATTAATCATTACTTATCTTCTATTCCAATTGATCGTTACTTTCTTTCTTCTCCAATTGATCCTTTCATTCTGTTCCAATAAATAATTTTCTTTCTGTTCCAATAAATCACTACATTCTTTCTGCTCCAATTGATCATAACATACTTATATTCTGCTCCAATTGATCGTTCCTTTTGTTCTGTTCCAATGAATCATTACTTTCTTTCTTCTCGAATTGATCCTTTCTTTCTCTTTCGATTGATCGTTACTTTCTTTCTACTCCAATTGATCGTTACTTTCCTTTTACTCCTATTGATCAATACTTTCTTTCTGCTCCAATTGATCATAACTTTCTTTCTGCTCCAATAAATCGTTACTTTCTTTCTTCTCCAATTGATCGTCTCTGACAACAGCTGTGAGTGGAGCCTCCCCTCAGACAGGCAGTGGGGGGCGATGCGCCCCAACGGGTCGTGGACCGGCATGGTTGGTGAGCTGATGGTCGGTCGGGCAGACATCGTGGTCACCACCCTGGACATTACGCTGGAGCGGAGCCACGTCATCGACTTCCTTATCCCACTTTCTACATTTTGGTACTGTTTACGACGAATTTGAATACTTCTCGGTACTTGTCTTCGAGACCATTAATATTTCTCATTAAATTTCTACACTATTATTATTAAGCATTATTAAATTTTATCAGTAATGTGTTCATTGCATTTGATTTTAGCGCTTATATACCGTTTTATTGCAAAGGTACAACTTAGTGCTTAAGTACTATTTTATCGCAACTGAATCTATTGTCTGTAGGTCGAAATTACATTTTCCTCTTTTTCTCACGGATATTTCTATTAATTTTGCTGCGCAAATGAGGCGAGCCGAATGAAATAAACTGAATTCACATTGTGATCATAATAGGAAGAGCTTATTTCACTTCTGATTCACAACGGAAAACATCGCATAAAATCCTAAACTCGCCAAGGGTAGCGTCCTTAATTTCGTTTGGTCTATACAGACGTACTCATATTTTGTGACTACTTACTTTCCTTGCATTCAATAGGTTTCTGTTTGAATTTATTTCCAGCTGCTTTGAATAGGCATAAATATCAATACCTTCCATTTTCAAATTAACCTTAACTTGTAATCTTTAGAAAATTTGCCTAATAATAAATGGGACTTTGAGATAATCATTTCAGGCGTGAAATACGTTCCTATGAAATTTACTTTAAATGATGAATTTTGTGTTTCAAGTCACAGGATTTAAATTTCTGACCAGGACAAGCCTGTTCATGAAGGCAGGGTCCCCGTTCGGGTCCCCATGGACGAGGTACACTGAAGAGTTCAGTGTGATCGCCTGGACAGTTTTGGTGGCGTGCATCCTGATCTCCATCCTGGCGCTCGTCCTCGTCATGCGGTTGTCTCCTCGTGAGACCGTCGTCTGGGGCCTAGGGGAAGCCTTCATATCCCTGGGCGGGTTGTTTGCGTCCCAAGGTACCACAAAACTTTTTCAAGTCAATGCTGAACGTGACGTAAATCTAAGTTTATCTAACTGCAGCATGACGACGTATTGGACATTACTGTTGATTTTGCCCATGATAAATTGTGAAATGAACTTTTCTCGCAGGTTGCAGCCGAGTTCCGATAAATGCGAGTTCCAGGACTTTGTTACTGACGTTCCTGATGATGTCTGTGCTGGCTCAAGCTCATTACTCAGCGTTCCTGTACGCTAAGCTCACCGACCTTCGCTACACGATGCCGTTCCGGAGCATCAGCGATATTCTGGACGATGGATCGTACACGGTTGGGTTGCGCGCAGGCACTTCCCTTCACGAGGAATTACAGGTCCTGGTCTCAATGCTCCGCTTATAGTGGATACTGTACCTTTCTGCATGGAATTATGTTAGACACCTCTGTTGGATATCATCGTCATAATTGGATTCATATCTCTATTATGTCTCTTTAATGAATAATCATACTTCCAATTATTGTTCATTATCAGCCAATGGTGTTCCTACTGATGATCAATGGGCAAATCAACGCCTTTTCGATTAAATCCGATGTTCGCTCAAGTTTCGTAGAACTTTGCAGCCAGCAAAGCAACGTCCAATCAACGAAGTAAACTTCTGTTGAGTGTCTGTTCTGACTCCAAACTGTTATGACTGAACTCTTGTGTGCCCTTACCGCCGACCAGTGCGTACAATGTCCTCAAAACTCATTTCGTGTGTTGCTCGTTGCGTGCTTCCACATATAGCACCTACATGCATTTCGTGTAATTGAAACAAGACAAGGCAGTCCGCCGCCCATCAGCTCATCATTCATGTGGCTCGCAGCGCAGCAGATGCGCAAAATTGCGCACTCACCGCATTGTGGCTTAAATGTCCCGCAAGAAGTGGAAAGAAAGTAGTTTTGCTGAGCCGAACGGCAGTCTCCACCTCCATCTAAGATGATCTGATGCGAATGTTACTGCGCTGAACTACGGTGCGCGAGCCAAATTGCGCTGGTCAGCGTAGATGTCGACAGCAAATTCAATTATAATGGTTTTTTAACTAGAATGTGCTCTTAGTTCCACCTAATAGTCATGGGTTATCGGTTTTTCGTCAAGACTCTATGCTTCGCTGCAGACAATAAAAATATTTCACGATTCCACCGCGAGAAACAATGAACCATGAACATTGAAAGCATTTGAGTGAAAAGCCAATTCTTTAGAGTATCCTGACACTAAATTTGAAAGCCACTGACAACACACAGGCAAAAACTTCTTTCAGTGAACGATTTTGTCTCTTCTCTCTGATGTTTAAATTTCAAGTTATTTTTCCCACAGGCTTCCAAAAACCCTTTGCTGCAGCGCATGTACAAGGAGCTCATAGCACCCCGAGGGCTGATGAACGACACATCTGAAGCACAAACTCGAGTGCGTTTTGGTCTTCAGACCGCGTTCGTAGGATTTTTAATTAGGTCATCATAAGGTGGGCTTAACAACAGAATAAAATCTCAAACGATTGAAAAATTTAAACGAACGTTGTTCCTGCATCAAAAATTTAAGCCGAGGAATTTGATAATTGCCATGAGGAAAAAAACGATTCTTTTCATGTCTATTGAATAGTGAGATAAAGCTAAGGATTTTTTAGATGAATTATTAAAGACTTTAGATAGGTAATTTGTGAGCTTCGAAGTATGCACTCAAAAGAGCGCACTGAGGTTTCATGGTAGCATTGTGATTAAAAGCACATAATAAATAGTACAACGGATGGTTGTAATTATTTATACAACAATCAACATACTTGATTGATTTCTATGTTTCATGAGCTGGACAGACTGATGTAAAGAGATTTATTAATTGAACCTGTTCAATTAACATGCCCACGGATAGCTTATGATTATCACTTTTACATAAGATTTACTCGCAGCATGAAAATAAAAATCATTTCTCATTATTCTTCATTCCTTTTTTATTTTCAAAACTACTTTGAACGAAACTTCTGCATCTGCGTAAATAATATCATTGCAAATGAATTAACATATTTGACTCCCTGTGTACCAAGCGTAACTACATTGCCCGCTAAGATGGTCAGTGCCTCCATTTCGGGGCAATTAATAGAGTATAAAATTAATTTGACTAACTAGGTAGTATTTGAAAAGATTTTTTTCGGAATTTCAAGCATCGATTAAACTGCATTTAATGGTTTTAAAAATATGGCACTGAAATCCATTTTTGATTTCTAATTACTTTGATGCACAAAGTTCTTGAAACTCGTCTTACAATTTTTCTTTTAACCTAAACGGGGTTATTTTCCTAACATTTAATTCGTTTGCTGATTAGTCTGGGTACACACTTAATTCATGAAATATGATCAAATATCACCCCCGAACATGTTCGGCATCAACATGTATTTTCTCGCTCAACTTCCACCTCTAAAAAGTAAAATTTTCATCCGAAAATATAGAAAAAAAGCTTGCACGATTAAAAAAAAACTGCGCTGATAATGTCATGTGTGTTTCAGAGAAGTGATAACTATTTCTTGAATAATTTTCTTAACACAATTCGCATTTTATTTCCAGGGAGAAAAACTAAACTAAAATTCAGCCTAAAATTGACCCGTAATTCAAGAGCCGTGCGATGAAAGGGCGTGAGGGAGAAAATAGCAGCTCCTCTAAGACTAGAGGATTGTAATTTATTCGAAAATATGACCAAGCCTCTCTCTCAACTTTCGAGAACGCTTTTGGGCATCTTAGAGTAAGCAAGTTATTGAAATAAGTGTGATGTGGGATTTAACTCAGTGATACACGTTATAATTAAAGAAAATTCTTGAGAAAAAATGCTTCTCGCGAACGCGGAAAAACAAATTGTAAGCTTTAAAAGAACTCCCAGGAGAATGAATTCCTAACCGGAAATTCTCGTTAGCTGCAAATTCTTCTATAAAATTGTAAAGTTGTTCCATAAAAGTCGTTTTGCCATCACTTCCGTAGTTTTGTGTGTTGGGAAAACTTATTGCAGCGCATGATTTTTTGTTGTGATTACAGTTCTTATGGTCATTTATCAATGTTAACATTAAGTGAATATGATAGTATTCCAATACGAAGCTGTAATGTTCTCCTACAATTCACCATTAAAAGTAAATTAATTGAGATATTTCAGAATTTCAATTCTGATAAACGTCTACGGCCAGCTCCTCTGCCAACAGCGCTATAGAACTACTTGATAAGAATGTGGTAATATTGAATTTACCCCGTAACTTTTGTATATGTTGAAGACATTCCTAAGCAGTGATACTGAAATCTACTGCAATGGTTTTATCGAGATCGGAAAGAGTGAGTTTTATCCACTGAAAACTGTTGCAATTGTTTTATTGAAATTAAAATCGATTGAAATCCACTCTATTGGTTCTATTGAGCTCAGCATAAGTGAGTTGTATCTAGTGAAATAAATTGCAATGGTCTTAAGCTCAGAAAGAGCGAGATATAGATCATTTTTGTGAGTTGGAAGTGCATGGCTTACGCGAAATGGACGATTGAAGAAAAAACGAAAGACATGAAGCTGAGGTCATTTTAAGAGGTGAATAGGGGAAGAAACGCCGCTGAAAAAGAAAAAGAATAAGACACAGGTGAACAGTTAAAGTGAGAGGTGTTGAATGGTGAAGTGCATGGTGTTGCTTGGTGTGCAAAAAATAGTGTGCTAAAAAAATTTAAGTGAATGAAATATATTCTGCAGATAAGTCTAATAAAAATACTCATGTTCCTTGTTTTGAGATGACAATAACCAAAGGGGCAAATAATCATTTTGTGGGCAAACGTTGCAAAATTTTAAGATTCTATTTTCTGTGCTGGAAAAAAAGAGTCATTGTCAAAAATTGAAAGAAATAATAAATAAAACACTAGTGTCTCTAAACGCCAAAACAAATTTACTTTCATTTATGAATAAATTAGAAACACACATGCCTGCCCACTCACACACAAAAATACATCAGTAGGCTTTTTCGACCAAACGAGTATTTTCATTAAGGTTGTGTTAGTGAGAAAAAACGAAAAGGGAGTTCACAACTGTAATGTCTTATTCACTATTTGCTCTATACAGAGTTAAAACTTAGCATTTTCAAATGGATAATACGTGCATTGAATGAAAGTAGTATGCAGACGAAGTGTGAAAACATAGTGATGAATGATGTGAGAGAAAGAGAAGTGTGCCGAGAAAAATGAAAGAAAAGGCACCTGAAAGGATTGACTGCGAGCAGTAAATACACAAGTTTGATTAGCAAAGAAGTGAAGAAAGCGTGCGCATGCTGAGGTGATAGATAGCATAGACGGTGGTGTGATGACAGAGCGAAGAGGTAGAAATGGGTTATTGGGAAAATAATACCATGTGGTAATTACCGTACAGCAAGTGGTTGAGAGTGTAGGAATTAAGCTTATGAAAAAGCTAAAACCAATTTGTTGGAAAACCTGCTTGCCCTCAAAGATGGGTGTAAGCAATTACGAAAGAAAGTGCATGAGATAATTCTGCACACAAAAACTCAGGGCTAACAGAAGTGTGAAAATGTTTCCAGCTTCCATGAGTGTTTGATTCAGGCTGTATATTTTTTTAAACAGGAAGTCACGGGGGTCGAGAATTTACGCAGACTGTATACCCAGAATACATCCAAACAATTTTTTAGCTTAAAATTTTAGCATTTTTTAACTGGAACAAAAAGTATTGACTCATGAACAGTCAGATATTTTGAACAGATCGGAATGACCATGCATAAAGTTTGTTTATGACAACCTGGTTCTCCCAGTGGTCTCCTCGCATTAATTTTTAGCGTGAAATGACGAGGACACATCTCCTGGGTAATATGACCAGACCAGTTTGGTACGCAAGCGAGAAACTCATGGG
This sequence comes from Platorchestia sp. MABIK, assembly GCA_014220935.1. Classification (NCBI taxonomy): domain Eukaryota; kingdom Metazoa; phylum Arthropoda; class Malacostraca; order Amphipoda; family Talitridae; genus Platorchestia; species Platorchestia sp. MABIK. The sequence continues at coordinate 100,197 of JACJUY010000351.1, forward strand.
GATGATCTCCTGATGTATGCTTATGTTAGAGAGATTCTAAGCGGAACAAAAACCCGATCGCCGTCCAAGTTTAAGTTTAGAACTGTAGTAGCATAACGTTGGTGGTGTGCTGAGTCTCGGGAAGATTTGAGTCATTCATTTAGAGCCTTATTTTATACGTACATTGGAAATATTGCTGACACCCTTTCTTTTTGCAACTAATCTAATGCAAGTTTCAATGTCTTCTATTGAAGTGTTTAATTTTACTTTGTGTGAATTCTACGAAATAACAACCTTCGCTACAAATAGTTCTCATTTTTCATCAATTTCTACTCGAGGAAGTTTAAATAAGGGTTGTTTTACCTTCGCATTTCATCTGATTTCAGATGCAAAACGAAAAATACCTGGCTGTGCTCAATGAAATACCAATGCTGCGACTCAGTATCAACACGCCGTGCCGATTCATCAAGCTTCCCATCAGACTTTTCTCATTCAAGAATAGCTTCGCAGTGCAGAAAGGGTCTCCGCTAAAGAAAATATTCGAAATCGCGTAAGTGCAAAGTTATTGATATTCTGTTGGATATTTGTGGTTAAAAGGTTTTGCTGCAGTTTCTAGGCTCCTCAAACAATGGCTGGGGAGCCATTGGGTTTTACTCATAAGTAAGGCTAAATTTCGCTTGCGTTTTCAGTTCACGTTTTCAGCTCGCGTTTTCAGCTCGCGTTTTCAGCTCGCGTTTTCAGCTCGCGTTTTCAGCTCGCGTTTTCAGCTCGCGTTTTCAGCTCGCGTTTTCAGCTCGCGTTTTCAGCTCGCGTTTTCAGCTCGCGTTTTCAGCGCGCGTTTTCAGCTCGCGTTTTCAGCTCGCGTTTTCAGCTCGCGTTTTCAGCTCGCGTTTTCAGCTCGCGTTTTCAGCTCGCGTTTTCAGCTCACGTTTTCAACTCACGTTTTCAACTCACGTTTTCAACTCACGTTTTCAACTCACGTTTTCAACTCGCGTTTTCAACTCGCGTTTTCAACTCGCGTTTTCAACTCGCGTTTTCAACTCGCGTTTTCAGCTTGCGTTTTCAGCTCGCATTTTCAGCTTGCGCTTTAATGACCATGCTGTGTATTTAACAGAACTGACAATGGAGCAGGTCTCCGACACATTTTTGATTTTTCGTACAAAATGACTCATCATATTAGTAGTTTCTTCGCTTTTAAATTTTTTAGTGAATCTACGATTCAAGCGAAGCGAACATCCTTTTAAACTAAATTTCGTTGTGATAGCGCAACTAGGTTAAGTTTAGCCTGAGATCGTTCGCTAAAGAATGATATTCTAAAAAACTAAAAACTTGGCCAGAAAGTTCAAGTGCAAAAAGATCACTTATTTGACACTCAATTTTTGTTATCACTGACGTCCTTCAGTGAACGAAATCATAAAAAATGTCATTGGTTTCATTCGTTTACAAAAAATTATGCAACGAACGTTGTTACAAAATTATCCGAGCATAGTTTTGACATTGAAATATTTGAATAAGCGGACACTTGACGCCCACAATACATGGGTTCCTACTTAGAAAATGATTCTAGCCAAGTTTCAGTTTTGATGAAACTATTTAGGTAGTTCAGAGCAGTGAAAAATATTACTGGCATTTCCTGCACTGAGCTATGGATAGTACTGGTAACAACAGTCAGCAAGTTATAAAGTACTGATATTTACAGTCAGCAAGTTATAAAGTACTGATATTTACAGTCAGCAAGTTATAAAGTACTGATATTTACAGTCAGCACTTCGAACACAATGTGGCCCATCATAACCGTCATTTTCTGTAACATTCGTGGTTCTCAATAACAAATGAAGACCCGCCCAATCAACAAAACATGTGAGTTAGGGTAATTGAGTAAAGATACGTAGTGTATCGCTACCAAATTCACAAGGTAGCTTGACAGAATAATGGAGTGCGCCGTCACACACTGTCTGACTTCAAAATGGTGAAGGATCATTGGGTTAATTTAATTGAAGAATGGTAAATAACCAGGTAATTAACCAATTTATTATGACCCGTATTTCAAAATTACCCTTCATAATCTCCTTCAAACAATGTTATCAACGCTTATCAACCCAAAGTGAGAAAATCATTGGCCGAATTTATATTTGCAGGGAAAATGACGGACCTAATTCACAGCTACCCGAGACAAATGCAATGAAGAAAATTGAATCTACCGGCAGATTTTAGACAATAAAAACGAATTCTGCGCGTTTTTCACAATTTTAATACGTACGCAGGGTAAAAAAATTTTCCTATGCAGCTAAACGCGTTCACACCGAATCAAGCCAACGTAATTTCTGTTACCATATTATGGCGAAACCGCTGCTAAAAATGTACCGTAGCTCATGGCTAAAATCCAGCCGTTTCAAAGCGCTGGATTGGCAGAACAATTCGAGTCTGTAACGATGGTGAATTTCTAAGCTCTGTCATTTGGTTCTCGCGTAATGGCGGTCAAAGACACAAAGCTAGCCATGATGAGAATTTTGATGAAATGTTACTGAAATTTTTACGCGTGTGTGCAGGATCCTGAGGGCGATGAATACAGGAGTCTTGAGCAACTATCGACTGCGACAGAAACTGCAGCCCCCGAAGTGCGACAACGTTGAGGCAATTCCAATTAATTTGGAGCAAACGATGTCAGCTTTTTTCCTGCTTGTGTGTGGCGCAACAGTGGCCCTTATTTCCTTCCTGTTAGAGTGCATCAAAAGCCATGGGAAGAATCCAACATGTGTTTTAGAATAAAATTCTCAGTAATTTGTTACTCGAGATTAGAATGACAAGAATGACTAAATTATGTAACAAAGATTTTGAACAGATTGAAGCGATTGTTCATTATCTACCGTCGATCTAAAGTGTCAAATATTATTTGACCAACAAAAATTATCAGGAAAATTGATGTTGAGGCTTAGTACATAGGAAGGAAGTCGCACTGATTCCATTTCCTAATGAATTTTGCTTGTCTGTAGGGTAATAAATTACTATATTCCTTAGATTTCTTCACGCAATGATTCAGCAGACAAACGACTGAAATTTTTCATCGCTAGTTTCTAATGATATAATCCAGAAAAAAATCTGGAGATGACATTTAGCTGTAATCTTTCAGTAAATAAATAGATCTAGTTCATTGTGTCGATATTTATAAGCCATAACTATAAAAAAACGAAGAGATATATATAGAATTGAAAAAATTGAATTGTGATGAAAAAAGGTAATAACATGATTTTAATTTATTTTATACTGACTTCTAACTCAAATTCTGGAGAATATTTCAACTGTACACTCCTGGTCAAGTTTTTTATTTGGTTCATGTCCATGTGAACAGCTTGCATCTGTTCGAGTTGATAATTAACATTCTTGAGCAAGCTTTTGTTTTTTATGAACTAAAGCCTTTGAAATAGATCTAGGTGCTAAAAAAATTGATGTAAGTTTTTGCGAACTTCATACTTTTCTGAGCAAAATAGGATAAGAATTTTTTTTGCGGTGGGTACCAAGAATTTCAATTCAAGCCATGTAATAATTAGAAATTAGTTACCTATAATTTATCAAGTAGTTTTGCAGTGCTGCTATATACTGTAGCATGAGATCTATCTCTAGCTAGTACTTTAGCGTGAGGTATGGTTACTAATGGGCATTACCCATTTCCTTGCATTTATTTTAGGGATAAACACTTAATTTGTACATCCCGAACTGCACCTGGGTAGGCGATATATGGCGGTAGATCTCACGCTATAGTTGCACCGTCTTTGCACATGATTAAAGTAAATAAATGTCGATCCTTCAAAAAGTGAAAGCTTGTTTCTTCCTTTTCTTTCTTTTCTTATTACTCAAGTCATTCGCATAGAAACAACAGCAGTCCACAGCGAGAAGTTTGATCTGTGTTTTCTCACAAGGTGAACTGCTTTCTTCACTTGTTTTTTTGGTTCTTTACATTCTTAAAGTGTAATTATAATTAACTATTACATACACGTAGGAAACTTTCTAAGGTAGTTTCACACTCAAAACGAAATTTTGTCCAAACTATGACACTGCAGGGTAAGGTGTCTTTCCGAATGATGCGAATTCTGATTATCTGACAGTAATCAGTACATGAGGTGGTTGGAAATTTGAATTTAAAGCTACAAAAGAAGTGTGAAACCCAAGAAGTCCCCCAAAGATTCGTTTTTTGGCCACTTATACTTCAGTTCACAGACGATGTGGTGAAACCAAATTTTTTATTCAAATTTAGACTCGTGCCAAATCTCAGAAGATTTCCACAAGCACGGCATAAATGCCGCCATTTATAAAAATCAGACATGTGAAAATGTTCTGCCTCGGTTTTCATAAATTTTAACGCAGCTCAATATTTTTTTATTATATCATAGGGAGAAAAACTGTTTCAGGAATTTTGAATGAGAATAAAAATGGAGACAAATTTAAATAATTCCGGATAGTAATTGATACAATTTTCACTTCTGCGTACGGTATCTAAATTGCAGAGTACATCAATAAATTATTTCAGCATGTTTACATGTAGCTTTCATGCCCTGCTGAGTTTTTTTATGAAAATAAGTTTAGGTATCTAAATATTTTTGAAAGTCATTGATGACAGTACTCCTAACCTCTATCGAACATAATTTGGCCCAATCGGAACATTCATTGTACACCAGTCTCTCTTCCGCTGACTTTCAGAATTTCAGTAGTAGGACGAAGGTTGCTAGCTCTTCGACAACGTAGGATATCTCACGAGCCAAATTTCCTCCATGATTTATCGTTAATTTATCGTGGTTCTGATCACGACGTATGAGAAACAATCATTCAATGGCGGACGCTCCGCTTGTATGAATTGATCATAACGTCGACAGATTAGATTATTAGTTAGTTTAAGCCTCCCAATCTGCAACAAATGCGATCCAAAGACAGGAAGATAGAAGGCACCATTTAGGATGGAGTTTAGGGAACGCGGAATCTATGCAGAAAGGGCATAGAAACAGTAAGTTGAGAAAGAAGTTCATGAAACAAGATCAAAGTTGAAGAAGAAAGTAGTATAAGCTGTAAAACAGGACAGCAGTGAACCGAACAAAAGATGGTCCTTAACATAACAAAAACATTTTATTTCAACAAAAAGAAAGCCCACCTAACTCTGAGCTCAGGGGCTCACACTTTCCCCCTGGGAGTGCTAATTCCAATAGATACAACAGTTGTATCCCCCTGAAGGGCATAACGTCGACATCGGGAAAGGTCTGGTATAATTCGTATTTACATCATTACTTAACAGCTGAATGTCAGTTAGATTGCCACTCCAATTATCGAGAGTCGATGTTCTTATTACGAGTTAGATTTAAAGCGCTTGACTCAGGCGCAACGGCTTGCTCGTAGAATTAATCCGTCTCAAGACTGTTTGAAATCATCGCGTAAAGGTAGACACTACCTTGCGTTTAACAATGCATCACATGGACAATGTTTTCTTGATCACTTGTAATAAAATGCATTGTTAAAATCAGACCAACACAACGAAGGGAATGAATTTTTTACTTGCTTTTCTCCCAACCATTTGTTCAAAAATAAACCGGTATAAGTATTACGGTTATCAGGTGTAGATATCGAGTCATTGTCTAAATTTTAAGATATTTGAAAACATTTTTCGCTCATATTAAAAAATTTGAACATGCGACGTAATTCATTGGCAATTTTTACTTTCCTACGCTCGTGAGTGCATTAAGACGAAATCATTTTCGGTGGTTAACTTTTCGTATTGTTCCAGCTATGCTGCAAATGTTATGGACTCCTACTCCAATATACGCGAGCTCCTACAAGAGTGTTTTCAACTTTGTGTCACAGGGATTTGTTTTCTTAGTTACTTATATATTTTTGCATTTTCAAAACCAAATTAATCACCGCAAAGAAAGAAAGGATGTTAATGTGAGAGTATTTTAGCATCTTTTTTCTCTTTTTTCGTTCATAATAAAACATTTTAAAAGGCCACGGATTCGACGAATGTCATGATTTTAAAAAAACATCATTGTTTGATCTTCTTATTCTGGTCTTTAATTGCTCTCGTTAGTTTTGTGTGGTAAATCTTCTTACTTTTTTACTCTCGTGAATACATCATGACAACACTATTTTAGTTAATTAACTTTTTGTACGGTTCCACCTATGTTGATAATGTTACTGCAAGCATTGTACAACAATCCTTTTCATGTCTTTGACTCCGATGAACTCTTTTGCGCCAGCACTATTAGCGTACGTAAGAAATGTCACAAAAAATTTTTGTTTTGTTATAGTGAATGTTATATTCTTTCCGAGCTCACCATTTGGCATACTAGATGATGCGTCCGTGTGAAAAATTGTCCCAAATCCCGACCTCATTGTTCTAGAAATAAATCAAATCTGCCCATTTTACATCTAACATCAATCCCTCACGCTCGTATCACTAGTTCCTATGTTCTTATGCTCATATTTCAATGAGTGCGCACTAACGAGAGGGGTGTCAGCAATGCGTCACATGTATTATGGTTTCTTAGTCACTTGTATTTAAATGCACTACCAAAATCCGACTCCCGCACAGAAGAGGAACGCACTTTTTTTTCGTGTTTTTCTCCGAATCATGTTTTGACAATTATCATGGGTATTACGATAACCATGTATGAATAGCAATTAAGGATCTCTATGTTAAGGTATTTGAATGCGTTTTTCGCTTTTATTTCAATACATGTGCGCACTAACGAGAGTGTTTTTCAACTAAGCGTTGCGACGATTATGTTTTCTTAGTTACTTTTATTTAAACGCACTGTCAAAATCAGATTACGCAATTCCGTCGACATTTTACTTGGGTATTACGGTACTGATGTGTAATTATCAACGAAGACGTTAATGTTAAGATATTTTAGAAACCAATGTTAAACGTTTCATGTTTGAACTCTATTAAAAATAAACTTTTTCTTTCTTTGCGCTACTTCTCCGAGGGGGACATGAGGGCTACCCTCCGCAGCTCCGCTAGGGACGCCAGGCGTCAGAAGGCTCGTGGCTGTAACTAAGGGAGGAAGTACTTCCCTGTACTAAGTGCAGTACTAAGTACTGTACTAAGTTTTGTACTGAGTTCTGTACTAAGTTCTGTACTAAGTTCTGTACTAAGTTCTGTACTAAGTTCTGTACTAAGTTCTGTACTAAGTTCTGTACTAAGTTCTGTACTAAGTTCTGTACTAAGTACTAAGGGACGAAGTACATCTCTGCCTGCCTGCTCTTCGGAGCTAGGCTTTACTTTGTTATCTCTGATAGAAACTGACTTGTGTAACCTGACTTTTACTGACTTGTGTAAAAATCTACTAACGTAAAAACAGCCCCGGAGCCTATTATAATCAACCCGGGACCCACGAGCGAGATGATTGTTTTGATCTTAATGCACATATTTTCCCTTAGTATTCTCGTGCTTACCATTCTGTGGCGTAGGTATTGACGCTTGTCTTAAGCATGCGCACGTAATATTACTTAGAAGGTAAACTAGATGAGTTAGATTCATTTTGATGTCTCGGATAATTTATCAGCCGCGCTCTGATGATTCTGTAACTATCTTTTAAGTAATAAACTAATTGATGCGGTTCAAGTCTCGTAAATTCCCCATTTACGATGGAGATAGATTATCGCATATGTTGAAGGTTGCTCTACCAAACGCAATTGATTAAATTACCGTCAATACTTATTTGACATAATATTATCACGGCTTCCAGTTCCTCTAGTATGGTGGCAGCACTACTATCTATTATTAATTATGACTTGGACGTTGACATGCTTATCTAACTTTGATTAATAAAGTAAAAGTAAGTGACCAATAAAAAGATCACGACGATACACGACAACAAAAAATGTCACGCGGGAGCAACCGTAACTATGACGTGGCATCTGTAGGATCAAATCATAGAACCGTAACAATAATTCATTGCGATTTGCCTGTGTTGTCGAAGCGCTAGTAACCTTTGTGCCTCTACAATATTACAATACCAGAAAACTTCAATCATTTGATATCTTATTTATGCGCCCCTTTGTGATACCCCGACCTTCCCCATTTAGAAATCAATTATTTGAAATCTTATTTATGCGCCCCTTTGTGATACCAAGACCTTCCCCATTTAGAATTAAATCATTTAATATCTTATTTATACGCCCCTTTGTGATTCCAAGACCTTCCCCATTTAGAATTCAATCATTTAATATCTTATTTATGCGCAACTTTGTGATACCAAGACCTCCATTTAGAATTTCATCACTGCGACCTTGAGTGAAGAAACATTTGCGTACAAACATTGTCTCCAAAATCTAAAAAGAGCGTTGAGGTCTCGTATTGAAATAGCTCATTCCTGTACCTTTTTGAAGGTGTGACGCTTGTTTGAACGTCGGTCACAGTTATTAAGTGATAAGTTATCCAATTACTGAGGAACACACAGGCCATGTAATTAGTTCTTTTGTATACTCAATGGAAACAGAATTAATAAGAGTCGAGCTTGATGAACGAGCTCGCCCGAACTATACTGCATGAAAACCGCCGGCCTTCAGAAGTGGCTTCTTCATTGGTTCGTGAAACATGTCAGTTCGGCTTATCAAAAAACTACGGCGTAAATGCAAGTTATTTGAAGATCTCAAAATTGAAAAGACTCATAAGATTTCATGAATTTTGAACATTGAAACAGAAATGAAAGGACATTGATGCAGTTATTGTTAGGTTTGTAACAAAATAAAAAACTGAAATTTTGATTCGTTCATGGTATCATTTTGTTCACCATTTCTGGACGTTGAATACTGAATATTGTAATTTTCTGAACGTTGAGCTTGTTACAATTGCAAGATTTTGCGCTTTATTTTCCCTCGTAATTTCTAATACATACTAATATACATGTGACCATTGCAATGGTGCATTGAATGATAATGATCAATCAGAAAAATAATGATGATGATAGCTACAAATATCAGCATTTGGTGTCAATCACTTTGAAGAGAACATGATAATTAAACGAATATTTCACGAATTTGATGATGTTTTCATAATAGCTCATCATATTCAAGGATGAAATACTATTTTCCTCAATTTGGGTTACATATAAAATATTATAAAACTAGTGTTTACAGCTTGAAATATTCCCTCGTGATATGAGAATTTTAGCATTGCAAAGAACACTTAAGGCAACGCAGAAGAAATTGGACATAAATATTCCTGTGCGTGTCAAGTGTGAGCAACAATTTTAGCATTGCAAAGAACACTTAAGGCAACGCAGAAGAAATTGGACATAAATATTCCTGTGCGTGTCAAGTGTGAGCAACAATTTTAGCATTGCGAAGAACACTTAAGGCAACGCAGAAGAAATTGGACATAAATATTCCTGCACGTGTCAAGTTTGAGCAGTAATTTACCTACAACTAATGCTTTAGATCGACAACTTGAATGTCTGAGAGTTGAAAACTCCACCACAGTCGCCCCACACTGTGCTAGCTGGTTAGGGAAAAGAGGTTTAATCGAGAGACTTTACTTGTCTTTATTCCACTCTTCTCAGAGAAAGACGATTACCTAAAGTCAAACACAAGTGAAATGCACCATAGTTTTTGCGTTCATCAATTTTACCACAATGATTAAGAGTTTTTTCACGCAAACTGTTACATCAATTCGTTAAAGTAAATGGCTTATTTCCTTGATTAAAGTTCAGGTTCGCTCAGCCACGATTGTGTTCACCTTTCCTTTGTTCCAACTTCTGACTGTTACTTTTGAATGATCTGGTGTCAAATTCTATTATTATTTATCTCCTAATCAAAATTAAGCATGGGAGACTAGACACACATGGTTAAAGCATCAGTCACTGCATGCATCACTTCTGTCAGACAACTGACGGCGATTTTCAGTCTTGTGAATGATACAGACAACTCTGCAGTCAGTCACGCGATGTCAACTCTCTTCACGAACAATTAGGATAGAAGATGCGGTTGTGATGTCTGTGTAGATATTAGGAGCATTAATTCCGCATTCCTAAAGGGTTATTGAGAAATAATTTAGTTTATTTATACTCATAAAGAAGTTTGTCCGTGCACTTTGTTTATTGACTCTGACAAAAATATAGCTTCAAATTAATGATGAAAATCAATGAAGAGAGTAAATTTTGTTAAGGAAGGCGCTTCAATGAAAGTTAAGGACAAAACCAAAGAAATCCACATTGTTAAAATTGTACCTAATCAATACTAAAACGAAGGTTTCAGGCCTTGACCCATCATCAGTTGCAAATCTCCGAATATAAGCTAAGAATTTTGTATTTAGACAAGGTAATTGCACACGTTATATAAAACCAAAGATGCTTACACAATGATACTTGCGAAGACACTGCGCCCAAACTTATAAGCTGAACAAAAGTAAGCTTGAAAATGAATGAAATGCCAACTCGTTTTCTCATTTACCTTTGTTCAGCATTTTGGTTTTGTCAATCTCTTCGCAATTGCCGTTGTCTAAGCATCTCTAGTTATATATAATGTGAGCAATTACCTAGTCATATTGTCAAATTCTGTGTTTAAATTTGCAGATTTACAACTGATGATGGGTCAAGGCCAGAAACATTCGTTTTCGCATGGACCACATAAAATTTTACGAATGTGGAATTCTTTGGTTTTTGCCCTTCATATTTTAAAAATTAATATTTTCTGATTTTAATTGCACAAATTGAATTATTAGAAACTTTCCTGGCATTGTAATTGGTTAAATACGTTTAAACTAGAAAATAAACCACAAAGCTACGAATGGTAGTTGCTGTTTAAACTAGGACACTGCTTTTCCAAGGATATCAAGTCATCGTCAAATATCTTTGCCTAGAAACGATGCTATGGTTTACTTGTGTGACGAAGCTCTCAAGTCCACAGTTTAATGAAAATGAAACTAGATTAATGAATTTTAGTCAGCAAAGAGTGAATGGATGTTACGACAGCTTTGCACATTTTGAACCCAAAAATATGCGTGAATAAAGCATAAGAGAAATGAATGACCATGAAGATGAATTTGAGAACAAGAGGGATTTATCTTCATGTGATCAAAAAGGTTGTTACTACGACCATAGATAATAGAGACAAATTTTTGTTTTTATTTGTGGGCCCGCATAAGTTAAAAAAATTTCGTAAGGATTACATGAACGCTGCTGTAAGGAATACAATTGTAATCATCCTGATACACTGACACCATAAATAGTCGTATTCTAGACTAATCTAAAGGGTTGGGTTGAACCGATGTTCAAATTTATAGTACAAATTACCTTGAATAAGTCGCATTCGAACAGTACGCTCCAGAAAAGGCATAAGATCAATTTCATGCAATTCTAAATTGATTCATTAAGTTGAACACTTTTCAGGAAACATTGTAGTTGAGACTCAAATGTGATGTAGGGTTAGTCGGTGTAAGGGAAATTAAACATATAACAATGGGCTAGAAGGAATTAAATTGCAGTAAAAGAAGCGGTAGAGTTGAATTGACTGCATAGGCGCCTAAAATTGAAAATTAAAAAACTTTTGTGTTGGAGATGAGAGGGAGAGGCAAACATTTTGAAAAGCAAAAGAGGGTTACACTCTTCCTCTCGTGTCTTTTTTGTTTCGGTTTACACTCAGAATTACGAATTGGGACTAAGAACTTTGGGATAAGAAACTGGAGACAATGGACCAAGTTTCATGTCGTATTCTTAGAATATTTTTTATGGTTAGTGAGTCAAAACATTATCTTCTAAACGGAGTGAGGTTGTGAATGGCAATAAACCATTTCGAAGAAATTAAAATGATCATTGCTCACAGCGGAGAAATATTGGTAGCTAGGAGTGAAAACAAAAGCACCAGCTAGACTCAGAAGGGCTTCTCAACATTTCTATCGTCAAGTATCGTCAGGTTTCTCTTAACCTAATGGTGTATCTTCATGTACTTCCACCACAGGTAAAGGTCTAAGAAACTATAAAAATACACTTAATAATCAGTAATCTTATATACCTATTTGATTATGAGTAAGTATATATATATTTTAACATATGAAGTATGTTAAATGTACCCCTAGGGGTACATGTACCTCCGGTTGAGAAGTCCTGAGCTAGAGCAAATGGAGAGAAATGAAGTAAATTTATGTCATGTCGTAAAGGGTTAATCAGAGTTGCCAGGTGGACATATATTAAAACTGTGTGCACGTGCTAGAGAACTTTAACAGTATTTCATCGTATGAAGTATTGTTCGTGGTATGAATGTTGTGGCCTGAACTGGAAGAGAGAAAATGGAGGGGCTAAACACAGATCAGAGAGTTGGCATTAGGTGATACAAAATGGAGAGCTGAAGAAATCATACACACTTAATACAAGGGAAAGTCTGACTTCTGAACGAGTGATGGAAGCTTTTTTTTTGAGATTAACACAAAAATAAAAATGTAAATTCTAACAAAGGAACGAGGGATAAACGAATGGGGTGACTGGGAAGATTGTAAACTTAAGAGAATGCACCTACTATAAGGATGATTTACAATGAAGATTTAAAAGCAATGAACTGTTTGCAGCCGAGTGTGTAACTTCAAGTGTGAAATCGAACTCTGAAATCAAATGAGAGAATGATGTTGGCGCAGCGTAACGAATAAAAGAAGGAAGGAAGCAAGAAGGTAAAATGTGGCCTCACAGTCCATTAGAAATGGTGTTGGCACTTCAAAAGACATCCAATTTTCCTAAGTGTGGTGAGAACGAATGCCACGTGCCCAGTGTGCTGAAGATGACTTTGGCATGAGCAAATTGCATGACGGGATAAAAAATGTAGCCTCATCGTTGTTTAATTTCCTAGTGCATGTTTAGAATAAGAAGACTTGACTTGGAGCTGTCAGCCATCTAGAGTAGATCGTGAGGACCATGAGGCCGTTTATGAGTCAAATTTCATGGCAATCTGGCTCCCCAAACAATGTTTCTTCTCGTTGTAGTAGAAGAAAAAGGCTAGAAAGACCGTAAGTAATTTTCTTGGATGAGGGTGGTGTGAGGAGGAGTGCTAATAAAATGCGTGAATATATATGTTTATATATAGATATGTGTATGTCCATCTGCGTGTTTATGAATGTGTGTATGTCCATGTGTGTGTTTATGTATGTGTGTATGACAGTGTGTGTACATGTGCGTGTTTATGTATGTGTGTATGTACATGTGCGTGTTTATAAGAACTTAAACCGCCTAAGGATACTAAATTCACCGTCGCAACTCCAGTTGTGCGGTGGAACTCGTCCAAGGCTGAATCATAGAGTCACAAACATAGATTTCTACTTTAAATACCGCTGATTCCTTTCCCCCTCACAGTTAAACCCATTTCGATTTTGCAAGATTTTCATCGACGCTACTAACGCTACTCGAGTGACTTCCGCGAGATAAAATCTCTAAAGTAGTTACATTTCATTATTATTAGAAGTAATATTCACGGAAATCGAGCTGGAGGGTATTCAAGTTCCAAGCCAATGTCGCTTCAGAGTGAAAAATTGAAAATGTCAAGCTTTAACTGCTGAGTGAGCTGTCAGTGGCAGGACTCATGATTTGCAATCTATGTTGGTCCATCAAGCATGCCATCAAACTTTCCTCATTTGAAAACAGCTTCGCAGCCTAGAAGGGATAAGTGTCGAAGGAAATATTTAATATCCCGCTAGTGTAATGTTATTGAAACACTCCGTCAGTAAACTCCAACTGAACAGCTCCTGGTGAAGATTTCAAGCTCTTCCAAGAACACCTGAGAGGCCTCGGGCTTGCGTGATCTCACTTTCATCTAACATCCTGGCGTGTATAATTTTGACCAGAGAACGCAGTCTGAAAAAACTTGGTGACGTAGCTCAAATTTTCAAATGGAAAGTTATCACTTATTTGAAACGTGCTCTCTAGCACTAGAAAGAGCTCCGAGCACAAAAATAATTAAACTTTGGTGTTGGTCGCTGACTTCCTAACACCAGCAGTTTTACCTGATGAGTAAAACTGAACGAAGTATTTCTATTGTAGACAGCCCGCAAAATCCTCGCTTGGAATAGACCTTCCCAATGCCCTAAAAACTACCACCAAATATGTGTGTCAAAAGATATTAAAAAGCAGAGCTACTCAAAACATATCAACACGCTGACCACAATGGGTTTAACTGAAGTCAATATTCGACTCAAATTTGGAATTTGGTGTTGCAAAAAATTTCAAAAATATCGAACATAAACTGGGTAGTGCGTTCATTTAGTTTTCATTAAGCATATATAAAAATTGAGCTTGTGACTACCCCGCAGCATTGTGAAAATTCTCTACATGACCACCGTTGGCGCACGTTGCGGCCGAAGTGTAAACATCATTAAAATATGGAGGAGCTTAAACGCAATTTTTTTTATTCAACGCGACAATTACTGTTTTACAATTAGTACATCATGAGAGCAAAGATAATTTTCACTGATTTATGCAGATTTCAACATTGCACACAGGTAATTAATTAAGTAAATGGGATTAAATGGAAATCAATCGCAAATTGCACGTGTCACAAACTTCTGGAATATCTAAATACATAGTTGCAGGAATATTATTAATTGCCCTAATTTTGTCATTCACTTCAAATTATTTGCCTACTAGTTGAATTACACTGACATTTTGTCAATTTCCCTAAGCTGGAAGCACTAGCCATCTGGGAACTGGAGTTCCCGACGGGAGGAAAAGGATTAAATAAGGGAAAGGTGATGCGTAACTCGGCGCGTGAAAATGGTATGGTTCATGTATCCTTGCTTCAATGGTGTTCTAGTAGAACGAATTCTTTGCAAACGCGCGGTGGGCAGACCACGGTGCAGCTTTTGAGGGAGACGCGTGCGACGCCAGTCATTGCGGCGCTGCAAATTCTTGAGTAAGACTCGACCTTGATAACTTCCACGTAGAATCTTCAGACTTCAGTCCGCTCAGTGAGCGTGGAATCGTAGTCGTAAGAGGATGTGTGGAAAGCCTTAATCGTATAAATTTTTTTACGAAGTTGAGTTTTTCCACTTTTTATTGGGATATATTCTATAAGATAAAATGATACTAGATGAAGGGATTTTTGATGCGTGTTCAACTCTGAAGTCCTTCTAAAAATTATGAGCAAAAAATACCTTCTGGGTCAATCGTGTACAAGGACGCTGAGCTGTTGCTTTTTTAATCCCAGCTAAAGCACTACAACTCTATCAAACACAACAGTTTGTCTTGTACAACATAATCGAGTTGACCTAAAGAAAGACCAACGTGAAAAATATTATTACACCAGCTGTTCAACAAAAGAAAGCATTTGAAGACACTTTAACGTTACCGTGACTCTTCTGAAACCTATTTGCACTGCAATGTTTTTCAAATCAAATCCAAATTGAGCAGAACAAATCATTCCCATCAATATTCTCAGAAACCAATAGCCTTGACATTTAATTACGTCAACAAATAGTGACTCTTGTAGTAGTTTTCAATTCACGTGTGATACAGTGTGTTGTTCCATCGCTCTCATCTGAATGTCGTCCTCCCATCCCCTGGGAAAATAAGTTTTCAATGTTCATTCATTGACTCCATTCCATACGTGATACAACAGGCAATTTGCATTATCTGGGTGAGAACTCCCACTTTAGCATAAAATATGTTTCATCTGTCCATGCCAAAATTATTAAAGCAAATGTACGCGAAGCAGACAAAACACGTTCCAAACAAGAGTCGAACCATAACCCCATTGAAGAAATTACGACAAAAAGGAACCAAAAATTTGTCGGCCCATCGCATCAGAGCCGCAAACATTTTGATGTTACCTTCACGTAATACTTGGTGGCTGATTTCTGCAAGATCCTTAACGAAAAAAGTTTCTTTTTCAGCATCTCATTAGACTATGAATGACATAGTGTATCAACTAATTTCAGTTAAAGGGATTAAGTTGAAAATGATTAAATCGAAAAATAATGCCTAGGACTGTATAAAACAAGTTAGCTACAACATTCCTTTAGTAGTTATCGTCTAGTACATATATTACGTAGGGAAGGATAAAAATGGACGACTCTAACACAAAAGAATTACAAATAAATGTTTCGATTACTCATTTACTACCTTTGTAAATGCAAAGGTTTAGTCTAATTTCACGTAACTGAATTCAAAGCAGTCATGATTCAATTCAGAGCAGTCATGATTCAATTCAAAGCAGTCATGATTCAATTCAAAGCAGTCATGATTCAATTCAAAGCAGTCATGATTCAATTCAAGGCAGTCATGATTCAATCCAAAGCAGTCACGATTCAATTCAAAGCAGGCATGATTCAATTCAGAGCAGTCATGATTCAATTCAAAGCAGTCATGATTCAATTCAAAGCAGTCATGATTCAATTCAAGGCAGTCATGATTCAATCCAAAGCAGTCACGATTCAATTCAAAGCAGGCATGATTCAATTCAAGGCAGTCATGATTCAATCCAAGGCAGTCACGATTCAATTCAAAGCAGGCATGATTCAATTCAAAGCAGTCATGATTCAATTCAAAGTAGTCATGATTCAATTCAAAGCAGTCATGATTCAATTCAAAGCAGTCATGATTCAATTCAAAACAGTCATGATTCAATTCAAAGCAGGCATGATTCAATTCAAAGCAGGCATGATTCAATTTTTATTTTCACATTCTGAGGAACTTGTCACTTCCTTTGCAATTTTTCAACGATTTGAGGCAGGTGCAAGGCTTTCTTGTAGCAATCCATTATAAAAATAAATTCGCTCAATCCGTACTAGAAATGACGTACTAGAAACGAGTGGGATACACCATAATCCATAAGAACAGACACACGCCATAGGAATGGTTAAGTGTGAAGCCCTTTTAACTTCCGTTGAATATATCCTTGACACAAATGTCCCTTATTAAAAACAAACTTTTATACAGCCATTGGGGTTTGAGCTCCTGAAATATTAGAACAATTACTGGCCATTGTTCGCCAGTTCTTGCATTCGTGGTTTCACTTACGACTGCACTGAACATTCCCTCGCGTTTCTCTCTAGCTTCTCTTGCGCACACCTCGATAAAAAACAGCATTCTCCCGCGCACGGCTTTGAAAAAAGTCTGTCTCGGAAAACTCAATAAACAGTATGCGATACGGGCTGTCTCCCTAAGTCGAGTAGCTTTCTGGAAAGAACAGTTAATCGGGGAACAGAACGCATTAATTAAAGAATCGTACATTACCGAAAAATAATGATCAGGAAGAGAAACGCTGGGTTACAGTTTTTCATGGGTTACTATGGGAAAAAATAATTCTTTGATACGGGAAGAGCTTCTTGATTTTGTTTTCGGTACCTCGAGGCTTACATTTTAAAGTCATTGGGATGATGAACGAAGTCTGATTCTTGGTCCCCCTTATGTTCCGGAATTATTAGTAAATATTGCTGAAAAATGTACTGAGAAGAGTGTGCTTTTCGAGTTTCAATGACTCTCTTGCATAAGGCTTCAAAAATGTGATTTTTATGATCTGCTAAATCAGGGGAACGTCGACAGCGACGTTATTCTTGAGAGTGAACAATTAGCAGGGAGTCATTTCAAGCGTCTGCCCCATTCCTTGTCACTCTCAACGACCGTAGATAACGTGGCTGCAGAGAAGTCATTCGTTTCACCCAACCTTATTTCAACAAGCATTTTCATATATTTCCCAACATTCCCTAAGGCCACCTCGGCGAAGTCGATCCGGTAAGTCCCAACCCTTGACCTGTCAACAATTTTGCGGACGGTCATCCGACAGACTTTAAGCCGCTTGGCGATGGCCTGCGCAAACAGCACGGGCGAATATTATTTTTACTTTCTTTTGATAAATGTGTACCTAAGCAGTACTTCCTGTCGAATATAGTTTTCTGAGTAGGCTTCGCACTTCAAAACAGCGTCATAAAATATCTCTTTTCCGTTAACAAGTGGATCGAAAACGTTTTAGAAAGTAGTGTACAAAAATATTTTGCGAAATCTGGGAGCTCGGATGGGGAAAGAAATTTCCAGTCACATTTCTTTGCATGTCTTTCTGCTCATTTGAGTTCCTAAATAACACGCTACAAAAACCCAACTTTCTTGAAGTAACTGTTGAGTGTCATAAATAAACTATTAAGCTTTTACATGACGAAGCCTAAACATCTAGCGCAAATCGATCGCTCTAGATTTTTAATTGTTTCTTCGTTAGTGCAACCAACTTCGAAGTAATTACGAACAAAGACAATGCATAAATGTGCAACTTGAGTAATGAAAGGTGCGTTCGAAACCGTATTGATTATTTAAAATATTTGTATAAGATGATTTCTTCACCTGCCCCTTTACTTTAAGAATATTCCATGTCACAAACGAGAGGATCCTCACATTACTTTTTGTACTATGCCATTGTGTGCTTCAAATGCCTTTAGAATATTAATATTTCAACCAAAAAATATTGCACACAAGATGTACTAATATGAACTACTTATCAGCTATCCTGTCATGTAGTCATAGTGTCTGTAGAATACAAGTATTGCCCCATCAAGTATTGCATTCGAGATGAACTTTGAAGAAATGTTCAAACAATTAAGAATGGTAGTTCAGGTTTGGTCGTCAAGAAGGCCACTTATCTACGTATTTGAAAATCTGACTGTCGCCTTTAATCCGTTCACAATGTCTCAATAAAAAGTTAGGCAAAAAAAGAGACAAAATTGCTTTCGCTGTTCACGTTTTTGCACACGAAATGAACATGGAATTAATAAACAATAAGTAAGGAAAATAGGATAGATTAGATTATTAGTTAGTTTAAGCCTCCCTATCCTCAGCAAATGAGATCCAAAGAGAGGAAGGAAGAAGGCACCATTTAGTATGGAGTTAAGGGAACGTGGAATCTATGCAGAAAGGACATAGAAACAGTAAGATAAGAAAGAAGTTCATGAAACAAGATCAAAGAAACAAGAAGAAAGTAGTCGGTGCTGAAAAAACAGGACAGCAGTGAACCGAAAATAGATGGTCCGTAACAAAACAAAAACCTGTGATATTTTAACAAAAAGAAAGCCTCCTAACCCTTTAGCTCGGGCCCTCACATTGTCCTCCTGGGAGCGCTAATTCCCATAGATACAATAGTTGTATCCCCCTGGAAGAATAGGATCATGCTAACTAGTTGGCATGAATAGTGCGGGCTTGTGGAAGTGCCTTGTTCGTGTGGCGCATAATAAGTCAGTGAATCCTCTCCAATTAAATAAACCCAAATTGATTCGGTGATGCACGAAGGAAAGCTTTTTGATGGATTGAAAATTTTTCCACCGCAGAGAAAATACAAATTTGATGAACAGCCGACTCTGAAATATGGGCAAAAATTCCCTTGTAGATTTGATTGCCCTGAATCACTTATTCGGCTGAAGTGACTTGGCTGCAAAATAAATAAGATGAAGCTTTCCACGGTGGCATTGTGCATCATTGCGCTCGTTCAAGGTACTGTGGAAAGCTTTGAGCCATCACCTGTGGCGAGCACAAGTCCGAGTAGCAGCACTACGGCAAAAATAGTGCAATCATTCCTTGAGCAGTACGAACGAGTGGTTAAATTTAACAGGGTGTTGCTGGTGACAGAAGAGGGACATTCAAGTAAGTGTGCCCAGCTGTAAAGTACATTTCCAATTTAAATATGCTAGATAGTTTTAATAGATTTATTTAGATTGAAATTTAAGCCGTTTGAAACTCAAAGAACGATATCGTGTATTTTATTTTAATATATGTTTTCAAGGTACTATGGGACACTATTTCTAAAGATCTCATAATAAATACGATTTAACTTGAAAGAGTATAATGATGAAAACAAGGCCTATGCACTTGATGCTGATGCAGAAACTTCATTTTCTATGCCAATAAGAAACTGACGAATAATTTCCTACATCCTCTAAACCCATTTAAATTAGAGTAATATTTTCAACTCATTTTTGATGTGACTTATTTTCAGAATTTTTTATATAAATAGAATTTAAATTTTGTACTAAACGTCGATAGTAAAAAGATAAAAACAAATCGGATTGATTGCAAAACGGGGAATAAAATTGGGAAAATGAGAGAATTTGAATATTTCTGTGCCCCGATCATCAAGTTTGCTTATATTTCAGGTAGAAGACTCCAAAAACTGATCGCAAGTCGATGGATGACGAGTTTCATTTCGCTACCTCACGAGGAAGGGGACCGTCCGAGAGTCAGTAACTCCACCACAGTCGCCCCATACTCTGCTGACTGGGCCGAGGGAGTGCAGCGCAGGGATCTGCTGGTCTTCGTCCTACGTGCAGTACATTCTGGGCTACCGAGGGTAACTGAAACTGAACAATTAACTTGAATACACTCCTGATGAACTGTAGGCAGATTCAATATATATGCAAAACGACCATTTAGAAGAAAATTGAAGCTATCTAATGATTTGGTTAGATTTTCAGGGAAGTTAATCCTCCCTAACCCCTATAAAGGTGTTCCAAAGAGAGAGAAGGTAAGGCACCATTAATTGTGGAGCTTAATGGAACGCAGAAACAATGTACAAGGTGTACTTCCACACAAGGTCCTTTGAAAAAACAGAGAGTTGAGAAGAAAGTTAATGAAAAAACGATCGAAGTATGAACAGAAAGTTAAAGGAGCTGAAGTGAATTTAAGAAAAAAAATCTGTAGCGAAGCAAAATACCAATTTTATTAGAAAAAATACTTAATCCTTAGCTTGGAACCTCATATTTTCACCCTAGGAGTACTAATTTTCATAGATGCAATACCTGTATCTCTGAGGAAAAGTATCTTACAATTGTGACAGTTTCACACCTCAATTTACACAATTTCTTTGTCCAATAGGATTAATCTGTATCATAATAAAAGAGTAGATCACATGTACAACTGAAATAAATTCTTCATTATTTCAAACCGACATGTTTGAGAATTCTTCTAACATACTTAAGCGATTCAATTATACCCGTGACGAAAAATCTTGAATTTTTCAGATTTTACTCGAGCTGCCGCCTTCCCAGCCCACCCTTGTGCTGAACTTTTCTCCTACTGAACTTGGGCCGGTCCGCCTTCCGCTTCACAACAATGCAAGTTAAAATGAAGTCATCTGAATCTAAAAAAGTACATTACACTTGGTTCACCAGATACCCAACGTATCGTTGTTAAATTTTCTGTCACTTTCATACTATGATTGATTGATTAAAGATTAGTTAAAGATTAGTTTGATTAGTTTTAGCCTCCCTTACAACAAATGTGTTCAACGGGAGGATGGATGAAGGCACCAGTAAGTATGGAGGCAATCTGTGCGCAAGATGTGTTCCTGCTTTGGATTACGTGATCAAAAAGACAGAAAATTAATGGGGAAGGTCACGATGAAAGGTAAGAAATGAAGTTAGAGGTTCGGAAAAGAGGACAGCGCTGCACCGTAAAAAAAATTTTCCTCCTCAAAACAAAAAAATTTCATATCAACAAAAGATAACCTTCCCTGAACTCAGGACCTTATATTTTGCTCCCTGGGAGCGCTTATTGCCGTACGTACTGTACCATAGATGTAACCCCCAGATGAGTACTTTCATGTAAATTCCGTAAATGTTAAAAAATAAATTTTTGCGTATCTCTATTGACATTCGGAGCACGATTTCAAACTTTAGATTAATGTTCAGATTTTGTAATTTAAAATTTGTCCTCTGTGTTTATTGCATTTCAAATCCCACTTTTTTACAGCCATTTCGTACCAAAAACTAAACTTTGATTCGATATCATCATTCAAGTTTTTGGAACGGCTACGGGTAATCTTATGTGTATATTTCATTGTAGCATGCGAATGAATTTCGAATGATAATTTTCTTCAATTGAATTCAATTTTCTTCTAGCTCGTGAAATTTAGTTTACAAAAAAATCTCACGCTGGTATTCCATGAAAAAGGAAAAGGGTTCTCTAATAAAACAAAATCATTTTTTCCTTTAGGTTCTCTTCGCAGGAGTTACTTTCACCGACAATATTCCTAGTTCAGCCCCCAATTCTACTGAAGAAATCAACGAAGACGAGAGGAAACTTGAATTTAACCTTTGGCAAACATACTCTGTCAATGAAGAGTCCCTGTCAGTTGTTATTGACTACGGGCGCTGGGTGAGTAGAATTGATACTGCACAACGAACCAAAGTTGCTTTTTCAATGGAAATGACATGAAAAAATATCAGTCTCACTCTAAAATAAATACAAAGCCAGATTACGCTCTCCCACTTCAATGAAATAATTAAAATTGTAGAACATTCGTTTTTTGTGAATAATGCAATTCAACGTCAAAATTTTTCATGGAATTGCTTCGCTCCACATTCATGAACGAACAAGTTTGTTAGATTACACACTAGATTAGATAAGATTATTAGTTAGCTTAAGCCTCTCTATCTGCAACAAAAAGGGTCCAAAGAGAGGAAGGAGGAAGGTCCCATTCAGCATGGAGTTAAGGAAACAGAATCTATGCAGATAGGGCATGGAAACAGTAAGTTGAGAAAAAATATCATGATACAAGATCAAAGTTGAAGAAGAAAGTAGTAGGTGCCTTAACATAACAAAACCATTTCATTTCAACAAAAAGAAGGCCTACCTAACTCTCAGCTCCGGCCCTCACGCTCTCCCCCTAGGAGTGCTAATTCCCATAGATACAATAGTTGTATCCCACTGAGGGGGAAAAACACACGAGTCTACTGCCGTCGATCAAAATATTTTTCCCTGTAATCTTACTACGATGGTCGATCCGAACTTGAAATTAAAGGCATGAGATACAAAGGACTAAATCTTTTTGGACAGATTTAATCCGCAAGGTAAGTAATTTTAAGATGTCGTTAGAAAAGCGCGTGCATTGATAGTGAATTAAACCGTTTTTCATGCACACACATGTCAGAGGACTAAGTTATTTGTAGAACGAACGCTAAATAGATTTTGTCGTTGTTCAATTTTCTACCGTTATTCTCGTGAATGTATTTACTGTCACAGAAGTTCAAGCGAACCACTCAATCGACGAGAGCTTCTTTCCATTCTAACAGATCAACATGGGTGCACGTGGCTGAAATCCTTTAACTAAAATTGAATTTGCCTGAGGAGCGCAGTTAGCGGATTTATTTCAAGAGTAGATACCATTTGTATAAACAAGGCAACAGTCTACATGTCAACTAGTTGAGGATGAAGAAGACTAACATTTTAGAATGGTCGAGTCGATCCCTGGACATGAATCCGATCGAAAACTCGAGGTGGGAATTGAAATTAAATATTCAGAAAAGAAGTCCCAATAACATCACTGAACTAAAAGAAATTTGCATTGAAGAATGGAATAGGCTACACCCGAAACTTGTAAAAGCTTGATAATGAACTACTCTAAACGTCTAGAAGTCAGAATTAATAATAGCAGCCATGCAACGAAGTGTTAATTGTTTGTATTTACGGAAATGTGCTTTAAACATTTGTTCCCCAATTTATTACACATGTTCTCATACATTTTCCTATCAAATATTTGTGGGTTTTAGGTACATTACTTACCTTTTTATACTTTTGTTAACATAAAGCGCAATTTTCACAATTGTACGTGGTTTAGAAGTGGGTAATCTGGCAATTTAATCAACGTGGTGTATTATTTTGCCCAGACTGTCAGTTCAACACTTCTAAAAGAGAAATATTTCGTTTAAAAACATTAAATGAGATGCTTTATTGAATTTTCACACAGCAACCAGGAGCTGCTCTGACTCCTTCTCTGCAAGGCCTGATGGAACAACGCTCAGATCTACTGGGAACAACCTTGTCCTGCATCGCAGAGACGGTAATTCTACATTGATTTCGACAAACTTTAAGTTTTCTCTCGTTAACTTGCTCTAATATTTATACACAACTTTGTGTAGCGACCACATGTTACTCAATGTTGGATTGTGCTACTTAAAGTCGACATGCATATAAATGGTGAATGACCATTCAAAGAATAATCATTATAATTCAAGAATTATAAGTTACGGGAACAATACTGACTATTTGCTCTTCTCCATCAGGACATCTACTCTGTGATCTTAGATACTCGTTCAGACGGCACTCCGCGCTTCACCGGATGGGTCCCTGATCTGATCGAACATTTACAACAGGACTTGAACTTCACGTGAGCATTACTGTTAATCTCATCAGAAATTTACGAACTCTCGCGAAATTACACAAAAAATATTGGGTGAATCATTTTGAGCTCAGTATTTTTAAAGCTGAATGCTAGTACGCTATCGTTTAAGCAAAATAAAGTGAGCATAAAGGATTTACACTTCAGAACTCATGTGAAAAATTGTGTAACGATTTCTATGTGCAAGAAAACTCATTGCTAATTTCACAGCCTCTGATGAGTAAGTGAACCTCCCAATGAAATAGTGAATTTTATAAATGAAGATCTGTAATAAGCTAAATAATTTAAATTTGACAAAAAATTCAAATCTTTGGAGTTTCATTTCGTTTTAAAATTTTGACTAAATTTTCCTATGAAAACAGATGATACTTTCGTTTAATAATTTTTATCCTGTATTTCTCAAAAGTTTTCTAACCGCATACATTGAAACATTTAAACATGCGTTGGGGACGAAGCTTTCACTTTCTCAACGTCACTTTTCTCCACGCCCTAACTTTTGATTGTTGATCGCTATCTCAACAAATGCACATTTACTCAGGATCGACTTAATTAATTCTAGCCAGCATTTTCTGACGTATCTTTTCGACAGTTGCGCGTGGAGACTGCCACCAGACCGCGAGTGGGGGACGATGCAACCCAACGGGTCGTGGTCGGGCATGATCGGAGAGCTGCTGGCCGGCAGAGCAGATGTGATCACCACAGCCATGTCGCTCACGCACGACCGCAGCAGTGTCCTCGACTTCCTCATTCCCCTTGCCGACGTTCGGTAGTTCTTGTGTGGAAAGTTTTAACCGTTATCCCGTAGTCTCTTTAAAGAGAGCGTTTCTTTTTATTTGTGTTTGCATTGAATGTTAATTCGAAAGAGCGAGAAATTATAGGCGAGAAATGTTCTCAAACAAGTTTTAAAGTGAAATAGGGAAAGTGAAATATGACACGCAGTATATAATAATTAGTAAATAAAAATAATTTGAAAAATTAAGTGAATGCATCCCTGTACTAGGCAAAATACTTGGGCATTTATTGGCGTATGGATACGAAACACAGCTTCATGCAGTAAAATTTATACCTTCGGAGTATCTATAATATCCGAGAAATAGTAACTGAAGGCTTTTGCGACTAATACCGTACTTCAATTTGACTGAAATACTGCTCCAGTAGATGTATCAGCACTGAGATCATCAATATAGTATTGTTTTATTTTATTACCTCTATCAGTTTCCTATCTGTATGATAATTACAAACACGAAATCTTTCTTATCGCTCATCATAGATGGGGAAATTAAGTTTACTATTTAAACAATTGAAGCATTCATGTTCGCTCTAATTATCCTACAAAATTAATATCTTCTTTTCTCGGATTCATTCATTTATTTATTCATTTATTTGACTACTCATTTATTTATTTGTGTTTTTACTTGGATGCTCAATTCAAAGGATGCCGCTAGTCTTATGCCCCTTAAATTATGCTTGAAGTACGTTGTTTTATCATTCCAAGGAACAATATCTTAATAGAAGTAGGTTGCATCAAATGGGCTCACACTTTCATTTCTTTTTTCTCTTATTGCTATATCGTCATCAAAATCGAACGCATTTGAACAGTAACTGGAAAAAACATCGTCACACTAAAATTGCCTTAATAAACAAACCACTGTGTGAAAATTTTGACATACGCCAGTCGGATCTCCTACCATAAAAAGTGTCTTTAAAAACATTTTAATGTAACATGTTTTCCATAATTGGAAAATATGCAGAGTCAAGAAGTTTAAATTCTAGAAAAATAATTCTGACGCAAATTTGAGCAGAGTAAGCCTACACATGAAGGCAGGGTCCCCGTTCGGGTCCCCGTGGACGAGGTACACTGAAGAGTTCAGTGTGATCGCCTGGACAGTTTTGGTGGCGTGCATACTGATCTCCATCCTAGCGCTCGTCCTCATCATGCGGTTGTCTCCTCGTGAGACCGTCGTCTGGGGCCTAGGGGAAGCCTTCATATCCCTGGGCGGATTGTTTGCGTTTCAAGGTACCATGTCACTTGGTTTCTGTAGGGTATTATTGATAGTGAATTAAATCTACATTGAGATCAAAACGTTGGGCTGTGAGCATTTAATAGAAAAAAGTTGCTGGTTTTCTAATTTTTCCTGAAATTTGATTCGTAGTTTTTCTGTAGGTTGCACCCGATTCCCAGTAAATGCGAGCTCCAGGACGCTGTTACTGACGTTCCTGATGATGTCCGTGCTGGCACAAGCTCATTACTCAGCGTTCCTGTACGCTAAACTCACCGACCTTCGCTACACGATGCCGTTCCGGAGCTTCAGCGATATTCTGGACGATGGATCGTACACGGTTGGCGTCATGGCGGGCACTGTCATGGAGGATGAAATTCAGGTCTTGGTCATCACTTGTTCCGAATATCTTTTTTTTTTAATTCGAAGGGTTTTGATCGTATGAGGTAATTGAAATGTAATTTCATGTAGTGTTGGATCCTTTCAAAATATGATGCCAAGAATTCAAAATTGTAGTTCCGTATTAGCTAGCTGCATTCTATAAAAATTAGCTAAGATGATAGCCTTTTGAAGAATGCTTTTTATATTTTGCTAGAGTAATTACTCGCACAGGAAAACAGTGCCGTAATTGCGTGCTCTTAACTATAATGAACGAAGGAAAGCAATAAAAACTAAAAAATAAGTTTCATTTAAATAAAACTACTTCTTCTTGCTACTTTCCACACTTAGATTTTCTAAATTTACGAAAGTCACTGCCAATGGCTGTAATTGAAAAAAATAATGGTTAACTGCGCTTTTCATGCACACAAAACTCTCCTTATTAACAGAGTCGTAGTCATTTGCCACAAAACTTCTGTCATACTCGAGTTGAGACTTACCACGGCACATTTCAGGCTAACTTTTTCGTCTAGGCATTCATTATTTTAACGTTCAAAGTAGAGTTTCTGCTCAAGGCAGCCAAAATTCTAGATGACAGGGTGTAATGGTTAGGCTGTGAACTGGGATAAAAAAAACCATTAGTTCGGAACTCCGAATGCTGAACCTTAGTGCCGCGTCACAGTGGTGGCGAATAGCTTTGTTTTCACCATATGTTGGTTGACTGTTCTATGAAGAGATCCTAATATTTTTTTTTCAAGGCTTAAACACAATAACTTGAGATTGTTGTTAAAACACAGCTTAATGGACAGCAAAAACGATGGTTCAAAAATGTGAGCCTCTCCTTTCAGTTGATGTTGAAGCGCATATTTTTAGTCAATTTAAGGTGATTCTCAAAAATTAAACTCTGAAAACAAGACTTTCTTACATAATCGTTCACTAAATAAAGTTGTGTGTGATCAATTTAAGCACTTTCCCTGAAAGATGGTTGAAGTCTTCATGAAACTGTGCCCAATCTATGTATGTAATACATATTCTGCTTGTTCCTCCCCTAGTCCGTCCGTTACGCTCTCATCCGAGTTTGCGGTATCATGGATACCGAATTCCTGAGTGTTAAATTAATGGAAAGATCGCCTCGACATGCATTGATATGTTTGACATTTTATCAGGATTGGTTAGATTGGAAAATTTATGTTTGAATTTATTAGATAATGTTGACAGAATTTTCTCACGGGTCCACGTTTTTTATGTGCGACATATTATCGGGATCGGTTCGGTTAGAATTGATAAGGTAATGTTGACCGAATTTTTTTCACGGGTCCACCTAGCTTAACGATGGCATTGTCCGTAGAATTTCCACGCGTCCTGCTAGTTTCATAATAATATCCTCATCTGCCTTCATTCCAGGTACCACATTTCCTAAATTCAGACCAGTACATATACCTCACATCTTAAGATCCAGAATAATTTGTATTTCGTTGTATTTTCGTTCTCTTACATAACTTATATATGTAACTCACCATCACTTAAATGCTCCTTTTATCTACATAGTCAGCATGTACCATGGTTTCCTCTACCGTGGCGTGAACTGGCTCAATCCGATTCATATTTTATTCATTTGCTCTGCGACGTAAACGTGGTCACTTATTCTAATTTGTTGACCTGCTACGGGACACCAGTATCCATACTACCTAACGTGATCTTAGTTCTTTCAAATTCTATTATACGTGAAGCCAGAGAATCGTTCCATACTTTCATTCTCGAAATGAACAAGTCAGACCCATTTTTTAGATCATATTGTTAGCATATCAACCAGCCGCCTTTACAATTTCAGCGTCTAATTTGATTAGTTTTTAGCATCACTGCAATACTGTATAACAACGGAATCAGCTACTTTTCTCGTTTTTTTCCACAGACAACCAAAAACCCTTTGCTGCAACGCATGTACAAGGAGCGGACGCTGCCCCATGGGTTATTTTACACCAAAAAAGAAGCGAGACAAAGGGTGCGTTCTGATTTGCTGACCGTCAGCCACGGTAGAGGAAACAAGGTAGGGTCATTGCTATGGGGGAAAATACACTTCTTCTTGTTCGGCCAGCCAATAGAAAGGCTTTATTTCAAATAAACTTTATGACGTCACCAAAACGCCGTGACGTTAGGCCAACAGTGGCGACGAATTTAGGGGTAGCAGTGCTACCGGAAGCAATATGAGCGCTGTCATTGGTTCGTTGCCGTGACGTCAGCAAGCCCACACAGTCGACGAAAAAAAGACTGGTATGACCCTACCTTGTTTCCTCTACCGTGCCGTCAGCGCACGTTCACGAGTCGCTATATTAGTGAGGTAGGTGCTCTTATGTTGCTCCCTCCCACGAGATCCGATGAGATGTCATGGAAAGACGTGGCTTTTCCACGGAATGTTTTCTCCACGAGCGACTGAAGACTACGAAGTGTCGGGTGGGGTCTAGCGTTGAGGTTATTTTGAGTGTATAGAGTCCTCATTTTTACTGCCGCTATTTCTAAGAACAAGAATTTCGACAGAAGTGTGGGCCATCAATTTTCAATGATTCACGACGCTGTTTCCAACAGTGCATTTTAGTTGAGCGATTTTACAGCTGTTAATGCTGATGCTATCAGATTAATTTAACGAATTCATGATTAAAAATATTTTCAAACGCAAGGAGTACAAGTAGGAAAACGCTATTTTGGTTTTTATGCATAAATGAAATTATTTTAGTTAAATGCAACAAACTACAAAATACATATAAACAGCACCTCAAAAAAATGAAGCTACAAATGAAATTGAATTCTAGACTTCTGCACGCCATTATTGAACTCTCACAAGATAAAGTTAAAACGATCATGCTTTCACAACCTGATGAAGGTTGAGCTGAAGTTGTTATATAATATAGATTTTTCCCAAAATATGCAAATAATCTGAGACCCTACGATCTTAATCACCGGAAGAAAAGTCAAGCACGAAAAATTGTTCAGATCGTGCGCTACACTTTTCCTCAAGGTATCGTAATACTAATGTGAAGAATGATCCAATACAATGGCGGTAAGGAGACTCTTCTGATGGCGTTGTTGCTCTGGCGCAAATATAGCCAAAGTCCGCCTAGTCGTACTGCGCTTTTTTGGATTGTTTTGGGATTTCTGAATATGGATCCCATAACAATCACTAATGACTCCCGAAATGTAGATAGAATTTTGAAAACTGAGCAGCCATATAGTTCTGATAAATACTAGTTTTACTTTGATTACTTTTTGCGAACAATTCTCTTCATGTCTGCTCTCCTGAGCGCAGACAAGAATAGGCGCGATTACACAAGCTGTTCATTACGACGCTGGCAAGATCTGGTCCAATTCACTAGATTTTTACTTCGATTGATGCCTTGAATTTGGGTGGATTTGTAGACTTGTTACGGTAAACTTGTCCTTTTGTATCCAAATGAAAACACAAACTCAAGGCATTCATAAAGGTATTAGCCCAAGGAATTGGACTAGATCTCACTCGCGCCCTAATGGACAGACAGTTGCGCTGACTCGTGTCTGCACTCAGGGAAGTGGCACGTGGCAATATTGTGTTCAACATGGAATGTAAATGAATGCAGTACTTCTTAGAATTTTACCAGTACCACACAT
Organism: Platorchestia sp. MABIK; assembly: GCA_014220935.1. Taxonomy (NCBI): domain Eukaryota; kingdom Metazoa; phylum Arthropoda; class Malacostraca; order Amphipoda; family Talitridae; genus Platorchestia; species Platorchestia sp. MABIK. Next base: position 130,304 of record JACJUY010000351.1, read on the forward strand.
TATTAAAGATAGTAAAAAAATGGGGGAGTTTTTAAAGATTCTTCATAAACTCATATTAAATAAAAATCACTATCTGTTCACATGAAAAAAGCAGCAACGAGGGGAGGAAGAGTAATAAAGGCAAAAAAGTTCAATTTACTCCTACGGATCACGCCTAAGCTTACCCCGGGGAAATACTCTTAGAACCATGACTTCAGTTCACGAACTAATTTTTCTGAAGTAAATTGAAAAATTGCATCCTACAGTAAAGCAATATTGTCGGCAAGATAGCGAGGGACTTTAACACGTTGCCTGCGTTACGACCCACCGATGGGTCGGTCTTAAAATTTTCCGGCTGCGAAACGACCCATCGATGATTCGTTCGAAACTTTCAAGTGTTTTAAAAGGGTATTTTAAGGGTATTTAAGGGTATTTTATGTGGCCAAGTAATGTTTGGATTTTATAAACTGCTTTTGATTTTAGATGAGCTGAATATTGAATTTCAGTTGAAGCCATCGCAGCGGTGTTAAGAGGCACAACTGTCCCTCACCTCGCTTCTTCTGCTTCATCATACTATATTTTAAACTTAATCCTATCCCATTCTATTTAATTCTATCTTATTTTATCCTATCCTTTCACAATCCATTCTTTTTCCATTTTATTCCATTCCTTCCCATTTGCTTGCATCCTATGCAAAAATGACATTATTTTAGTTAAGTGCAACAAACTACAAAACACATATATATAATCAGCACCTTGAAAAAATGAAGCTACGAATGAAATAGAATTCTAGTCTTCTGCACGCCATTATTGAAATTTCACAAGAAAAATTTTAGATTTTAGATTTTTTTTAGATTTTTCCCCGCGACCACTTGACGTCTCATGAGTCATGACACAACTGCAATTTTTTAAACTTACTGTGGCAATCAAAATTGAAATGGCACGTATCAAAGTGCAACTCAATTACCTTAACGCTGTACCGTTGTTATTGCGTTCTTTTTCCTATCACAGCGAAAACAACTGGCTGTAATTCCAGTTCCACAAGAACTCAAGACCTCGTTGAGTGGATTGGAAAATTTTACTGCTGTTGGTAAGGATTCCTGTTATTCAAATAAAAAGTTTCTGTGTGAAACTCGCCAGCATTTATTCTTTCAGATCGAAGATGAAAAGTTCTTGGCCGTAATGAGTGACTATTCAATGGCTCGAATCACCATCAACAACCCATGTGGATTCATCACGCTTCCCATCAAATTATTCTCCTTCCAGAATGGCTTCGCGGTACAGAAGAGGTCCCATCTCACGAGAGTGTTCAATACTGCGTAAGTGACATTGAATTTTTCAGAAAGTGAACACTAATTGAGCTGTTCGATTTGTTAACGGTTATTTCTCACGTCATCTAAAGGTTGAATTGGAAATTCAATGCATCAGTTTTCGGTGATTTCAAACAAAAAGGAAATAGCAGCCTGAATGTGTTGTTAAGTGTTCATTAAACTCATGGTCATTGTTTTAATTAGTGTTGAATCCCTACGCCTGGACTATACTTGAATTAACTTTAACAAACCTAAGAAAAACTAATAGATTGAAACTTTGTGCAACTTAAATTTGACTACATAAAACCTCTTCTATACATTTATTTTAGATGCTCGTAATTGTGTGTATAAAGGCATTTCTTGCTTGTGTATGCACAGAAATTCCCCATCCCTCAGGTCATCTTCTGACGTTGACAAAAAGAAAGTTAAAATCGTTTTTCAGAAGAACATGCTGAAAAAGGAATAAAAAGGGATAATACCAATGTGCAAGTATCTTTAGCCTCCAAAAAAACAATTCATTTAATGCTGCTCGATAGACGTGAAAAGACTTAGCACCTGGATTAATCAATATAATCTAATGAATTTATATTTACATGTATATTTTCCACCATTCTGAGTTTAAGAGTTTTCAATATTCTGGAACGCATCGTGGCAGCCTGATATCGAATTTTTTCTAATGACGTCTGCTCTGACTGAAAGCGTAATAATTGATGTTTTATTTAACTATGACTGGGGGGTGAGCTGCTGGTTTACAAGGAATGAATTTTCATTATACTGTTGATCAGTAGTAGCAAGCTAAATTTTCATAAATACTTCATCAAAGCTAAATAAAGCCACGAAGCCACAAACAGTTTGCTATTTTTAAAATTGCATCATACAATTGACTTCAACTTTGAGTGGAATATTGAGCTGACGTTTTAACCAATCGCAATCAGTGTGTTAAACTATTTTTAGCTAACCTCCATCAAACTGCATTTTCATGATTTATACGGAAAGTGTTAGTGTTGGTCCTCGAAAATAACCCGTGATGCCCCGTCACGTCAACGCTGCTTTGCTAATCTGGTATTAAATTGAATCTTCGACTCTTCCAAAACCAGTGTGAATTGACGCGACTTGAGTCCAAATTTCGCAGGACGGCACAAACTAGTACAAAAGCAACTGTCTCAATTCAGTGAGTGCAAATAATAGGCGCGAAATTGATTATTTTTTTAATACTGTTTTTTCGACTTGTGCAGGATCCTGAAGGCGATCAACACTGGAGTTGTGAGCAACTATCAGCAGCGGTGGAAACTGCGGCCTCCAAACTGCGACAACGCTGAAGCAATTCCCATTAACTTGGAGCAAACGATGTCAGCTTTCTTTCTTCTCGTCGGTGGCGCCATGACGGCTTTCCTTGCCTTCTTGTGCGAGTGCGCGACATTTCATGGACGATTTGCGACATGCTACATGAAAGTTTATGCTTATTTGAACCAAAAGTTCAAAGGGAATATAAAAGAATGAAATGAAGTGAAACTTTCGTGTTAATTCAAGTTGGCTTTTACTGGTTGCTCAGCTCTATCACCGCAAATATGAAAGTATGTTACCGTTGAGTCCGATTTGAATGGATGTGAAGGAAGTATGCATTCTTACGAACAAATCATAATTGTAGCCAGAGTTCGAAGGACTGAAATATCCGCATTTTTAAAATAATTACTGGTGGCTTCCAGAAACTTCTGAAGTTGTGAACAAAAATATTTGGTCAGCACTTCACTAGTCCCTTGAACATATTTGGTAAAAAAATTTAATACTTAACTGAAATTTAATACAAATTTGAATAAGAAATTTCTGCATCATACCCTCAGTTGGCTTTGATTAGGTGTGAATGAAAATTGAGTTTGTGACTTCTGGCCGGTCTGCAGCATTACGAAACTCCCCTCCGTGGTCACCAGTGGTGCACGTTGCGTTCATAGTGTGAGTCAAAGCCCCACCAGTGTTGGGAATATTAGATGATTAATTACGGTCTACTAGAAAAAATTTAAAGAATATTTCTAACCCTGAAAGATATTTCTATCCATTCCTAATTTTTGGAAAAGATTATAAATCTTTAGAAGCGCTCTCTGAGGAACGGTTTACAAAAATCAGAACGGCTGACAAAATGATGGATGTTTCCCAGTGAAATCTTATGGCGCTTTAATTGATTTAATAGACGAAAAAATTTTCAACATGTAATTCAATTTCTCAGCTAGAAATATTCAGAATTCGAGACATGTTCCTCTAGCATGAATGATTAAAATGGATCGTCTGAAATCTTCGCAAGATGTTTCTCAGTTTTTGGCTCGATAGGCCACAAACAAAAATTACGTCAAGAAACCGACTCTTCAATTCCCCCAAAACGCACTGGCTCTTGTACGTGATGCATCAGCGTCACATTCACGGTCAGCGCCAGGTTCAAAATGATCATCTTCCACGAATTTTCGCACGATTTTACTGAATTGACGTATGAAGAAAACTTCATTCATAGCAGACTTTAAAAATTACACGTTGGTCACGACAGCGCCGCCAGTCACACGGACAAAATTTTCACAATGCTGCCGACAGACCAGTAGGCATAATCCCAAGATTTATAAATAATTAAAGCTAAACGAAGGGTCAATCCAGTTGATTTTTTTATATTTTTAGATTGCTTTCCAATAATGATTTTTGAACTTTCTCCTAATGTTTTAAACTTTTTTAGAAACTGAAACATTAGTTGAACCCATCGCGACCAAAGTGCTAAAAAGAAACACAAGTTTCTATTCAAAATTAAGTTACCTTCATTTGACCTCAGGTAAAAATAAATTCAATTTTGTTAAGCCTTCTTAACCACAATAAAGCCGTTTCAAAGCGAGGAAGAATAATGGAACAATTCGAGAAAACACTAAAGGAATGCGGGTTCTATGTACGAGGTGTGTTCTCCCTCAAGATCCCTGGCAGTCGCATCAAAACATGATTTTGTGATGGAAAGCTACGAAACAAGGTAAAGTTAAAAAGAAAGCTAGATGTGCTAGAAATATTACATCAGTTTAATGGAAAAAAAAAATTATACTGAACAATACTTATATTTTATTTCAATGAAATGAACGCCTTACAAACTCTCAACTAGGGACTATACATTTCCTCCTCGAGGGCGCTGATTCCCGCCGATGCAATAGTTGTATCCCCCTGTAGAGGACGCTCAATAGGAAATGCTCTAAGTAGAATAGAATAAAATTAAAATGAATAAAATTAAATTAAAAATTAAAACGAATGAAATGAATAGAATAAAGTATTCTCAAATGCTCTAACCAGAATAAAATAAAATTAAAAGTTAAAATGAATAAAAATGAATAGAATAGAAAATTCTCCAATACTCCAAAGAGAATAGAAAATGCTCAAGGCCTCAACGAGGTGCTTCGAAAGTTTTGACCAGCCTCACTGTAACATATGTTGCCCGCAACCAAATTTTACAAGCCATTGTCGCATGATGAGAATTTTCTAGGTTATCTGAAGCCCCAATACCCAAATTACAAAGCTGCCAACGCACAAAAACGGCTTATGATGAAAAACAGTTACTATATTAAACTTTAATCTTCACGTATGATATTAAAATACAGCAAATTTTTATTCTAAATTTATCTTAAATTATTCTAAATACGAAAAACAACATACTATGTTTCTTACCATGCTCCACTTCAAAATTTGTTACCCCCTTTTGATGGGTCACTGTCGGAGCCCGTCCTCAATGCAATATTGCAGGCTGTAAGGTATAAAGATTATTCTCGACAATGATGCAACCAGTATATATGCTTGGTAAATAAATTTTGAAGTTCGTAAGCCATTTTTCACCGCTGCCATTTTGTCGATCAATAAACTTTCTCAATGTGCATCGTATGAATACAGTTTCTTTGGCGCCTTAGTCAGCAACGACGATTTTATCCTCCTGGCATTCTCAGGGATGCTTGAGTTCATGTAGCCATCAAAGGACAAATGCGAGCTTGTACTTACGGTGAATCAGCAAGGAAGGAATCTCAGCGATTTCCCAAATAACACTCAAGAAAGAAATAGAGGTTATAGGAATGATTGATGTAGTTGCTTGGTAACCATAATGTGTAAGTGCTAGCAAGGCATTCGGGATTTTAACACTTAGATCGCAACGTGCGCCCCCGGTGGCCACGATCGAAATTTTACTATGCTGCTGACCGACCAGTAGTTACCAACCTAATCTTCATATATACGTAATTAAAGATAAGTGAAGGCATAATCCAATTAATGTTTACTTTTTCATAAATGTTCTCCATAATTAACATTATATTCCAGTTGAATAATGAACTTCAGTTTCATCAAATGTGGTCAAAGTATTTATATAAAAGCTAATTCTAACTGATATAAGTAAAATTGATAAAAAATTCACGTCTCAAAATAAGCTTTTAGGAGTACCTCCATTTTGCATGAAAAAGAACCAATTGTTGATCTTTTTGTGAACTTGGAAATTTTAAATGCGTTCTACCACAACCGACTTACTCTCAAAACTTTTTCGAACTAAACTCTCAACAAAAAATATTATTCCTCAGCAAAAAACTTTTGCCCTCATACCTAACAACGTAATTACTTGAACAGAAAAATAAATTATTTCTTGCTCTCGAATAAACAGCCACACGACAAAATATCCTAGCTTTATTTTACGTGTTTCAAACTCTGGAATTTCAAATCTGACAATGCCAGCAATAATCATCTCCTCGATTTTTAAAAGCGAGGCTTGAATTTGATATACTCTCAAAATACAAGCTAATGGTAATTAATAACATTTTGGCTGTTGGAACAGCAACCATAATGTTGGAACATGTAATTGTTGTTGGAACAACAACCAAGTGCAACAACAGCAACGAAATACTCGTACAATCCAAATTATTCCAATACATTATTAATGAGCATGAGAAAAAATGTCATGGTTGAGCTGCCGATGTACTAAAAAATCCGAGAAACTGAAACCTTTTTTCCGTCTGCTAATTTGCACTTTTTAAATTTTCGTTCAGCAAGGCTGAAACATAAGAAGTCAGAAACTTTGCTCACTAAATTTTTCTCCTAGCATTACATTAATCTTTCTACCACCAGACAGGTTGCCATAGGCTAATGGTAGCCCATTTCTACACCAATGCAAATAATATTCCCCAAATTACTGAAAATATAACATACATCTGAATTTTTGTCTAAATTTTGAGAACTGAAGTTTAAGCTTCCGCTCAATATTCGTGATACAAACGCTACATTCTTTTAGTTTCTTTTTGCATCGTCTCATATTCGGCATGATTTTACTTTTTAACTTCCACGACCAGGAGAAGAGTAAGATTTTCTTTCAGAAATTGTCCCCAAAATTGAAACGGATCGTTAGGATCTTATGATTAAGAAATATATTCACCCTAAAAGTTTGAAAGTTTAAAAATCTTTTCAACACCTCTAGCAGTATCTCTGGGCTTAATCACACAATCAATGAGGAACACAAAAAAGCCCTCACATTCGTTTGAGTAGTTAATGGAAGCAGAATAAAAGAGAACAGAGTTTGACGGATGAGCTCACGCAAACCAGCTTGCGTGAAGATTTCGGAGTAGCAGAAGTGACTCTTTCATTTGCTCGTGGCAGTTCAGGGAGTGCGGGTCAGTAAGTTGAAAACTGAGATACGAATGAATTTTTTTTCAAAGTTAGCAATATTTGCATCTTGAAGACTCGTAAGATCATTAACATAAATGAAAAGATTCACTGATTTTAAATGAACACAAATATTAATTTCATCGAGCGGGCCAAGTTGTGGAAAAATGAACCAGCTGAAATTTTCGTCGGCTGTAATGTACACCATTGCGTTAGTTCAGCTCACTCCAGAGGAATTTCGAACATTTTCTGGAGTGACAGCAAGCGTTGATGCATGTGCAACCTCAAAAATATTGTTAGCATTTCTACCAGAGTATGAACAATTGATAAAATTCAACAGGGTGTTACTGGTAACTCATGAGGAACATGCAAGTGAGTATTTTTAGCTGCGGAGGATTTCAGAGGTGGGTATAATTGCTAGATCATTTTTTTCACGAGTTTTTAGTGATCAGTACCGCAGCCAGGGGGAGGGGCACGGGGACCATGGTCCCCCCTCCAAAATGGGGAGCTGGGGGCCAGTTTCAGTCGCCGTTTTAAGTGAGAGAATAAAAAATTCTAATAATTGATGTCTGCCCCCCGAAAT
>JACJUY010000351.1:137831-173232 GCA_014220935.1 Platorchestia sp. MABIK
CCCCCCCCCCCCCGAAATTTTCGGCTGGGAGCGTCACTGTTAGTGATAGTTAAATTGTAATATTGACAACAATAATAACATTCAGTCGTGGTGAGAATAATAGAAATAAGAAGCCTCGGTGCTTTGTACTCATTAAGGAGGTTACTTTGCCGTTGCAGACCCAAAGTTTTAGAACAAAAACCTGTTCACGTTTTTTCACAATGTAGCCTATTTGAACCGAAAAGTTGCTTCTTCTTATTGTACATTTCACGCTTTCAGTAAAAGTTTCAATATTTAGAGCACAGGCCTAAAAATAATGGTAAATAATGAAAGGGTTTCAGCAGTTCGAGAAACTTAGCAATTTTTAAAGAAAAAGCAAAGTTGGAAAAAATACACATAACAATGTCATCAAGCTTCTGTAACTATTTATCAATAACTTATCTTTCAGATCGAAAACTCCAAAAAAATTTTATAAGGCGATGGATGACGAGTTTCATTTTGCTACCTAATAACGCGGAACGCCGCCGTCGGAGAGTAAGCAACAGCACCACAGCCGCCCTACGCTCTGCTGACTGGGCAGAGGAAGTTCATCGCAGAGATCTGGTGGTCTTCATCCTTCATCACTTTGAGACACGGCTATTAGATGTAATGAGTATTTAATATTTCTTTTGAACACATCGTCAATGTAATGCCGTTTTCAGAAGACAGTGATCGGTTCGAGGAAAGTAACAACTATCAAAGATTGATGCAGCTTTTCATGTTCTCAATAATATCTATTTAAACCTACGATGAATCGAAATCGTAAACCCAGAAAATAAATTGGTTTAAACAATTTAAACAATTCGTTTAAAAATAGTTATTTAAACCTCCGATGAATCAAAATTATAACGCAAAAAATTAATTGGTTTGAAATTATGTACAGTCAATTTTCACTGGCTTTATCACAAATGAGTGGAAATTCTTCGCATAATTACGCTTTAGTCCATTCACACTCAAAATAAACACCTAATTTCCGTAGGTCCTACGCGAGCTGCCGGCTTCGCAGCCAACTTTTGTATTGAATTTCTCTCCGACCGGATTTCGGCCGATCCGTCTTCCGCTTCACAATAACGCAAGTTAAAATGACGTCAATTCTTCTTGAATAAAGTATAGCCTGTGCTCGTAATGGATATATCGTGCAACGAACTAGAATTTTTGATAATTGAATTATTTCATTTCTATTTGTACAATTTAAAGTCACTTTACCTAGTTCATACTTTTAATTCGTAAGGGAACAGATGGCCAAATATGACGCCATGCTGAGTTACTTACACTTTCGTATAAACCTCCTTCTATTAAGGCAACACAAAGAACTTCTCGATCAATCCTTTTATTGAATTGTGAACAAAATATTTGTTACTTGTCCAAAATTCTCAGCGATGGTAATTTTGAAAGCGGGGTTTGAGAAGCATCAACTCATGAGCATACCATCTGATAAATCAAAATTTAGTTTTTCTTGGAGATTTTCAGGCAGAAGAAAAATTTCCTTACATTCCAGGTTCTCTTCGCTGAAGTTAACTTCGAGAACACAGTTCTTCCTTCTGCCCTCAATTCGAGCTATGAAACCGGTGAAACAGAGAGGAAACTTGGATGTGATCTTTGGCAAACTTATTCCGTCAACGAAGAGTCTCAGTCAGCTTCAATTGGCTACGGGCGCTGGGTGAGTTGGTGGATGTCGGACGATGCTGACGAAGGTTACCATAGAAAGATGAACAAAGTTACTTCGTCTCTGATAATGATCAAAGAAAATTTCTGCATCACTCGTAAACAGGTCTTTGCCAGATTGAACAGGATGACCTCAATATGTAAAGAGCCAAATATGTACAGCCATCGATAAGAATGTAGCGTAAAATCGTCGTCAAATGGCTCGAAAGAATGATAATTTCGCATTGTTGGGTAATGGGTTTCGTCACTTTGCGATGAGCTAATGAAAGTTTCGTTCAAACGATTCATTACACCCGTGAAAATTGCTAAATTATCTTATGTAGAGTCATATTCACTCCATATCTATTTGGTTCAGATAGATGAAAGAATAGATTAAATTAGATTAGATTACTCAGATAAACGAAAACACAATGGCTGAATAACACAAACATGATAATTTATGAAATGGTTTATTCTATGCATATACATACACGAATAGGGCAAGTGATGAGGTCAGATGACTGCATTATACGTACACGGACGGGGATTAGTTGAACCAATGGACGAAAACTGTTTAACCTTGGCTACCCATAATTGGCACAGCTACTGTCATTTTTCATAGCGTTTCGACGGAAAACAGTCCAGGAAACTCGAGTTATAGACGAACTAATACAATTTCCTTTCTATGTTAGATTATTAGTTAGTTTAAGCCTCCCCATCCGCAACAAATGCGATCCAAAGAGAGAAAGGAAGAAGGCACCATTTAGTATGGAGTTAAGGGAACGCGGAATTTATGCAGAAAGGGCATAAAAACAGATGAGAAAGAAGTTCATGAAACAAGATCAAAGTTGAAAAAGGAAGTAGTAGGTGTTGAAAAAACAGGACAGCAGTAAACCGAGAAAAAAGATGGTCCGCATCAAAACAAAAACCTATTCTATTATAACAAAAAGAAAGCCTACCTAACCTTTAACTCGGGCCCTCACATTGTCCTCCTGGGAGAGCCACTCCCCATAGATACAATTTCCTTTCCATTCTACAGTCTGCTAGCATTGCTGTCGATCGCAATCTTTCAAATAAAATTTAAGCTGTTGGGGTCCAATTATAACATCTTCGACAAAAACGTTTTTCTGGATTAAAAATCATTGTTAAATATTAGGCTTGTGTCAATTTGCACCGTAACGTTCGCTAGAAGCCAGAATATTTCAAGCTTAGGCTACACTGGACACAACCTTGCAGCACCGCCTATCATCAAACAGCACCGCGTTAATCGTGACAGGCAACCGACAATCATTGCATAATTGAGGTAACTGGCAGCAACGGTGGGGAAAATTTCCACATGATGAGCAGTGGCTGCCTGCCTCTGGTGCAAATGTTCTGCAGCCAGCGGGGCAGTTTTGCGCAGCCCCCATGGCAGCCTTGACAGCTTGTCCAGATACCGCAACGATTTGGTCACACGCTGCGCTGCTCTGCGCTATGCAGACTTTGCTGTACAAATCTGCACTAATGCCGACAGGGATTTTTGTAACATCAGTTATTGAGCTTAAAATTCTGAGCCAACGGTGACTTCAACGGGAGTCAAAGTCATCGCTGAAGAGGAGCATTTGCGGAGCCACAGGCGTGCCCGAGAATATTCTGATATCATTAAATTTTTCAAGAACCGTTATTCTTGATTCATTGCACGCGCTTGATCATTTGCGCACGGAATGCGTGTGTATTCTGTACCCCGATAAGAAACGAATCCTGTCTATCTAGAATCACACGGCTAACATGTTTCCAAACAGGCATCAATGAAGGTATCATAAACAGATAGGCATTGTGGTAACCGAGTCAAACTTCTTTAATCAAATGCGCGTTGTGGAATTATGCATTGAAAATTAGGATCAATATCTTTAAACACCGTGAACAGAAACGCACGTATTTCTAGTTGAAGATAATAAATTGAATGTTATATTAACTTTCGATGCAGCAACCAGGAGCAGTTCTGACCCCTGCTCTACAAGGCCTGATGGAGCAACGCTCAGATCTGCAGGGGACAACCTTGTCCTGCATCGCAGAGCCGGTAATCATGTAGTTGCTCAGGGGCCGAAATTCTAAAAATTTGCTGTGGCTGCACTGCAAACTGTAAAATTTAATCTGCTAACTTAGCGACTCTGTGTTGTTTATCCTGCCGAATATCCTCAAACTCTTTTTCAATAATCGCCTTAAGTTAAGAAATTTTGAAAAAATGCACATAGGGCAACCAATTCGATATGCGAACTTTTTTTTAAACAACTTCCTTCGTACTGTCATACACGACCAAACTATTGTTGTTGATGAATCTTCCTTCCAAGCTTTGGCGATGTTTCCTAATGCACTCGACATGTTGCAGTCCTTCCGGCAAGAGAAAATAATCCCTTGTTGCCGTATAGTCACAGCCACGGGTCTTTCATAGCTCTCCGGAGTAACGTAGTTTAATAAAAGTGGACGGAACTCTTTCACTCAAAATAAACCGCAACAAGTTTCAATTGTTGGCATAGATTTCACTTTTATCAGTAGACCCAATTACGTTTCAACGATGCCCAAAGAGAAATAAAAACACAGAACTATGTTGTGTCCCAAATACCTTTTTCCATTGTACATTTCGATGTAAAGCATAGGAATATTTCGAAACCCTTTAAATTTTGTCGACAATGTTCAAGGCATTCATGAGTTGTGCACGGACTCGAATGGTGCCTATTTTCGTTGCGAATGAAAGTAGAACTTCCTGTATTAAAGTAATTATGGAAATGGAATAAAAACTACCTATAATAAAGTAGTTATAGAAATAGTATGAGAACTAACTGTTTTAAAATAATTATAATCAGAAAATGAGAACCATCTGTATTAAAAATACTTATAAATAAAATATACATAAAAGTCTGTATTAAAATAATTATGAAAATAAAGTGCGAACTGCCTGTACTGAAATAATTATAGACCTGAAATGAGAACTACCTGTAAAGAAATAATTATAAGATCCAGCACAGATGTTGAGTGTGTGTTTCCCTCCGCCAGGACTCGCAGTCTGTCATCGTAGAAATGCCCTCGGACGGCACACCGCGCTTCAAAGGATGGATACCTGATCTAATAGATAATTTTCAAGAAGATATGAATTTTACGTAAGCAAAAATACTCATTTCCTCAGATGGTTTACATTTTTCGTCAGTTCCAAAAAAATAAATGTTTTCGTTTTAGATCTGTACTAATTAGCCTGTACTTACTGTGTAATGGTAGACGGACTTGATTGTCATCGCATGACATTTCTGTTTATCACAAAACATTGGAAAAAATATTTGAATGGGTGGGTTCACGGATGTTTTAATCTATGGACACATTCAAGAAACAATATCGGCTCGAAATTTTAAGGCAATGTGAAAGCTCACTTGGTAAAGTTTCAGCTTGTGAGATGGAACTGAATTACTGTCGTGCAGATTTGTAAAATTATATTGAAATATCTACGGGAATTAGCGCTCCCAGGGGCGAATGTGCGAGGGCCGAAGCTGAGAGTTAGGTGGGCCTTCTTTTTGTTGAAATAAAATGTTTTTGTTGAGTTAAAGACCACTTTTTCCGGTTCACTGCTGTCCTGTTTTTCAGCACCTACTACTTTCTTATTCAACTTTTATCTTGTTTCATGAACTTCTTTCTCAACTTACTGTTTCTATGCCCCCTTTCTGCATAGATTATGCAACCCCTTATCTCCATACTAAATGGTGCTTTCCTCCTTCGTTTCTTCGATATGCTCTTTTTTGTAGCGGTTAGGGAAGCCTAAACTAACTTATAATCATAACAATAAATTGTATTGAAAACTTACAGGTAAACTATGATCTTTTCGCCATAACTGCAATCATTTTCTGAGCATAATGCGCATCAAAGGGTTTGATTTTTGTATTTTATGAGAACATGTACCATTATGAAACTTGATACTTCCATGGTTACTATTTCAAATATTTTCCTTGAGTCTGGTGTTGTACTTTGTGGAAAACAATTTAAAATATTTTAGTTTCCGTAATTATAAAGATTAGCACCGCTGAGCTGGTTCGCACTTATAAACGTCTATAAACCGAGTCACTTAATGTGGCAACAAATTTTAAAAGTTTATACGAGCATTGAATTGATTTTCAGCGTTCACTTGCATTTTTGTGCAGCAAATTTTCCTCTGAAAGCAGACATCATTTTCAGTTTAGGGCTACCATTCTCCATCTGTTTAAATACCTGAACATAAAACAACGTTTAAGCTCCTCTGATGTCATTGTGTCCCGTTTGATCAGAACTGATTTTCATCATTGATTGCAATCGTAGTTAAACGATTGTACTTGAACCTCCCGTAAAATAGTACCCTCCCGTAAAAATAGTTCTTTACTTCAAAATTTAATGTAAATTTAAGTTTAGCCTGCATTTTTCTAAGATCTCTTATATGATGCTTCTATTATCTAAAGTCTCTTTTGTTTCATTTTGACAGTTGCACTTTTAATCTACCCCCAGTGAAAATAGTTCTGAACGTCATTAAATGTAAATTTTATTATTCTCACTATTTTTCTTAGGTTCTTAGATTCTTAAAAGATGTTAGGTTAGGTTAGGTTCTTTAAGAAAAGATCTCTGTAAGCAAAGATCTCTTTAAGAAAAGATCTCTTTAAGAAAAGATCTCTTTAAGAAAAGATCTCTTTAAGAAAAGATCTCTTTAAAAAAAGATCTCTTTAAGAAAAGATCTCTTTAAGAAAAGATCTCTTTAAGAAAAGATCTCTTTAAGAAAAGATCTCTTTAAGAAAAGATCTCTTTAAGAAAAGATCTGTTTAAGAAGAGATCTCTTTAAGAAAAGATCTTTTTAAAAAAAGATCTCTCTAAAAAAAGATCTTTTTAAGAAAAGATCTCTAAGAAAAGAGATGTTAGGTTAGGTTCTTAAAAGTTGCTTCCATTTTCTAATATCTTGTTTTTTCATTAACATGTCGCTGTTGCCTTTTGACAGTTGCAAGTGGAAACTGTCCCCAGACCGCCTGTGGGGGGCAATTCAACGCGACGGGTCGTGGTCGGGCATGATAGGAGAGCTACTGGCCGGCAGGGCAGACATGATCACCACCTCCATGTCACTCACGCACGAGCGCAGCCACGTGCTCGACTTTCTGATACCTCTAACTATTTTTAGGTACTATCATAGGGGCTTACCCTGCAGCTTTGTGGGGCCTATTGTCAGGCCTCTTTTTTGTTCCTGAATGATGCGTTGTTATAGTTCATCTTGTCAATTACAGAACGGTTTTACTGCAACAACAGAATTCACGTGGCGAGTGGAATGAAACTATGACGCGTCCTGTATTGTTGCAGATAATCTTAATTCGCCAAATTATAAACATTTTCCTTAATTCTAGAGCATATATAGAACAAATTAGTCTGGTTGAAATTGCAGGTAAACGAGTTTGCTCCAGCAAGCGAAGTAACTTTGATGTATGCTGTACTTAAGTTGTTGTCTTTTTTTCTGGAAAGATTAGCCAAAATTTGGATGCGGCGTATTCTAATTTGTCGATAAATTGATGAAGAATTATTCTCATTCGTGTACAATTGTTTAGGAGCCTGTTAGCCCAGAGTCGATTTTGACAAATGAATTAATTTTCTGTCCTTATTAACAGAAGACTAAGATCAGAACACAAAACCCATTCCAAATACAGCCCCTTGGTAGGCAATATTTCTCTTGATATGGCACTCACCAAGTGCGTTCTGAACCAATTATTACTTCCGCTTCGGTTCCAGAAGTATGATGTTCATGTCACTTTCAATAGATACACTTCACTCAAAATTTTACGTAGTTAGCACAAAACACTCACTCATACCTTCTGTTAAAGTATAATACATTTAAGATGAAGGCCAGCCAACTAAACCACAATCAAACTGTAATACACATTCAATACGGATATTTGGAATGCACCACATTCCTGTACGAAAACGCAGTAATAAGAAACAAACTAGTTACTGAAATGTAACTTTGAGACGCCGTGACCTTCTCCCAGATTTTTCCACTTCCTTCTCAAAATGCAAACTTCTATTCGAATCGTTAAAATTTTGCATAACTACTACTACTCGTTTTGACGTTCTGCATTTTTCCACCCGACCACCATGCCATGCTTACAATAAAAGGCCAAAAACAAGAGCATACATTCTGCTGCCAAATGATGAATCTTTTTTGCATTAATTTCTTCATGGTAAAATTTGTTGGACTCAATCTGTGAAGTTAAAGATATGCATTGCTTTTCGTATAGTAGTATTCCTAAGCTAACGCTCAGATCACTTAGAACAACATTTTATTTATTTCATTTACGTACATTTCAAAAGCCACAAAATGCTCTAAATATGACGCATGAAATTTCCACACATATTTCCTGTTATTTTATGCTAATGGTACAATTGATTTGACCAGGAGTAGAAAGACAAAAGACAAAGTTACCATATCAACCACATGTTTCGAAAAAATGTAACGAAATGTACCAAAAACTGATAATTTTTTTACGACATGTTCAATTATGAGATAGATTCAGAATTTGAGTATTTTCAAACTATTCCAAATATCAAAGTCTAGACCAAAATTTTGAACAGGGCAAGCCTGTTCATGAAGGCAGGTTCCCTGTTCGGGTCGCCATGGACGAGGTACACTGAAGAGTTCAGTGTGATCGCCTGGACAGTTTTGGTGGCGTGCATCCTGATCTCCATCCTGGCGCTCGTCCTCGTCATGCGGTTGTCTCCTCGTGAGACCGTCGTCTGGGGCCTAGGGGAAGCCTTCCTATCCCTGGGCGGATTGTTTGCGTCCCTAGGTACCACAAAAAATTTTCAAGTTAATGCTGAACGTGAGGTAAATCTACGTTTATCTAACTGCAGCATGACGACGTATTGGACATAACTGATGATTTTATCCTTTGTAAATCATGATGGAGAATTTTCTCGCAGGTTGCAGCCGACTTCCGATAAATGCGAGTTCCAGGACTTTGTTACTGACGTTCCTGATGATGTCCGTGCTGACACAAGCTCATTACTCAGCGTTCCTGTACGCTAAACTCACCGACCTCCGCTACACGATGCCATTCCGGAGCATCAGCAATATTCTGGACGATGGATCGAACACGGTTGGAGTGAAGGCAGGCACTTCGGTTCACGATGAAATGAAGGTCCTGGTCCGAACACATTGCGGATCATATGGGTGATTGTGTATGATTCCTTCATGAAAATATATCAAAGTTCAGAGTTCGTTAGCATGATAGGATTCTAAATTTTGTTTCTTCGGGTCGTCCTGAATCATTATTACATCTTCAGTTTACCACAAATATGATTTAGACCGAAAAG
The DNA here is from genome assembly GCA_014220935.1 of Platorchestia sp. MABIK. NCBI lineage: Eukaryota > Metazoa > Arthropoda > Malacostraca > Amphipoda > Talitridae > Platorchestia > Platorchestia sp. MABIK. The sequence continues at coordinate 146,832 of JACJUY010000351.1, forward strand.
TTCCACTCGTTAATCATACTTCAGCGAACTCAATGGTTCTCTCGAGTTGAAGTTCCGTAAAATTATGAAGTGTAGCTTTGCTTGCATCACTGAGCAAATTCTAGAGAAATTTTTTCCTGACTTCATGTTGTGCAGTCTAAACTACAACTAAACTCTGATGCTCTACGTCATTAAAGCATACTTCGTGAACTGATACGTAGTACGCGCTTTCGTGTAGCTCACATTCGTGTTCTCCAATGTTGAAGAATGGCAGCCCACTCTTATGTAACACTTACACACTTCGAACACAAATAATCAACTAAAATCAATGCGTCACATCCAACACGAAAGAAATTTTACCGTTTCACCGTTGCGGACACCGATCCCATATTGTCTAAGAATTAATTGACTATAGAAGCAAAACGTGATTTACTGATGATAATTCTCTAAGTTATTCGAAACCCCTATCGGGTAAAATATCCCATCCAATGAAAAACTATAACCACTTACCCGATGCATGAACTCAATCGTTTTATTCCTCAGGCTTCCAAAGACCCTTTGCTGCAGCGCATGTACAAGGAACTTACAGCACCCCGAGGACTATTTAAGGGCGTTGATGAAGCAAAAAGTAGGGTACGTTTTGGTCTGTAGATTGTGTGGGCTCGTCGTGCAGATGTCAATTTGAATTATTTGGAAGCTGGCTCATCTCATTCAGGCAACGAAATAAATGCTGGAATTATCCTAGCATTCAAACGAATGTTATTTTTTAAAAACAATGAATCAGAGATTCAAAACACAACTGGAGATGTAACTGTTCATCTTCGTATATGAATTTCTTCGGATTTTTCAGAGAGAATATTTTACGAGCTGTGGCAGTGTACATTTTAAGAGCTGGGCGAGCTTTTTGCAAGTTTTTTGCGAGCTGTGGCGAGGAGATTATCTGATTGAGGAACACATCAAGCAGATCACGTGTTCCTATCGCTATCGTGAAAAGTTTGGGGGACGGAGCAATAAAGTCGTTTTCTCATAACGCTAGCGGCAGCATGCAGCACTCGTTGAACAGGTGGTGAATGTGCAATTCCGGAGATGGGTATTCATTTCAGAGGCTGACTGCAGTACTGCCGTCTTCCGTTTTTGGGTGACTCTGCTTTTCAACACTAATGTGTCGCGTTCGGTCAACATCGGTCAACATAAATTAATTCACATCGTGGTTTCTGAAACATTAACGAGGTTGTGGTGTTCTAAACACAGATGGTGTTCTAAACACAGGTTGTGGTGTTCTCTACCACAGCAAGTTCTCCAGTGACCATGTTTCTTTGTACTTCGGACAGATTATGCATTACGAAGCTTTACAGGAGTTTAGATAATTATTATTCAGTTTATTAGTTACTTTAAGCCTCCCTATCCGCCACAAATGCGAATCAATGAGAGGAAGGAGGATGGCACCATTTAGTATGTAGTTAAGGGAAGGCGGAATTTATGCAGCAAGGGCATAGAAACAGTAAGTTGAGAAAGAAGATTATGAAGCAAGATCAAAGTTGAATAAGAAAGTAGTAGGTGCTGAAAAACAGGACAGCAGTAAACCGGAAAAAGAAGGCCCTCGACATGACAAAAAAAATTTTATTTCAACAAAAAGAAGGCTTACTTAACTCTCAGCTCGGGCCCTCACGTTTTCCCCCTGGGAGTGCTAATTAGATATGTCTTTATAAGAAACAGAATTTTTACATAGGACGTAATCGGTTAATGCTCAGCTGACACCTTCCCCTTCGCCGCCACGAGGGGATAAACTGTGTCAGCATGTGGCGCAGCATGTGGCGCAGCATGTGGCGCAGCATGTGGCGCTGCTTCATCTCACATTCGATTTCCAACACATTTTGAAATAGGTGTTACTATTTATCTAATACCTGCATGCTCAAATGTGCGTATTGGGGTTTGTCAGCAACTCATGGTGTTTTTGAAATGATCTTTACATGAGATGATTATTCCATCTTTCGGATAGCTCCTCCCTTCCATTTTACCCCTTAACCTGTAGTTTTGTTCGTAATGTTATGGTTTAGAACTCAATGAAATGAAATGGTAATTTAAAATTATACAGAATCATTGTTTTTTGCATTGTTCTGGTAAAGTTTTGAAATAGTTACGTCACGCACGTTGCACAAACTAGTCCCCAGTTCTAGGGTATGAAGAGCCATTAGGTGCTTGGGTTGCAGTCTAGGTCTGAAAAAGCGGGGAATTCCGTTCCAGACACGAATCATTGCTGCTTGGTCATTAGAATGTACCTTAAATTGATATCTAATAACACACTGATTTTTTAGCCAAAAAATCTAAAAATCTAATCTAATAAAAATCTAAATTGATATCTAATAACATACTGATTTCATTTCTCGCCATAGCTAGATTCATTTTGAGTTCTAATAGCTACTACTAGATCGGTTAATGTTGCTTTTGAAGTTTCCTTTTTAAAATGCTACCAGAAAATAGAGTCTTATTTTAAAAGACTCTCAGATAATATTTTGAAAGGCTCTTATTTTGAAAGACTCTCAAATGCTCTCAAATAATATTTTGGAAGACTCTCAAATAATATTTTGGAAGACTCTCAAATAATATTTTGGAAGACTCTCAAATAATATTTTGGAAGACTCTCAAATAATATTTTGGAAGACTCTCAAATAATATTTTGGAAGACTTTCAAATAATATTTTGGAAGACTCTCAAATAATATTTTGGAAGACTCTCAAATAATATTTTGGAAGACTCTCAAATAATATTTTGGAAGACTCTCAAATAATATTTTGGAAGACTCTCAAATAATATTTGGAAGACTCTCAAATAATATTTTGAAAGACTCTCAAATAATATTTTGGAAGACTCTCAAATAATATTTTGGAAGACTCTCAAATAATATTTTGGAAGACTCTCAAATGATATTTGGAAGACTCTCAAATGATATTTGGAAGACTCTCAAATAATATTTTGGAAGACTCTCAAATGATATTTTGGAAGACTCTCAAATAATATTTGGAAGACTCTCAAATAATATTTTGGAAGACTCTCAAATAATATTTTGGAAGACTCTCAAATAATATTTTGGAAGACTCTCAAATAATATTTGGAAGACTCTCAAATAATATTTTGGAAGACTCTCAAGTAATATTTTGGAAGACTCTCAAATAAAACTCGCGTCTCAACGTTGTGAAATTGAACTTTCAAAATATATCCCCTAGGTGTCCGCTTTTTGATTCATGGTTGCTTTGAGTGAATATTTCACGTGACAGACCCCGCACAATTTTTGCGATTATTTTTTTTACAAATTCCCAACCACAGAAGTCGATCGAAAGTGATTTTTATTTCACCCTCGTGTGTTCATTTCAGATGCAGAAAGAAAACTTCATGGCTGTGCTGAATGAAATACCGATGTTACGACTCAGCATTAAGACGCCATGTCGATTTATCAAGCTCCCCATCAAATTTTTCTCGTTCCAGAATGGCTTCGTTGTGAAGAGTGGGTCACCTCTAAAGAAAATATTTGATGTCGCGTAAGTACAATGTAATTGAAACTCTCCGTTGGTTTCCCGCGTTGAAAAACTCCTAGAGTAAAAAGCTTTCTCACAAACAATGGGTGAGTAGCCCTGAGCTTATGTGCCCTCACTTCAACCAAATATCACTTTTACTTACACTATAATTTTGGCTGAGAGCTTATGCTAATGAACAAACTTCCGCACAAAGCTAATATATTTGAATTCACAAGGATCATTCAATCGATTCACGTTCCCTTTTACTCAAAATTGACGTGAATCTGGAAGAATGTAAAAAAATTAAAGTGTTAGGTTCGATCGCACACTTTTAAAACCACACAGCTAATATTGTCAGGAGCATTGTGCTGGAAACTTAATTCTGCAACATACATGTTGTACGTATCTTGTACATGCTGTACGTACATACAAAGAACAATCGAGTTCATCTCACAGAACTGGTACTCCCTGATCCGACTAAATATCGGCCTCAGAAATGGCTTCAGTTATCCTTTCAAGCTTGCTGATATTACGGTTCATGATGCTTCCTGATTCATAAGTTATGTGTATTTCCTCAGTTTTGTTGTAAGTTCTATAAAAACTTCTTTTAGTTAAACATCCTGAAGACGGCTTGGTTTTTATTCCACATTCGCCTATTCTTTCTATACTTGATACTGGTAAAGTTCTCCACAATCAAGGCGTTTGAATATCTAAATATCAAATAAAAACATGAAAGAAATTCTTATTCATTGTTCATTTTATTCCGCGATCAAAACTCAGAAATAAAATTAGAAGCTTCCAAAAGAATACTATCACAATTATCGCCTCGCAGTCAATATTTAAACCCGGTCAGAGTTCATGTGAGCTCTCCCAGAAATTATTGCATGAGCACTGGTTTCGTGAAATTTCGATGCAAGTGCAGGTCTATAAGACAGAGATACGGACTCTGTTTTGATGCAAACTTCAGACAGTTGTTCCTGTGCAGGATCCTGAAGGCGATCAACACTGGAGTTGTGAGCAACTATCAACAGCGGCGGAAACTGCGGCTCCCGAATTGCGACAACGTTGATGGAATTCCCATTAATTTGGAGCAAACGATGTCAGCTTTCTTTCTTCTCGTCTGTGGGGCCACGGCGGCTTTGCTCGCCCTCGTGTCCGAGTGCATTAAATACCACTGGTAAACTACAGCACTACGCCAGGGTATACAGGATACTGTGTCATCCTTTGCCTCACTCGTATCGTCACACGTGACAATATTTCAAATAAGGAGCATTATATAAGATATTGAGCGTCCGTACAAACAAATAAGTGTATTGATAATAATTTCACAGGCCCAACACTGGGGTGGAGTGATGCGAGGTGCGCATGGGACTTAGATTAGATAGAAAATGTGTTGTAAGTAAACATTTTACTAGCCAGTAGACTAACCTTATTTTGTTCATTTTAAAATGAAATTAGTTTTGGTTTTGGAATTTAAAAAGAATCTTTTACACATTACGCCTAAACCAAGTTTACAAACGACTTCAATCGAAACAGAATTGTAAGAAGAAATTAGATTAATAAGCAATTCAAACCTCCCTCGCCATTACGAAGGCGTTTCGAAGAGAGGAAGAAGCAAGGCACTTTTTGGTATGGAATTAGGCAAACTAGGAGAATCTGTGCAAAAGTTGAGTGCCCGCACCTTGTGTATAGCATTAGCGAGATTGAAAGAAAGTTTATAAATCAAATTAAATTTTAATAAGAAAATAATAGGCGCAGAAAACGTACTGCTGTGACCGGGAAGCAGATAATCTGTAATATAGCAAAAACAATTCTATTTCAACATGAGGAAGGCCTACATAACCATCAGCCCCATACCTTCCTACCCGGAGCATTAATTCCCACAGATACAACAGTTGTATCCTCCTGAGAGGGATTATTACAAGTATCTACAAACACATCAAAATGTTAAGACATAGTCGTGTATCATAGTCGTGTAAAATTATTCAATTAATTTACTTTTAATACCGTTTTGTCCAAAAAATAAAGCTCTCTGCGAAAATTCTACGATTACATACAAGAGCTTTCCTCCGAATCACTCAAAACTTGGCGTAATCGATTTATATCAATAAATGTTTTCTAAGCGCTAACGCAGCTGAACAATGACGTCGGTAACTCATTATTTGGAACAGCGACTTGCCTTTTTTTCAAATCCTACCTCCCCGCAGACATTTATGAATGAATGTTCCTTGTTCACACGATCAAAATTATAATCTTAATAGAAAGCAGTTGAAAACAGGACAATGTATTCTCTGACCTCTTCGTATGAAGTGTACATAACGTAAACCTTGTAATAAATATACACAGTCATGACAACAAATTTCACTTTCCTAAACCCAACACTGGTACAAAAAAAAGGTTTAAATACTGTAAATTGCCCGAAATTTTTACATTGCGATCGGCAGCTGTTTCTTCTTGATTTTGCCGTTGTTTTGGATTCTAATAGGAAAATGAGAAGGCGAACATTCAAATTTATGTTAAAATTTAGGAAAAAGTTACTCTGGAATGCAAAAACATTCTGAACTCGTTCTGGAGTCTCCAACAGCAATACTCATTTTACATTTCAAATTTCATTCACCAACGCAAGAAGCATTTTTGATTATTTCCCAAAAAGCGGGGGAGGGATTCTTCGTAAATTGGCGTACGAGCCCTTATGAGCTCAAACCCCATCCCAACCCACTACGCAAGTTATTTCATCTTAGAGTGGTTTCGACTACAATCCTACTCAAGAGTAGCTGATGCGATAAAAGCCCTTTTCACGGCAAGGTCCAATTTAGATAGACACGACCAGTGACGTTTCCGACGTGACCATTCGATCGAAAGCTGGAAATAAGGTAAGAAGAGTTCTAATTTAGTCCGCTAGAGGTAACTTTTTAGGAACACGAAAGATTAAACTCTGAATTCTTCGAACAAACACTAACCTAAGGTTCTATGGATTAAATAAGCATAACGTACTCTATAGATTAAATCAGATATTGATTTAAGCATCCTTAACTGCAACAACGCCTTTCCAAAAAGAGGAAGTATGAAGGTACCATTTACGATGGCGTTAAGGGAGCGCAGAATCTATGCACAAGGTGTGTTATCGCACATGGACGTCTACGCATAGAAGCTGGGAGTTGAAAAGAAGAGCTATGAAATATGATAAAAGCTTAAGAAGAAAGTTAGGAGTACTGAAAAACAGAACAGCAGTAAACCGAGAAAAGACAGACCTTAGCAAAATGAAAAACACATTTTATTTCAACAGAGAGAAGGCCTACCTAGCTCTCTGCTCGGAACTTCATATTTTCCCCCTGGGAGTGCTAGTTCCCATAGATAAAATAGTTTTACTCCTTTGAAGGGATTTACTACAATTACTCCATAGAGGGATATCCAAAAATCCTAAGCTGAAAATAAAAATATATGTACATAGACTTGTAATGTTGTGGCGAATAAATCTCTCAACCACCCAGGTCTCTTGACGTGACGCGCACAGACCTATTACCTTTGGCAGAAATCAGGGTTCAAAGAGGACCAGTTGTACCCACAGAAACCCGCAAGATTATTGATGCCTGTGCAAAGACGGAGATTAGACCGCGAACTCACATGAGCATGAAAGCGTGAGAACAACAAAGATTACCGCAATATACACTGGGTATCTGTAGACAGAATACGACATGTAAATAAACATTATGAGTTCCTCTGCAATTAACCCTATCGTTATACCTTTCATAGTTTATTTATTATCAATTTTTTAAAAGGCTGCGTTACTTATGCGCCACCCTGTACAAGGTATGCGTAAGTTAAGCACTTTCGAACGATAATATCTCTTACGTTGGGAGTCGAGCCTAAGTTCGTGTGTGAAATGTGAATGCTGATTTAAATTTTCTCACATGAGGCTGAGGGTGATGACGTCACTTCCATATGACATGACCTCTACTAAGGGTACGCACTTGGCATTACGTCCGATGCATCGATAAGCTTCACATACGCAGTTGTTCCAGGAGTTTAAAAAACGGAGATAATTGCTTTAAAAAAACGTAAAGGTAATATGAAATGTTGGTTCACATCAATTATTAATCGCAATTTAGAATTTAAGCCCCTTGAAAGGGCGGAAGCATGACAAGAATATTTACCGCAACAGAATTCAAGTTTACCTTTTCTTTTACTGCATGCAATTTTCTTAATCCAAACCAATTTGTTGTTTGGTCCGACCGTCCTTTTGCGGGCAAATGTTTGCTTGTTTGAACGACCGGTAAATTAACATCGAATTTCTCACGTCGTTATTTACGGTGTTTGATGTTGAGATGTCATTGGTCACCTGAAAAATGACGTCTTGCAGCCATCAGCTGAAAAACAAAAGATAAATTCTTTTAAAATAAACTCATTACAAAATAAGAATGATGATGCAGGAAATATCGAGCACGCCAAGCTTTCTTTATGCTTAGATGCGCATTTGAGAATGCACGAGCGCTCGACGAATACGTTTGGTGTTTGATGCTCTTCTAGGAATAATTTCTTGAAAAATTTCTGCGACCACTTGAAAATTCAAACGGTTTTCTCCACTTTTTTCTTACTTCCCTACATAGATAACACCTAGCTCAAGATTATAAAAAAATTTATGCAGAGGTTATTGAAGAGCATTTTACAATAACCAATTAAGCACCATTCCGACGAAAGGGTTTTAATATACGCCGTCATATATTCAATTCTATTTTACAACTGAAAATTTGAGGGTGATCCTAACATCAATCCATTCAGATCCTGACGCTCATAATTTAGCCCCATCCTTTGACCCCCAATATAGAACACCAATAATAGCATATCGGTAATCATATCCCGAATTTACATTAAATGGCTGCTGATGTTTAATCACCAACAACAACTCCCACATACCTCAACAACCGATTGCTCCCATTTGAATTTTTATTTCATCCATCACAGAAAAGGAAACGATGCGTTCAACATTGGTGGCCACTTTAGCCGTAGCGTGGACGTTGGGTGGCAGTGTTGCGCCCAAGCAACAAGTCTCTTATGGGCGGGAATGTACTGCTTCAGTGCAAAACTTTCTGACTGACTACTGGCAGCAGAAGCGGTTCCAAAGCATAACGATGTACAGCGACTCAGCTAACATGGGTGAGTGTTTCTTCTGCGAGATATTTCGTACATTTCTTTACGGTAAGCTTCTGCCCACATATGGTGAATGACTGGCTGTGAAAGCAGTAATCATTATCGTATAACACAGTTTTCACGTAGCTATCATTTTTGTACTACTCAGATTTAATTTTCACATAGTTAGATTCATGTCATGGGTCAGTTTCGAACTGTGAATTAGGGCACGATGTTTATATTGAATATACATTCTAGTTGAGTACCCATTTTCACACATCAGACCTCATTGAAATTTGCTGGAATGTAATAATTGAAGCCTGCAATATTTGAAGTCTCTCTCTTTGAAATTCTGCAAAGCTCTCACAGTCACATTAGCAATTTGGTACTTTCATAGTTCCCTCTCCTTACTTTGGATTTAGTGTGCGAATTATTCTCCAATGTTGTAAGTTTTGCTGTAGTCCACACATACCTGAATTCCTCGATTAATTTCGCACGCTATTAGCCTTTAAATAATATCTATCTCCTACCAAGTTCATATACAGTTTGTAAAAGGATAAAGGACATTAATAATTCTGTGCTTCCAAAAGTGCACGTAATATGCAGACCTTACAATAAATATATCCTGCTATTAGTCCTAACAGGTTTTGTTTGGAAATTTATTCTACAGCATTTTTCTGAAATGAGTCGTTAACTTTATTTGCCAACTTTTACAGTTAAGAAGACTTCAGAGCTGCGTAGATAATTGGTCATAATTCTTTTAGTAGCTGAGTGCAACAAGATAGAAATACAACGAGTTAATATTAAATGATTAAACTACAGCTATTAAAAAAACTTAATAATATTGCGTCAATAGGAAATATTCTCTGGTATATAGGTCTATTTAACCTTTCCGTTTTCCTAAAAAAAAAACTGCCGATCATGGTAATTTTAGACTGTTTGTAGCGCGTGTAAACGCACCCAAGAAATCAAAAAATGCCAAAGCTAAATTAATGATTCACTTGGTAATAAGTGTAAAAGTTACAGTATTATCTAAACAGCCTTGAGTAAAGTACATCACATATTTATACGCTGTAATAACTGTTGAAAGTTACAGCATCAGTTAAATAGCCTTGATAACAGTGCATCACACTCTACGTCACTACTCAACATGTAAGCCTCATTTTTTCCACGAATTTCAGCGGGCAGCAAGAAACTGCAGAAGTTCCTCGCCACCCGCTGGCCAACTCGCTTCCTCCCTCCTACGACAATTTCAAAACCGCCTCCGTCGGTGGACTTGTTCCATTTACAGATGCTTGGTCAAGCAAGCAAATCCAATTTCACTTCGATGAATCCACCACACTACAGTTCAAGAGTTGCATCGAGTAACTCATCAAAATATTCATCAAACTACCCATTAAATACTACATTAAATAGTTCGTCAAATGACACATCAAGCAACATGTTGAAAAATTTGCGGTTTTGTGATCTCCTCCTCATCATCCTTGAGTGTTCAGCGACGGCGTTACTTGAGGTATGTGCACTAAGCGGCATAGTCTATTCGGTCGAGTAATTTAAGCACGATTTGCTGTAGACGAAGAGGTAGAACAAAGCACGAGTCGCTCAGTAATGGATCCATATTAGTTTACATTATGCTAGAAGTTAATTTAAGCATCCCTAATTGCATTAAACGTGTTCGCAATAAAAAAATAGGCATTATTCAACATCGAATTCAAATGACTGGGAATTTACGCACATGTCCCACACCGAATTTTTTACGCCTAAAAAAGATAAGATTAGAAAATTTCGTGAAAAGATAAAAGTTGGAGAAGAAATTAGCAGGGAATGGAAAACAAGACAGAAGTGAACTGAAAAAGATGATCCGTATAAAATAGAAAACTATTTTATTTTAACAAAATGAATGCCGTTCTTGAATTTTCTGGTTAGGGCTTCACATCTTCTTCTTGGGAGCGCTAATTTCCGCGTATACAATAACTGCTTTCCTTGAGGAGATCTGAGTCTAAAAAACTGCAAGTGTAGTACTGGTGCGAACATACCAGCTCATATGTAGTTAAAACCAAACATCACTTTCATGGAATCTTATATACCGCAAATTAGGCTTTCAATTAGGAGACAAATACTTCCTCAATCATCGCTTGCCTTCATTCTTCAATACTTAAATAACTTTCATTTTAGCGTAGATAAAATTTGTGAAACAGATCCAGACGGTAAGGGGCAGACACAATGACCCACCAATGCATGTGGGGCATTTATTACGCATTTTATTTACAGATCTTACGCCTGGCGCCCACAGCGCAGCCTACTCTCGTTGTGAACTGCTCTCCCCTCAACCTCAGGTCCATCAGACTCTCACTCGACAATAACGTCAGTGGTGCAGCCTCCCTTGCCTGATTTGTCTGTGATGCAGCCTCAACTGCCTAATATTTAACTTTGATGCAGCCTCCCTTGACTTATTTGTCTCTGATGCAGCTTCCCTTGCCTTATTTGTCTGTGATGCAGCCTCAACTGCCTAATATTTGCCTGTGATGCAGCCTCCCTTGCATTATAGTATGTGCGTACATAATGTTGTCTTTCGCCATTAATGTGTGTTATTTATGAAGCTTCAACAGCCTTATTCGTGCTTATGTGATGTACTGTGCCCTACTCTGCCTTGTTTGTGAGTCCATGTTGACGTTTCCTGCTTTATGCGTGCCTACATGAAGTAATGATGTAGTCTTTTGGTCTGTCGTCTTTCCTGCCTTATCCGTACGTAAATGATAGTCTTTAAGTCTTTCAGCCTTATCATTTCATACATAATGAAGTCTTTTAGTCTTTCCTGCCTTATCCGTGCGTAAATGATAGTTTTTAAGTCTTTCAGCCTTATCATTTCATACATAATGAAGTCTTTCAGTCTTTCATGCCTTATCCGTGCGTAAATGATGTAGTTTTATAGTCTTTCCTGCCTCAAGTCTATGTAGCAGCCTCTCCTGCCTTATCTAGACATGTGTGATGTAGACTCAGTGTCCTGACGTGTACGTCAGTATCTGCTTAAGACTTCTATTACATAGAGCTCCCTATCTGATCACATTGTGGTCAGTACCTGCTGCAGTTTATGTAACGTAACCTGCAAGAGCTCCCTAACTATTTCTAAAAATGGTACATAATAATGCTCAGTAATAGGAACGGGGCGATGAATTCTGTGAGGTCATTTTCGATGACAATTTGAGAGCTACCATCTCTCTAATCCAGAGGTTGCAGACCATCTCGCGCGCATTTTTATTTGAATTTAAAAAACTTGGAAAATTTAGGAACAGTTATGAATTATACCTATCATCAATAAAAAAATTGAAAAGAAAAAACACCAGTTCATAACACTCGTAGAATATAAACTTCAAACGTTTCTTAAATAAAACGTTTCTTTAGCTTCTCGATACCGCCACCAAGAGAAAATATTTGGTCCGAATACAAGGAGGTTCTTTCATCAAACTTTCAATAAATTTCAACTCATTTGGTTACTTTCGATTCATGATGTTTTTCTTCAAGAAGGCCATGGAAAATATCATCACAAAGCATCCATTTTTGGGGAATTTCCTTTGAATTTCAGGTACTTTTCTTAGACGCTTCCTCCCTGAAAGCTTGTGGGGCATCTCACCAAGAACCGCCTCTATCTGCTCTCCAGTCCCAGAAGCGTCGCCCTGTAAATGAGCCTCATTTAGAGACAGACTCTAATTGTGACTTCACGGTCTGGCAAACGTACTGCGTCAATGACAAGACGCCAGTGCGCATTGCGTTCGATGAACCCTGGGTGAGATCCACCTATCTCGTTAATAACTTTAGTATCGTCCTACAACTCAGAAGTTAAGCTCCAAGATTTTGCGCAGGGTGGTATCTTTATTTAATGAGCCGGTGCAGAATCGCTTTTGATGCTTTTAAATGTTTTCAGAGAATGCACGCTAATATTTTCACTTCATAATTATTGTGATTTGCTTCGAAGATTTTGCAGTCGAACTAGGAAGCAAATTTAAGAATTACACGTACAGAGGTGTACATGAATGAGCTGCACGGTTACCTACCTCTAAACTAACTTCTAGAAATAAAATTGTGTTTAAGAAGCCTGCACTGGTAATAACCTGACAATAATAACTGAAATTAAAACTGAATTGAAGGAATTGAATTCTTATCACCTTAGTTCAATATTATAAACCGAGGTCGCAAGAATTCAGTTTTTGTCAGCTTAGTTTTTTTATCTTTCCAAGTAAGTCGGCAAATGTATGGAGTAAGACCCCCACTTGAGAATCAGTTAATTATTTCAGAAAATACCATTTAGTTTTATGCCCTAGTTCTTTGATCAGCGACAATGAATGTTGAAGCCTCTTACTCCATCCCGTATGTCAGAGTTTTATCTTTCCAAGTAAGTTGTCAAGTGTATGGAGTAAGACCTCTAGTTAAGTATTTCAGACAATATTATTTAGTTTTATGCCTGAGTTTTATATCCCTATGTCAGAGTCCTGGAGCAGCTCCTCCAAGGCTGCCGACGGACCTTGTGGAGCAGCGTTCCGATTTGCTCGGTGCGACGCTCTCGTGTGTGTGTAATTCCGTAAGTTTCAGATGAGAATGTTTCTGATGCTCGAAAAATCATGTAATGTGTGCTTTATCCCCTTCACATGTTAAGATAGCGTTAAGTTTTTCATGAGAATGTTTCTGATATTGGGAATGAAATGCCAGTGGTATTTTTTCTTCATTTCAGATAAAAATATTTTTGAAAATCATCATAAAATTTAAAAGTACTTTACAAAATTCAGACAGGCGGTAATTCTTATGAGGATGTTTCTAAAGCTCAATAATCTCATGTAAGTGATCTTTTATTTGTTTCAGACAGTAAGACAAACTGAGCTGCTTAAAGCAGCTGTGAACACAGTAACATTTATCGGTTTTTCTGTTTAGCGCAAATGAAGAGTAAAAATCAATTACGAGAATAGATTTTAGAATCACGTATTATTTATAAGCTAGAAGTATGCAGATCGTGAATAAATCAATGCATAGTGTGTAGGGTACAAGAAAATATTGCACTTCGGTGTACATTTCATTTGACCACTTTAGATAGTTGTTCTAATTCTAATGTTTCAGGGAATCCCCCCCAAAAAGCGCAAAAAACCAAGTCAACCATTGCCAAAAAATTCTTGTAATTCAGAGGTTTTTCGCATTACCAATGGTGATGTTACCAAGGAATGATATCAGCTGCGGTTACAAGCAACTGTGATGTTATCAAGGAATGATATCAGCTGTGGTTATACGTAATTGTATTGTCACCTAGGAATGATACCAGCGATGGTTATAGGTAACAATTACATAGGGATGATATTAGCGGTTGTTATAAATAACAGTTACCTAGGAATGATACCAGCGATGGTTACAATTAATAATTACCCAGGAATGATCCGAGCTATTGTTACAAGCAATTCGGATGTTACCTGGGAATGATACCAGCTACAGTTACAAGCAATTGTGTCGTCGCCTAGGAATGATCGGAGCTGTTGTCACAGGACCACCACTCGCTTCATGTAACCTACGGTCCAGACAAGCGTCTGCACTTCACTGGTTGGATCGTCGACTTCGTTGACTTTCTGGAGCAGCGCTTGAATTTTACGTGAGTTTTTGCCTTCAGCTAATGACGCCAACTAAACTTCAAAGTTGATCTGATTTGCATTTTTTACATTGAATGGGAATTATATGCCCAAATAAAACGGACTAACGTCGCCTTAACTTGTGTAGGGGAATTTTCATGAATACAAAGATACGCAGTGCAATAGGTTTCAATTTAAGCGTGCAATGGAAAAAACTTGTAATTTTTTTTAATTTCGTTTCATTGCTTCATTCGAAAATTGCTAAAAGTTCTTCCAAAATCCGCTGAACACTTTGGGTACTGACGGCTACTCCAGTGCCAAGAAGGCTAGTTCTTCCATTTTAGGGCATCTAACCTAATTTCAAAGTAATTTAACTAGTGAGGGAATATTTTGGAGTAAATAACATAATAAGGGAAACTACAAGCATTCATGAAACTAGTTTTTAGTCATTCCAGAAGCCTGCATGCGAAAATTACCATAGGTTACCTCTAAATTCATGCTTCCAGAAGCCTGCATGCGTAAATTACCATAGGTTACCTCTAAGTTCATGCCACAGGGTCTGTGCAACACATTCAATACCCTTTCTAACTTGAGTATATTTTTTAAACTTCGTTTATTCTTTGATAAATTCGGGCAAAAGCTCATGAATGATTTCTTCGTAAATTTAATAACTTCATTACCAACGTCGAAAATTTCTGTCGCCAACCATAGAGCTTTAAACATTCAAAATATTTTCAAATTCAAATTAAGAAGTAGGCGCTGCCTTAAGCTAAAAGCACCCACACTAGGACAATTGCACTGACAATTATGGGTATGGACAAATTTTTCCCCTGGAAATTTTTCCCTAAACTACTTGAATTGTTCTACCCAAAGGGTCAATTTCTTTGCCGCTGAGGTTCTACGAAAAAAGAATATTGATGGCACGAAAGGAAATGGGCTCTTATTCAAGTTTGCAAATTCTAATTATTCTTAAATAAGAAATGTGATTTTCTTCTGTTCCTTAAAATAAAAGAATTAGCAGCCAAATCAGACACGGATGAATTCATTGTGGATCCATCATGAATAACATGATCATAAAGAATTCAGAATGCTAAAACGTAATATTCAATCCATTAATACGAAACATACATATGTTTCGTATTAATAAGGTTTCGTATTAATAAGTTTCGTATTAATAAAATTAATAATATTAATTTCGTATAAGGCAAACCACGCTTTCTCCTCCTCAAAAATCTCAACAAAACGCCCAGGTTGTAGCCGATTATAACAAAAAAAAGTTAACATGCTATGTTTGAAATTTGTGAAGTGTTGCAGAACGTAAATCTGAGAAACCTGTACCGCCACTCTATTCGTCAACACCTTCTCTAACCCACTGAAAAGACACATAGAATATAATTTACATGCGTCTGTTCTAACCCACAGAATAGACGCACGCTTCTGGTTTTTGATTAAATGTTTCAGTTTAACAAATGAATTCTTTCCAAGAAAATCGGCGCACTAAAAAGACTAAAATCCCTTGGAGTTACCATAACTCATGGTTATAACGTCAAGTGGATATATGAATCAGCCACTTGACTCTGGCGCTATTGTGCTTCGACTTTATTTGGAACCTCCTTATCCGAATCAATTCCGATGCATGGCTCGATTTGATCTTGCTTATCACATTAACTGCAGCGGGTTAAACTGAAGTTCAAAATTCAGCTTAGATTAGAGTTTATTTTAAAGATAAATTTTGAAAATAACAAACCTTAAATAGACGGTTCCTTCATTTAGGTTTCATTAATTATTCATAAAAAATTCAGTTGGTGACTGACTGCAGGTCGGTCGATAACATTATAGAAATCCCCTCAGCGACCACCTCAAGAAATCCTCGCGCAAAAAACGTGCCAACATCGTTAATATTTCTCAGCTGTGACTGGTATCTGCCTCCTGACAATGAGTGGGGCGTCAAGAGGGCCGACGGATCGTGGACCGGAATGGTGGGGGAGATATTGACCGGCAAGGCAGATCTCATCGTCGGGACTCTCGATCACATCCTCTCACGGGGACGTGTGATCGACTTCCTCATCTCACTCTCAGAAAACAGGTGAGAACATCAAAGTGGAGCAATCTACCACTTTACTCTGGCGCCAATATGCATCGACTTTATGCGAAACCTTCTTAACCGAAGTAACACACATGCATGGCACGACATGATCTTGCTCAACACATTACCTGCAGTGGGTTAAACTGAAGTTCAGTGTTCAACTCATATTAGAGTTAATTTAGAGTTTAATTTTGAAAATAACGAACACTGAACAGATTCAGTTTTCCATAAGAATTCATAAGTATAATAAGTTTACCATCACGGGTCGTGTGGATGGAAGGAGCTGGTTATTTCACTACGAATATTACGGTAGAATGAATACCAGGCTTTTTCTCTTCTCGGCTATATGGTAAGATATCATTGAGTTTTCAACCCAAACACCTAATGAAAACCACAATCATGGCACAAGGTCGGAACATTGTGATCGTTAAGAAGCTTGGCCATAGCAATCTAAATTCATTAAAATTAAGATCATTCAGGAGCTTGGCGTTTTATCAAATTTGAAAGATTTCAGTTGATCTCTCTACTTTCATGGAAGTATGAGCTCATTATTTCACTAACAAAATGTTACTTCATCAACATATTAGGTCCCGTAAATCTCTAACTGAACACATTAGTTCTTGAAAATCGTCTGAGAACTTAATTTCATGTCTTCTAACCTAGAATGAAGTCAACTAGACAAAATTATTCGAACAGTGCAAAGGTGACACGAGCAAAACAAACTTCCAATGAAATTGAGCTGACAAAATCAACTTAGTCAAAAAGTACACTTTAAAACGCTCATGAAAATTTTCTCGCTCATGATCACGTAATTATCACTGACCCTGTCCATCGGAAACGTTTAATGAAACTTATCATTCATGTGCGATGACTAGTGATGACTTATGAACTAAATGGTATCTCAGTTAGAAGATAAAAATCAGTTATTCCAGTCAATTTAACACAAAACATTTTCAGTTTTAGGTGGCTACAAATGCTTTATAATTAACTTCTGAGTTACCTATACTCGAGGTGGTATGTCTCCATTTCAAACCCCTGAGTACAGACTAGAATTGTTGCCAGCTCATGCTTTCCCAACGGAATGAAACACCAAGCTCCGGGAGGTTACAAGCCCCCAGGCACGGAAGACAAACACTCTACCGAGCACTAGGGCAAGGTGTGCACTCTACAACTACGCTAATGCAACGCACATACTACTGAGTTACGTGACTTTCCCCCAACTCATGTCGTTGACACACACATTTTAATTTCAGAAAAATCACCCATGCAATTGAATCAATATTTTTTCTCATTTCATAACTCATGAATCTCAATTCAAAATTTTCTTTCACGCAGCGCTGGCCTCCACATGAAGGCCGGATCGCAATTCAAGTCTCCCTGGACCCGCTACACCGAAGAGTTCAGCCCCCAGGTTTGGGCGATCCTTGCTGGCGTCATTGCGGTATCGGCGATTTTGACCCACGTCGTCGTGCGATGTTCTCCTCAAGAGCCGAGAACCTGGACCTTAGGTGACACTTCAACAAACGTCACTGCGATCTTATTGGCTCAAGGTGAGGCAGTTATGTACCATGTTAACTTGTTGCTAGCGATGCGACCCATCGATGAGTTGTGCTTGAGTTCTTCCTGCTGTGAATCGTCCCATCGACGGGTGACTTGAAAGATTTTAGCAATCGAGTAAAATTAATGGTATTTAATGAGCCCAGTTAACGTTTGGTATTTGTAAATTGCAACACAACTTTTGACTTTAAACTTGAGTTGGATAATGAACTGCAGTTATACCCATCGCCGTCAACGTGTTTATAAATTAAATAGTCTATTCCTGCATGTATATTTTTCTATTCTTAATCAGTAAACTTCTTATCTATTCCTGCATGAATCTATTCCTGCATGTGTTTCTGTATTTCCATTAATTGAAAATGGCTGCTATTTTTTGGTATGATGCTCGAGAAGAAGACACTAACACGACTGACCTTAAGGTACTTCCTAGAATTTCAGAATTTCAATTGACAATCTACGCAATATCTCTAGTGCTTTTTGTAATTCTTGTTAATTAACAAAGGCTGCAGTCGCCTGCCTACGAGTATCAGCGGCCGGACGGCATCCCTCACCATTGTGTTGCTCGCGGTGCTGGCCCACGCTCACTACACCGCGTTCCTCTACTCCAAGCTCTCGGATGTTCAGCTGCCGGCGCCCTTCAGCAGCTTCCAGGAAATTCTCGACGACGGATCGTACCTTGTAGGCGTGTCACATGGGTCCGCGTCACACGCAGAGCTTCTGGTGCGTTTGCTTTGTGTGTACGTGGTTCTGCTTCGTCAATGTATGTGTGTGTTTTCTGATGAATGTTTGCAAGTAGGTCTGCCACGTCAATGTAAGTATGTGTATTCTGATGAATGTTTGCAAGTAGATCTGCCAAGTCATTGTAAGTATGTCAATTCTGATGAATGTTTGCAAGTAGGTCTGCCACGTCAATGTAAGTTTGTGTATTCTGATGAATGCTTGCAAGTAGGTTTGCCAAGTCATTGTAAGTGTGTCCATTCTGATGAATATTTTCAAGTAGTTCTGCCAAGTCAATGTATAGTGTGTATGAGTATTCTGATGCGTGTTTGCAAGCAGGTCTGCCACGTCAATGTATGTGTATTCGGATTAATGTTTGTAAGTAGTTCTGCCACGTAAATGCCAGGGTGGATGTCAAACTTAAATTCTTTTATCATCTTAAGTATGACAGGGAAAGTCAAACACCGAGCCTATTTGATTCCGGGGTATTTTCTGTCATCAACGGAATCCTGTTTCAAGACAAGATTTTAACAAACGGTAGCATGTTTAATGGAATGAGTTTCGTATTGTCATGTCCTAAAGTTAAAATTTAATTTAATAATTGCATTAGACGTATTATTTGAGCTTACAGAACAAAAAAAAATTTTTCGACCCCTGAACGTCAGGTGACACGAGTGATCATATTAAGATACCATTTCACTCGATTAACTTTCCCTTACAAATCCACGCAGACTTTCTTTCAAAATGCAACACTGCACTTTTCCTTATTCCTCTCGTTTCTGATTGGCGTGTTCCCCAACCTCTGCGAGCCGTGATTGCTTTGGTCACTCACTTGCAGGAGACAAAAGACCCCGTAGTGCAACGCTTGTATCAAGAGATGGTGGTGCCGAACGGAATATTTTCTTCGTGGCGAACACTCGTGAGAAAGGTAAGAAACGAAAAAGCTTCTTGTCCTCATAGTGTAAGACGAAAAACTTTTTAGTAGGTTAGTTGGGAAGTTTAGTTTAGTTTATTAGTTAGTTTAAGCCTCCCTCTCCGCTACAAAGGCGATCCAAAGAGAGGAAGGAGGAAGGCACCATTTAGTACGGAGTTTAATGAACGTGGAATCTATGCAGAAAGGGCATAGAAACAGTGAGATGAGAAAGAAGTTTTTGAAACAAGATCAAAGTTGAAGAAGAAAGTAGTTGGTGTTGAAAAAACAGGACAGCAGTGAACCGAAAAAAGACGGTCCGTAACGGAATAAAAACCTATTTTATTTCAACAAAAAAGAAGCCTACCTAACCCTTAGCTCGGGCCCTCACATAGTCCCCCTGGGAGCGCTAATTCCAATAGATACAATAGTTGTATCCCCCTGAGGGAGGTTAGTTGGGAATGAAAGAGCTTATGAGTCAGTTGATAAGTAAAACGAAAAGGTTTCGAGTCGGTGGGTTGAAAATGAAAGAGCTAATAAATCAGTTGATTAATAAGACAAAAAGGTTTCAAATCTGTTTGTTGGAAATGAAAAAGCTTGTGAGTTTGTTCATTAGTAAGACGAAAAGGTTTCATGTTGACGAGTAGGGAACTAGAGCTTACAAATTGTCAGTTGGTTAGTGAGACGTAAGGGCAGGAAGTTAGTAGGTTAGGAAGCTTGTAGTGTTGCAAAATTGAAGGATAGTAAATTGGAAAAGAGGCGAGTTTAACTGGTTGAGAGGAGGATGGGCACGGTAAAAAGAAAAAACATTAAGCTGACGTGGAAAGAAGTCTGGAAAATAGGAAATCATTGCGAGTAGAAAGACAGAAGGGTTGCATGCATCTTCGAAAAGGTAGCTATTAGAAACGGTGGTGGTTCGGATGGGTGAGAACACTAAAGAAAAAGAGTTTCGAAATTACGTTGCTCAAACCAAAATCTGGACGTATTCAGGGATAAACTGCATCAAAAATGAGATGTACATACTTTCATCATAATAATACGAAAGATGGACATAACAATCTCTTAATTTTAGGCCGCCATGGCGATATTTAAAAATGAAGAAAACGAGCATGAAATATTATACGCTCTTTTCCTGCACAAAGAGAAAATTTTGCAAGCAATGTTTATTATTCTATGAGTACATTCAGTCTTAACTTGTGCTCCCAGTACTTTTTTCTACTTTATCGGAACTCATTTTTATAAACCAATGAGAAGTATTTTACTTGACGCATCTTCTTTACTTTTAACACTCGTGCTTCTCGCAAATGGCAAGTACCAAAGTTTAGTGCTTGTATTCCTGTCCAAAGTTGTTGCAGATTCACCAGTTTAAATTTTCTGACACTATCACAAGTGCTGACAAAGATGAGTGCAGCTCTAGCTCCAGAATGGACAGAATTAGTCCAATTCTTTCGAGTCAGTCGCGGTTCACTGCTGCGTTTCTCTGTCGTGTGACGCGATGCTTTTGCGTCGAGTTTTAAAATCGCTGATAGAATGGAATGAACCAAGAAGAATTCGAAACCAGAATGCATCTTCCAAAGATTGTCATCGTTCTTATGGAAGGGTCAGTGCCGGAGCGCCTTATGCTTCATTAACAAACTTCTTTTGCCGTACTGCTTCGCTCTCACAGACATGAAACGCCAAATAGCAGCAAAGTTATAAACTTTTCGGAGATCGTATCGGTCGTAAGATTGTATTTGGCCTCTTCGTCGAACCCAGTTACTCGATTTTTACATAAACAATGCGCATCAATACTTTAAATTAATGCGCGTGTGAACTTTATCTCCATATTTATAATCACTGTTTCCAATTTTTGTTCCCAAATTGTGTTTGATAGGCATATAATTTCTTCAAAAATTTCTTGGTTTTCGTAAATAAATTTCGTTCAAAATAATACACCTACAAATCGCTTCATAAAATGAAGTCTGGTCCATAATATTAAAGAAATGCGCTATATTTATTAAGAAAATGATGAGGTACTCAATAGTTCTGCACTGTTTCTCTCACAGACATAGGAATACATATTTAAACGGGCGGTTGTAATAATTTCCGCTACTTAAAATGAATCTAATATTTAGACAATTTAACCCCTTAGATAGAGACAGAAAAGATCATAGCTGTGGTGAGCGCAGGATCATTCGAGGGCTTCACAAAGCACAAGGCCTGCCAGTTCGTCACGTTGCCCATGCAGCTCTTCTCCAGCAAGTCTGGATTTGCGGTCCGAAAACATTCACCTCTCAAGAAAGTGTTCGACAGAATGTAAGTACACCGTGTGGACAACTTGTTAATAACCGCTGAAATCTAAGAGCAAGATGTAATGTATTTAAGCAGCATTGGCAGTGTTTGAAGAATGTTCAAGTAATATTAAATTTTACAGAAACAGGGATTTCGGCATTGAAATTGTGAATTTCAAATCTTTTAGCAAGCCTTTCAGAAGAGGTTGATTTAAATTGAATTTATTGTGAATTTCAATACTGTAGTACTACAATATTTTAGCAATTCCAGAAGAGGTTTATTTAAATTGAATTTAACTTGATATCCCATTTTTTCATTTCTATTAAATTCACAATCTCGGTACACAGTATTTGATGGTAAAACGTGCTGATAAAAGGTATAGTATTGCAAAAAAAATCCAGAATTTCCGCTTGTCAGGACAAATAATGCTTCCAGCCTCAGGTAGAAATTCCCTAACATTGCTCTGCCACACCGATTTTGTCCCGTTTTGCCAAGAAAAATATACGTATAAATACAAAATTATACATTTTTTTCATAATCCAATCATCATGACATTTAAACTTTAAATAAAAGTGACATGTGTTCCCTTGTCCCTTCGAAGTTCACTGGAGTGTGTATGCTTTGAAACAATGATTTATTTTGATATTCTAGGCCTTGCTTGGAATGCGTGAATCATTGCACCACACCTCACACCGTCCTAAATTAGGGCTGCACGTTTCTTACATAGTAATTTAACGTCCGTCCCTCGTCTATGTGTTGTGCCTCACCAAACACAACCCTCATCTAACACAAACATCACCAAACACAAACATCACCAAACACAACCCTCACCAAACACAACCCTCACCAAACACAACCCTCACCAAACACAACCCTCACCAAACACAACCCTCACCAAACACAACCCTCACCAAACGCAACCCTCACCAAACACAGCCCTCACCAAACACAGCCCTCACCAAACACAGCCCTCACCAAACACAGCCCTCACCAAACACAACCCTCACCAAACACAACCCTCACAAAACACAACCCTCACCAAACACAACCCTAACTGCAAAAAAATTCGTCACAGGATCTTGCAGTCGCTGAACACCGGTTTGCTGGACAGGCTGGAGAGCCAATGGAGGCAGGAAGCATTTCAGTGTTTAAGCGCCGATGGAATTCCAATTAATTTAGAACAAACGATGTCTGCCTTCTTTCTGCTCGTCTGCGGCCTGGTGGCAGCTCTGATGTTTTGCCTCGGTGAGGTAGCAGTACGGGGCTTACAGCGTCTCCTGTAACTTTGCTCTCTCGAATTGCTATTGCTTCAGGTACATACAAAGTAATTCTCGTTTTTTGAGGCATAAGAGGATACTGAGAGATCATATTCCCTCAATTTATGGACAGTTGATTACAAGAATTATCGAATTATTGAGAGTCCAAAGGAAAAAAAGTTTAGTTTCTGCAATGAAACTAAATGGGTTTATTTTGTTTTTAGGTAGATCATTTTTGCAGACAATTTACAGATTAGAAAAATATAAATTTTTCTACTGGTTTTCAAAAATTGTTACTTTGAACAGAGAGATCAGCTTAATAGAAGTAATAGACCTCGAAATAATAAATATTTACAACTTCGGGTAATCGCTTTGTCACGTTCTTAAGTAAGTGCAGTTAAAAATGTCAAATCTTTATGCCATCACTTCACAATGATTGATTCTTGACTACGGTGTAAAACATCTCAAACCTCACGTAATGGTTTCGTTACTTTTTCCAATTGCGATTTAACAATTAAATTTACCTATAGCAGCCAAGTTTTAAAAAATAAGTGTTGAAGTATATGTACTTAGGTTCATGGTATTTATATTCGGAGATGAACCTGGTTTTTGTCACCAAATTTGGCTAAGATTCATTGAAACTACCTACACGCTGTAACGTCTAAACAAAATCGTTAATTTTTCAGTTCAGCAAATGTTCAATGTTTCATACCAATCTTGGTTACGGTGCACTTTCAAACTTAAAATTGAAATTTCTCCACATCCACAAGTGGTTTTGTTTTCCAACATAAGTAAAGCACTTCAAAAACCAACAACAAAATTTAACTGAAAAGAACACAAACCAAGGTACAAAAGGTACATCAGAAAACCGAAACTCGGCAACAGATATCTCAAGTGTTGTAACAACGTTACAGGACAAATGAATAAATGTCTGCTGTTTTCCCTCGACCCCCCCAAAAATATCAACTGCTTCGCAGTAATCATTGGGAGTGAGAATTGTTGCGGCACTGTTAGTGTAACAACAAGAATTTTATATCACTTGTGTGACTTCTTGCGAATATACGAATATGAAAATGGAAGCACGCCGCAATGTCAACCTTAATTCCGATTGCCCACATTGTTGCGCACACACAGCGCCCTGCTCCAAAATGTACCGTTCATTACATAACCTGGGAGGTGTGAATGAATCTTCAACGAACAAAATGATGCAGAAGAAAAATTGGATGATAGAGATTCAGACTTAAGGAGTTCCATAATAAGACGCACAAGTATCAGTTCTTCTTTCCACAAAAATGTTTCGGCATTTGAGTTTCTAATTATTGTTATTTTATTTTATTAAATAGAATAATGATTTAAGATTTGAAGAGGACGATCATAAAGGGATAATTGAAAATTCTCCTTCGGTGAGCGAAATTTTGTTCTTCCGAGGAGCTTATGAAGCAATTCCTGACTCGCTTCTTGTATCGAGAATATGACTCACAAACGCACTAACTGGTAAATTTCACTCGCTCACGTTACATACCTCAGAGATTAGTTGAGAAAACCTTACAAGAGAGGCACATTTGTCTATTTAAAAACGGCGAACGTACGTCTCGAATAGCCGATCTTGCGAAGCAGTCGAGAGCAACCCTCAGAAACATGGTTACCAACATTCTGTTATAAAAATAATCCCCTGAATATTTTACATTAGACACCAGTGCCTTCACAGATGCATGGGGGTTGCGACAGCGTGAGGTTTACCGCCATATATCTCCTACCCAGGTGCAGTTTGATTTGTACAAATTAAGCGTTTATCGCTAAAAAAATGTACGGAAATAAGTTAAATCCATTAGTAATCTAACCTCACGCTATAGTAGAAGCTATAGATAGATCTCATGCTATGGTGTGGTAGAGCTCACACTATAGATGTAGACAAACTTGATTTAGCATAGACGAATTGAAACTAGAGCAAGCATGACGTAACTGTGAAATTCGGAAGTGCAGTAACTATGCAAACACGTTGACTACGTATTGGAAGATGTGTGTACCAGTTAATCGTTTTTTCACATGCGTACCGATCTAAATGAACTGCATTTAAATTTTTTCATGACATTTTTAGAATAAATTTTGGTGTACGAGGTAAAGTATTACCGTGCATTTGCAGTTTTATACTACTTGATAAAGAAAAAATATATTTGAGAAGTAAGTTGGTTTGTCTACTCTGCTACTTGCAACATGACCTAACCGTAGCAACCGCACAAACGTAGTCAACGTGCTACAAATGAAGATCACGTAGACTTAAAAACTCGCACTTAATAGGATTCAGGATCAGAGTCAAGAAAGCCATAATTCATTAAATTCTGTGTGATATATCCCACTTATTGAAGCTAGCTGTCATATTCTGTAATACTGCGCTTTAATTCCACTCTACAGAAGAGATATGCAGAAAATCGTCGCTGCAGAAAACACACGCATCTTAGTGTCGCTGCGAAAAAATCACACATACTCTGAAAGTTTTATTTCAGGTGACAATGATCGACTGAATGCATTCATGCGTAACAAAAAGCTTTGTCCTTTCCTTTCTCCAGCGATTAAAAATGAACAGTATTAATTCAAATCGTTTTATACATTAGAAGCAGAGTGGTCAGGTTTGACTCTCTAAAATAATTTTCTTCATCTGCTTCTGACTTTTTTCACGTTTCACCACTAAAAATGAAATTTTAAACATTCCGTAACGCTTGCAATAAATAATGTACATGATAATACTACCTCTCTATTTTACCTTACGCGTGATATTTCCCAATAATCACCCTATTGGAAATATAAAATTACTTCGTTCAATACTCGATGGATGCAATCTAGAGTAATGGCGATCCTCAACATTTTTCGACGCAGAGACTTGTTTTCGGTAGCAGTGAAAAATTTGCCCGTAAGCACTCGGCGTTTGTTTCAGAGCTGGATCCATTTGATGTCATTGTGTGCACCCTGTGCAGGCTAAGTTTTTGTCCCTTGCTCCCGACCTCAAACCGGATTTTTTTAGGTTGCTAATTAATGCTTTCTAATTGGCTACCTTGAAGTTCAACAGTTTCGTTCACGGAATTAGGAAAATTTTATAGTCCAGTAATTAGACGAAATGAGTCCATGGATTGTGACTAAATTTCAACTTAGTTGAACGAAAGGTCAACTTAAAGGCACCAAAAGCGATCGGAATAAGAATAACAGAGCATTGAAGTAATGTCATTAATTATTGATTTATTCTACATTCATTCTAAATGGATACTTCATGAACTGATCCTAAAATCGAATCGTAATTAGGCCGACACGATAAATTTTTAAGGACACCTTATCATAGCAGTAGGGCTCAAAATGAGATTCTGACGATTCTGTTTTTCTTTATTTTAAAA